>VZQC01015648.1:224609-277888 GCA_009823505.1 Rhizomys pruinosus
GCTGAACCTGGGTCCTCTGCAAGAGCAGTTGGTGCTCTTAACCACTAGGCTATCTCTCCAGCCTCCTACTTTTTTTGTTTATATATATATATATATATATATATATTTTGTTTTTTCTTTTGGTCTTATTGAGACAGGGTCTCCCTGCAGCCCCAGCTGTCCTGGAACTCTCTATGTAGACCAGGCTAGCCTTGAACTCACAGAGATCTGCCTGCCTCTGCCCCTCCCCCACCCCCAAGTGCTGAGATTAAAGGCATGTGCCACCACACCCGGCCTATATTTCTTATTTTATAATACATGCAATCTGTTTTTATAGATATACATATACATGTACATATATACATATGTAAATTGTGCATGCTTTGTTTTTTTTCCTGGTGGAAAACGTGGTGAACAATTTAGAGAGTGTCCTGTTCTCCAGAGCCTTGTTAATCATGGCTGTTCCGATGGTCCCGGCTAGGAGCACACTTTGGAGAGATATTTGTTTAAGTCTTTCTACTTTACTTGACTGGATGATAATTTTATGGACAAATGAGATGTTTTATTCTCTAGAAAATTGTAAAAGTAGCTGTTCAGGCAGCTTCCTGTAATAAGCAGGCCATGTGGATAATATGATCAACTTCAAGGTTTGGGGCCTAGAAGAAATTTAAGACTTACAAGATAAGTTCAGAGACACCCACCCAGAATTGAACTGGCTTTCAACTTATCATTGAGTTGAGGACAGTGGCACATGTTTGTTTCCTATGACTTGGAAGAGTAAGGTAGCTCGGGACTGACGCGGGCTATATAACACGTTCTGGCTTAGCCTCTGCTACACAGGGAAACCGTATTGAAGAAAAAATTAAAAACAATTTTTAAAATGGCCTCCAGTTTACTTTTTCACATTTCAGATTTATCATGAGATGGACTGTATTGCTAGAGAGTTTCCTAACCTGGCAAGCAGAATGAAGATTGGACAGACGTTTGAAAAGAGACCACTGTATGTTCTGAAGGTAAGGTCCGCAATCTACCTAAGGGTCAGACTTCTAAGACTCAGCCCTTGGTCCACTAAAGGGAGATAGCTGTTCGACCTCCTAGCTTTAAGGAGGAGGTTGAAGCCGGACGTCCTCTTTGTTCCATCAGATATTTCAACTGGGCCTGTCCAATTCCATGCTCTGAAAGTGTCAAAGGAAAGACAGCATTCCCTAGAGTTCTCAGAGGGCCACACTCTTGCCTTTGTTCCCACCTAGCAAGATAACTATTCTAACTTAGAATAGGCCTACAAACTCCATTCTGCTTTTCAGGCTACTTTGTAGAAAAGAACCTAGGAAGCTAATTTTAGGGTAGATACAGTTTTAAGCCCAGTCTCAGATTCTTGGCTACATGGAGCCTAATTTCCAGATATTTCTAACAGATTCAGGTCTGTACTGGCACAGAAGTTAGAGAACTATGACATAAATTATATAAATAATCCAGCTGAGTAGATAGAAAGGAATTTGGGCACAAAAATTGATGGAACAATTGGTGGTGCTAAGAATTTGCCAAACCCTTAGCTTCATAGGAGCCCCAAAGAAGCCAGGTTTATAGTAAATTACCAGCAGAAGGGGAGACGTACTACTGAGTCAGTTTCTCTAAAATGATTACATTTAGATTATTTGCCTATTTGATAGAGACCCTGCCTTCATTAGCACCACGCTTTGACCCAAGGGTCCCCAATGCTATGGCAGAGGCAGGGGGCAGAATTCATCACTGCCATTTACAAAGGGCTACAGTGAAGCCTTCTTCTTCATGATTTAAACCTGAATTCATTTTATTGCATCAGCAAAACAGCCTGCTTCATGCACCCTTGTGTCTCTCTCTGTTGGGAAACCATTTGAGATCTTTCAAGGGACATCCTATTATTTCTAATCATACTAGCATTTCTGATCCACAATACCAATTGTTTCTCTTTCCCATTTACTCCCAAAGCTGGAGAGGTTTGGGCTGCCCAGAGCTGTAGCCAACCAATTAAGCTCCCTGGTCACACATAAACCAGATAAATAGATGGTGCCCTCAGGAACATTTGGTCTCTGAATTATCTTAAATGAATGAAATGAATAGGAGTGAGCTGGGGAGAGGAGAGGTGAGTGGAGATACAGACTGTCCGGTCATTTTCTGGACTCTTCCCCCTTCTGCAGTTCAGCACGAGAGGAGGCAAGCAGCGGCCAGCCATTTGGCTGAATGCAGGCATCCATTCCCGTGAGTGGATCTCACAGGCCACCGCCATCTGGACGGCGAGGAAGGTCATGTCGCCTGGAATTAGTCAAGGATTCTGGTGGGCCTAGGGTGGGGGTCTGCAGCATCCCATGTGGCTGGGCCCAGGGAATGAAGTTGGGAAGGTGCTTTTCACAAATCTAGTAGGGTGGAGTCTTTTCAGATGGGAGAAGTAAATGATCAAGGCCTCTCAGTTAGCCCACTGTGGATAAGTTACCAAGAAGAGGAGAGCACGTCAAAGGTGGGCCTGAGACACTGATTCACAGAGGGCCCTGCAAAAGTATCAGGGCAATATTCAGTACCAAACTCAGATGAACTTTGCTTTCATCCCCTTCCAAGCCCTGTAGGCCTTCAGGGTTCTCAAAATACCCCAAGAAATTCTGTCTTAAGTGTCTTAAGCCAGCATTGGGAGGGAAGGGTGGCTCATGTAGAGTCCCTCTCCTGGGAGGGATGAGCAAAGGCAGTGCCCCTCACTTAACTCCTTGTAGCTGAAGTTGCCATGGAGTCCTGTTTGAGGGTCTAGGAGGGCTTTGCACAGAAACCATAGGGCTTCAGGGAGGCTTAAGAGAGTGAAGGCCATTCTGGGATCGTCCATTCTAGGGGTGTGCTGGGTGTCTGAGGATAGACTTCTGAACCCAGCCTGCAGTGATGGAATGGAAAAGTGTATTGTCTCTGCTTAGATTGTTTCTGATTACAAGAAGGATCCAGTTGTCACCAGCATCTTGGAGAAAGTGGATATTTTCTTGCTGCCTGTGGCCAATCCTGATGGATATGTGTATACACAAACCCGAGTGAGTGAATCCCAAATGGCCTGGGCTTGGATCAAACCTTGCCCCTTGAAGTTTTGATTTTTCTAGTGCCCTTGGAGACAATTCCCACCAATGCACAGGTTAGGAGCTTCCTTCGGGTTTTATTTTCTAGTCATCTTCTGTGCTGAGACTAACCGGGTGTGTGTGTGGGGAGATATTAAAATGTTTTTTTCCTGGAGAGAATAGTCTAAAGGAACACACTATTGTGGGTCTTGAAACATTTTTGACATTTTACCAATCTTTTATTCATCTTTCCTACACAATTTTTTTCTTGACGTATTTTAAAGCAAATCCCAGACATCATGTTATTTCACCAGGCAGGCCATCTGTGGCTACATTGTCTTAAACACAAATACCTTAGTATGCATCTCTAGATGATGGTAATAATAAAAACCTAAAGCCACTGTCACCTTTGAAATATTAATGGAAGTTTTTTAATATCATCTAACATCCCTGATTATTTAAAGACTGTCTCCTAGGAGTCAATTTGTTGAAGTCAGGGTCCAATATGGTCTCTACAGACTCTTTATTAGACAGCACCCCCAAACACAGCCTTTTAAAATGTCATTCATTTGTTGGAAAAACTAAGTAATTTCCTGTACAATCTCATATTCTGCCTTTGGCTGATGGATTCTTTGTCGTAGCATTTAATTTGTTCCCTTATTCCCCTGGTTGAGAGTTTGATTGAATTCAGCACAATGCTTTAGAATACAATAGGCCCCGTGTACCACTGTGGCTTTGGTGATCAGCAGTAGCCACTGGTCCCACTTCTACCTAAGCTAACAGTTATTCAATGGGTTCAAATGAGACCAACTTGGTTCTTATGTATAAAGGTCTCATCAGGGCATTTGGGGGGAGTCCCTGTCTTAAAGCCATAAGTACACACTATCTTCTCATGAGGGTTGAGAGCAGACTGCTGAGGCAGTGAGGACTGGAGCCTAGATGTCCCCTCAGGCAGGGCCACATGCAGCTCAGCCCATCTATTGTGACCTTAGCCCTGAGAGAAACCCTTCACTACTTCTGTGTCCTGACATACCCTTGTGTGGCTTTTTCAGGACAGATTATGGAGGAAGACAAGGTCTCAGAACCCAGGAAGCCACTGCATTGGTACTGATCCAAATCGAAACTGGAATTCAAGTTTTGGAGGTAGGTGGGTGGAGATGGTTTCTTATCCTGCCACCACTGGATGGACCTGTCCACCTGTGCCCTGAGTCTGGATGGGGAGCCAGTTTCCATTCTGGTTTTAGTTTTCCATTCACTGAGACACTAGGCATGCTTTTGGTGCTCTATGTCTAGTTTCTATCTGCTTTGGTTTTAAGTTTTATTGTTGTGACTTTGGTGAAAGGGAATGATTTAATAATTTCTGTCCCTCCTGAGAGGACAGTGGGACAGGCTATCTTCATATTGTGGTTATAAATATGTTAATTTAAATTACTTATGTACTTATTTATAAGTACTTATAAATAAGTACATAAGTACTTTATATAAGTACATAAGTACTTGTGAGTTCTGGGCTCTGTTACTGACCTGCACTCCCAGCCTTTACACTAGAATTTTAGAGCCAGGCATAGTGGTGCATGCCTTTAATCCCAGAATTTGGGAGGCAGAGACAGGAAGATCTCTGTGAGTTGAAGGCCAGCCTGGTCTCCATAATGAGTTTCAGGACAGCTGGGGCTACAGGGAGACCCTGTCTCAAAAAGACAAAAGCAAACAAACAAACAAACAAACAAACAAACCACTCACATTTTAGATACATGAATCCAAGGTTCTTCCTTATCCCTGGCCATTCCAGTTATGTTGGGCAAGTTGTAGGTGGATAGAAGAGCCTCATGGTAGCAGCTCAAAGGAGACCATTTACCACAGTTACCCTAATAGGTGCGATCCTATTGTGAAAATCAAATTCCAGCTGTTAGCCTTACCTTTGTAAGCATGAGCCTCGGCAGCTTGCAGTCATGGAAGGAGAATGAGAATTAGGTAACCTGATTTCTGAGTTCCAGCTGTTTAAAAGCCATCCCTACAAAAGAAGCAAGGATTGCACATGTAGTTCTTACCCACTGAATGGATTTTGTTCATGAAGCTCAGAGACAATCTCAAGATTGCATGGCTGATAAAAATTAGGATCCAAAGTCATGTTTCAGTTTTATTTTATTTTATTGGTCTTTTGAGACAAGGTCTCCCTCTAGCCCTAGCTGGCCTGGAACTTGCTATGTAGACCAGGCTGGCCTCCATCTCACAGAGGCCTGCCTGTCTCTGCCTCCCAAGTGCTAGGACTAAAGGCATGTGCCACTATACCTGCTACCTTCTAGTTTTAAATGTACATAGTTCTTTCCCACCATTCCAAAGATTATATATATATATATATTATATATATTATATATTTATATATATAATTTTTAAATGAACTTAGGGCTGAGCTTGTGAGGCCTCATTAACCATATTAAAATAATATTCAAGTAGGTTGGGGTAGCTGCTGATCCCTGTAATCCCATGCCTGCAGAAGGCTGCAAGGGGATTATTTTGAGTTCAAGGCCAACGTGGGCTATATGGTATGTAACAGGCCTACTTTGGGCTATAATGTGAAATCTTATCTCAAAAGAAAGCAGAACACAAAAACAAAAGAAAATAAATGATTTTTAGCTTTATTTATTTAGTTAGTTAGTTAGTTCTGCTGGAAATCAAATCTAGGGCCTGTGTGTACCAGGCAAGCTGACTACCATTGAGCCACACACTCCAGCACCTTGAGATTTTGTTTTCAATAGATTTCTTTTTTTTATCTTTTCGAGACAGGGTCTCCCTGTAAGCCTCCCAGCTGTCCTGAACTTGCTCTGTAGACCAGGCTGGCCTTGAACTCACAAAGATCCACCTGCCTCTGCCTCCCAAGTGCTAGGATTAAAGGTGTGCGCCACCACACCTGGCTAGATTCCTTTTAATTATATAGGAATATAATGCATAAAATGCACTGGGAAAATAATGATTGTAGGAAAGTAACTGATTTGAATGTAGTACCTGAGAGCATTGGTGTTAATGCCTAGACACACACACACACACACACACACACACACACACACCCCTTATTGATGCAGAAAGCAATCTATCTAAATACCTATTAAATAATCAAGAGATTTTTAGCCACAACAGTAGATTATTTTTGGCAGCAGTTGGTCATTAAGACTTGAACTAAGAGAATAAGTTGACACCAGAATAAATGGAGTCATTTTCATTATTTATTGGTATTCATATTAATTATCTAGCATACTTATTAATTACAACTCATTCTCAAGTGTGATATTAATTATTTATGACAACTACTATTAGCACAATATGAGGTCAACTCTATCCATTTAAAGAAGTTCCAATAATTTTCCTTCTAATCTGTAGCAGATTCAACACCCCCACCTCCCTCCCTACCCACTCCTCAGAATCTGTACTCACTGTGGGTAGGTTCTTGGGGGCACCTGACAGCAACCTGTCTATCCTTCCAGTTGCCTTTGGGGTTGAGTGTCCTTATTTCTGTCTTTTTGGCCCATGGATTACATTGCTGATTGTCCTCAACAGGAGAAGGAACCAGTAACAACCCTTGCTCAGACATATACCACGGCCCCTTCCCCAATTCTGAAGTGGAGGTGAAATCAGTGGTGGATTTTATTCAAAAACATGGGAATTTCAAATGCTTCATTGACCTGCACAGCTACTCACAGCTGCTAATGTATCCCTATGGGTACTCGGTCAAGAAGGCCCGGGATGCTGAGGAGCTGGTGAGTAATGGAGGGCTTCTGACTGGTCCTGGCCTGCCTGACCTTGGCACTGCCATGATGGCTGATCTACAGCTTTAGGAGGCAAGTCTAGGATTCTGAGTGGGTGCCATGAAGGGTTCAGACAGGTAGCTCTCTGCCCCTTTGTTTGTACCACCAGACCTACTGGGCAAAAAGAAGACAGGTCCTCTTATTTCTGTGTGTGCTGTGTGCTCCAGGACCCCCGCTTGCCTTCTTATTTGACTTTCTGACTAGAACATGTCATGGGCTCACTGCTAGCTAGGGACTGGGGTTGGTGCTGTGATAGGCTAGGGGGAGGCGGCTTTGCTGTGATTAAAGAAGCGAAGGAGGTCTAGATCTTAGCTCAGTTTCGTACCCCATGACTCATTCCCAGAATGGTGAAGGCTTGTGGGGATAGTGCTGGTATCCATAGGGGGCTGCAGACCTGTGCCTCTGGGCTGGTCTACTGGGGCATACCCCTGTTCCCAGGCTACAGCTAGCCCATGAGCCTGTGGGGTTGAAGAAGCCCCTCCCAGACTCACGGCTAGGTGCGGACCAGATTCTGGCTCTCTCCATTCAAGGGTTTCCTTTTGAACACATTTGGCCTTCCATCATGTTCCTGAACATGACATTCCCCTCCCTCAGGATATCTCAGCCATCTTTCTTTTTTATTTTATTTAATTAATTAATTAATTAATTAATTAACTAGCATAAATGTATTGTCTGCATGTAGGTTTGTGCACCCATATCATGCAATGCCGTAGAGGTCAGAAGAGGGTGTCGGATTCCCCTGGAACTAGAGTTCTCCTGGAATTGGAGTTACAGATGGTTCTCAGCCACCATGTGGGTGCTGGGGATTGAACCTGGGTCCTCTGTAAGAGCAGTCGGTGCTCTTAACCGCTAGGTCATCTCTCCAGCCCCTCACTCATCTTTCTTAACTAGAAGCCTAATGGGTTGGCAAGCAGCTCACCAGATCTTTGGAAAGCATGCAGGCAACTCTTCCAGTCAGAGTGTAGCAACGTGCTTTCACAGTGCTCACTGGTCTCTCTTCACCTTCATCCTCTCTTACTCGGCCAAATCTCTCCCCAGGACGATGTGGCAAGGAGGGCGGCTGAAGCCCTGGCTTCCCACTCGGGCACTGAGTACGAAGTAGGACCGCTCTGCACCACTGCCTGTGAGTACCCCGTGTGTGAGTTCTTTAGAAAGTGCCTTGGGAGGAAACTTGAAATGGAATGGGAGGAGAACTGAAAGTTTGACTTCCTGTGTTGTCTGATTGTTTTTGTGGTTAGTAATAGACCAGATTTATGCCAAGCCTGCGTGACAATGGCTGCTGTAGACAGCCATCTTCATTAGTGTCATTACTGCTCTCATGCTATTTGTCATGTGTCCTTGATGAGTTAGGTCCTGTCAGGAGGGTGGACTATGCATTCCCCATTTTTATTAAGGGCCCTGATGTGGTTTATTAAAAAGTATATCAAGCCCAGCCTCCATTTTTTGTGTGTGTCTTAGAATATGTATGGGAATGCACATGTGGAGAGCTGTGTATGTATCCGAATGCTCATGTGGAGAGCGTGTATGTATGGGAATGCACATGTGGAGAGCTGTGTATGTATGTGAATGCACATGTGGAGAGCTGTGTATGTATGCAAATGCACATGTGGAGAGCTGTGTACGTATGTGAATGCACATGTGGAGAGCTGTGTATGTATATGAATGCACATGTGGAGAGCTGTGTATATATGCGAATGCACATGTGGAGAGCTGTGTATATATGCGAATGCACGTGTGGAGAGCTGTGTATATATGTGAATGCACATGTGGAGAGCTGTGTATGTATGTGAATGCACATGTGGAGAGCTGTGTATACATGTGAATACACATGTGGAGAGCTGTGTATACATGTGAATACACATGTGGAGAGCTGTGTTGGATGTCTTACCTCTCTGGTTCTCTGCTCTGTGTTTTGAGACAGGGTCTCTCACTCTCACTGGACCCAGAGATAGTGTGGCTGACCAGCAAGCTCCAGGGATCTGCGTGTCTTTGCTTCCCTGACAGTGGGGTGACAGACCCGCGTCACCACGCCCAGCTTTGACATGGGTGCTAGACATCTGAAATCAGGTTTTCACTCTTGTGTGGTGACACTTCACTGACAGTCATTTCCTTAGCCCTTTATTTTCCATTTTCCTTTTTTTTTTTTTTTTTTTTTTTTTTTTTTTTTTTTTTTTTTTTTTTTTTTTTTTTGTCTTTTTGAGACAGGGTCTCCCTGTAGCCCCAGCTGTCCTGGAACTTACTCTGTAGACCAGGCTGGCCTTAACCTCACAAAGATCCTCCTGCCTCTGCCTCCCGAGTGCTAGGATTAAAGACGTGCGCCACCACGCCCAGCACTGTATTTTCCATTTTCCAAAGAAATCCACTGACTTTCTGTTATTAGAGAGTAGAAGTCGTCAGCTGGGGGAGCAGAGATCCTTATCTTCCCGTTAGAAGAGAAGGCTAGGGATTCCTCCTAACCACAACCAGTGTCAAGCAAAACAACAGAACCACCAAGCCCCCAAACTTAGGCTTGGCTTCGAGGCTCATTGTTTTGGTTTCATCTGAGCGTCTTACTGGATTCTCATTGATATTTGCTGGTTCCTTATTCTGGGAGTCTGTCTCCAGATACTGGAGAAAATACCACACTCCCCAATTCCAGTTAGATGGGAAACATGAACATAAATATAGAAGCACAACTCTGCTCCCTCATAGTGGAGTTCCCCTAAGGGCCTTCTCTGTGGCCACTGTTGGTCCCTCTCAGCCTGCACACTTGCTGGGATTCCTTTTCTCCTGAGCACCAGAACTCATACTCTCCTGACTTACTGTCCTGGCTTTCCCTTCAGCCGTCTTCTGGGAAGATGCTGTCTTGCCCCTGGGGCTCCTCTGCACTTGATTTCAGCACCCTCCTCTCCAATCCCAGCACCCTCACCGTGAAGCAGTTAGCATGATGCTGGTGTTTGTGTTGCTAATTGCAGCAACAATCCATTAATTATTCATGGTTTATTGCTATTAGTGTTGTTAAATGGGAGCTCCTCAGAGGACACATCCAGAGACTTCTCCACCTTCTGCTTAATTAGCCTGAAGTGAACCAGGGTCCAAAGAGAGCTAATGGAGTCTCACTAGGAGCCCCGTGAGGAGGTCCTCCTAAAGATCTTAGTGGGTCACCAGGGTCCCTGCTTTTGGGTCAAACATCAGTTTAAAGAATGTCCTTGTCCTCCCACTTCAAACACATTCTTTGCCCCAGCTTGAGTTGTGCCAAATCAAGGGGTATTTGCTAGATGCTTCCTTCAGAAGGAGAAGGCAGCTCTCCTGAGGGTGACTCAGAGCCATAAAACTTCCTGTCTCTTTCTGAGTCCATCTTCTGTATTCTTCATAGGTCTTGTCTACTTTCCTTGGTTTCTCAAAAGCGATATATATATATATATATGTATGTATATATATATGTATATATATGTATATGTATGTATATGTATGTATGCATGCATGCATGTATGTATATCAACATTCTGTCTAACCCCAGGGGCTCTGGCATGCGCTGTGTCTATGGTTGACATTTGTTTAAGTGCGGGACCTTTTCTTTGATTAACTATTTATATGGAAGTTGCAGTACTTCTAAAGTGGGCATCACACTTTCCTGCCTTCTTTTTTTTTGCGGTTCTCAGCCTCAGCCTTTAACGGCTGCGCTATCCCTCCAGCCCACTTTCCTGCCTTCTTAAACAGAGCACAAGGAAGAGATTTCAGCCTCCTCTCCCCTTCTCACAATTGAGGAGTTTTCTGAAGATCAGTTATTACACCGAGGACCTCTCTGCCATTCTGGCTAAGAGCTCTCCTCGAAGTAGCCCCACCCTGTTTTGCTGCTTTAACTCTTGTGTCTGCCTTTTATGTTTTAAATGAATGATTTCTAAACTTAACGCGCCAAATAATGGGCTTTATGACGGTGTTTTTATGCGTGTGTATCCTCGGACTTCACTCACATTTGTCTGTCACCTCCCCTCCCTATTTCCTCCCACAGGTCTGGGTCTCCTTTTTTTTTTTAGTGTTCTGTCCTCTTCCTCCCCTCTCCCCTCAGACTGTCATGGCCACTTTTCGGCTTTCAGACCAACTGCCTCTAGCAACTTGCCACCCCTCTCCACTGATTCTGATTTACTAAGGCTTTCTGAGCTAATAAGTTCTTTGGGCTCATCTGACTCAGATAAATCACAAGTCTTAAGGATGTTTGTGACAACATTATTTATTACCACAGAAGTCTGGTAAGCATCTCAAATTCCCATCAGGAAAGGGCTAGATAAAAACACTTTCAGTGCCTTCATACAGGGAAACTTAAGCTGCTCCTAAACGAATGAAGTGGATCAATAGGTGTTAATGGGGAACAATCTTCAAGTGTTAATTGAAAACTACAGTGTGCAGAATAGTGATACTAGGATGTTCCCATCTTGTTGTTTTTTTAAAGATGCGTTGGGGAGATAGCTCCATTGGTAAAGGGCTTGATGTACAAGTATGAAGACCTGACTGATTCCCACATCCACATAAAAAAGCCAGGCATGGTGTCATCCATTTGTAATCTAGCCCTGAGGAGATGGAGACAGCTTAGCCTAATAGGCACGTTCCAGGTCAATGAGAGACTGTGCCTCAAAACCCAAGGTGAATAGCAACCTGAGGAACAATACCTGAGGTTGACCCCTGACCTCTACTTGCATGTGCACATATATGTACCTGCACACGTCTACACACACGAACACACACATCCATACACATCCATTTATAAGAGTATGTGCACATTGAGCAAGGAATTAAATAAAGTGAAGTTCATGAACTGATGACTTTGACCTCTAAGCAGACCCCTTTTGCGCCCTTCTAGAATCTTAAGCATGTTCTGAAATAGTTGAGTCTGTTATGTAAAGAACGTCGAGTATCATTGTTTGGTTTTTGCTGAAGCATTTCCTCAGGGTAGAAGGACTATGGGAATCACTCAAGGATTTCAGAGAGCCCAGCATAGCCTGTTCTCTTCCCTTGGGAACATGTAATCTCAGAGGAAGCTGTATCTTCAGAACACTCACACATGCCTTCATGAGAAAAAGCTTTCAGGAATAATGGGAAGGAAAAGGACTCGGTTTACATTACAGAGGTGTCGATAGACCAAGCGGACCTGAAGTAGATTGGGCTCCTTTTTAATCATTAGGTAGACATGCGTTTAAATTCCTGCTCTGTAATTTTCCATCTGTATTTCCTCAACTGCATTTCCCCTTCTGAGCCTGGATTTTTTCATCTGTAAACTAAGGACTGTAATTCCCTCAATGGGCTTTTGGAGCTGATGATATCATGAATGTAAAGTTTTTGATATGACTGGCTCATTCATGGCAATACTGAAAAATTAGTATCTGCTGTTGATATCATTTCATTATTGAAGATCACCTACATTTTGCAGTTTGGGTCAATTTCTGTTCTAGTAGAGTTTGACTGAGAAGAAGCTGGAAATTAGACCTCTTATCTTTTTCAAGCCTTCTGGCCAAGGGGGAAGTCCCAGGGAATGCGCTTCCTTTTCTGTATCAGTTATCTCTTGCTGTGCTTAAAAAAAAAAAAGACTCTACTAAAACCTCGAAGCTTACCATGATAAGCATTTATCTTCTTACGCTGTTTATGTGGGTCAAGAATTCAAGGGGCATGGGGTCTTGCAGAAGTCCACAGTTGATGAGTTCCAGGGTCGTGGTCTAGCAGACAGTCTGCTTGTAGGGTAGCTCATTCCAGACCCTGCTGAATGAGGGCTGATCACCGGCACCAGGTTTCAGTTCTTCTCTAGCCTCTCATTTGGGCTTCCTAGCCGCCATCTTTGCACCATGGCAGCTGATTTTCCCCAGAGCAGGTGACCCAAGGATGAGCAAGGAGAGCCATGCTGGTTCTCATGACATCTTTCTGCAATAGCCTGTTAGTTCTGCAAGTGAGGCCAGCCTTATCCTGTGGAAGAGAGGATGATACAAAGCCACAACTTCAAGGAGACAGGGGTCACTGAGGCTTAAGGGGGGTTGCCTATCTCACGCTGTCTCCAATGAGACAGGTTGAGTGACCAGCAGGGTTAAAAAAGAGCCCAATCAACTTCAGGTCCATCCATTTTATCAACACCTCTGTAGTATAACCTGGGTGGTCCTTTCCCTTTCTCTTATTCCTGAAAGCTTTTTCTTATGAAGGCACGTGCAACTGTTCTGAAGATACAGCTTCCTCTGAGTGACTTAGTGACAAGGTAGAAATGAGGATTTGATTATTTTTTGTATGTGTTATGTGTATGTGAATGTTGCAAGCTTGTATATATGTATATTTACATGTATTTGTGTGTGTGTGCATACATGAGGAGGCATCAGGTGTCTCTTTTATTACTCTTTCTCACTTGAACCCAGAGCCTGGAGATTCAGGTGGTCTAGCCACTTTGCTCCACAGATCCCGTCTCTGCCTCCCAAAGTTTACAAGAGGATCATCGTGTTCAGCCAGCATCTATGTGGGTTCTGGGTTCTGAACACCAGTCCTCGTTCATGCATGGCAAGTGCTTAACACATAACCATCCTCCAGACCTGGGAATGAGGATTTAAAACTCTCTCTCTCTTTTTTTTTTTTTTTTTTTTGAGACAGGGTCTCCCTGTAGCCCCAGATGGCCTGGAACTCACTCTGTAGACCAGGCTGGCCTTGAACTCACAGAGATCTACCTGCCTCTGCCTCCCGAGTGCTAGGATTAAAGGTATGCGCCACCACACCCAGCTTAAAACTTTCTTAATTGGGGCTGGAGAGATGGCTCAGCGGTTAAAGCACTAGCTGCTCTTGCAGAAAACCTAATTTCGAATCCCAGCACATATGGGGGCTGACAACCACCCAGAACTCCAGTTCCAGGGGATTCAACACCCTTTTTCTGCCCTCCACGGCCATTGCATGACATGGATACACTTCTATCCATGCAGGCAATACACTAATGCACATAAAATACAAATACAATTAAAAAAAAATCTTAGTTTGAGACTAGCACAGACTTTCATGGTATGAGATGACCTGAGACCTACAGATGGAGCCAATATGCCTTTGGGCATATACATCTTAGACCCGCTGACTTTCAGAAAAAAAAATCTGGATTCCCAAGGAATTCTTTTTAGGCAGAGTTCTAGTCCTTTCCCATGGAACTCTGAAGGGAACTAGATTTCAAAGCCTTCTCTTCTAACTTACAGATCCAGCTAGTGGGAGCGGCATGGACTGGGCGTATGACAACGGTATCAAATATGCATTCACATTTGAGTTGAGAGACACTGGGGAGCATGGCTTTGTCCTGCCAGCCAGCCAGATCATTCCCACTGCGAAGGAGACGTGGCTAGGCCTGAAGACCATCATGGCACATGTGCGGGACAATCTCTACTAGCCAAAGAGCCCTCACATTGAACCCATATACCCACTACTGAGGCCACTGTTAAAGGAGCCCACTCCTTCATGTGGCTCAGAGCCCTCTGGGTGGGTAGAGGACATCGCCAGCTCTGCTTAGCTCAGTTCCTTGGAGATCACACATCCTGGCGGTAACCCATGAGAGCACGTCTGTCAGTGCCATGTTTGTTCCTGCTGTTATGAGGAGCCCGGGGTCTGCCTCTCCATCCTCATAGCTGCGTGGGCAGGCTACATTCAAAGTCATTCCTTCCTGGGGGCATGTATCTACCTCACCTTTAGAACATCTCTGACTGTTCTCTGGTCTCTTCCACATCTAGCCAAGTTAGGGACCTGGCTAGGGGTGAGGGGTATGTGCTCATGGGAAGTGCTATAAGGAAACAATGCTTATCTTTAGTTGAACTTCCTTTAATGTCTCTGTTTCTGGAACTTTAATTTTTTTTTAAGACAGGGTTTTACTATGTTGTCCATGCTAGCTTAAAATTCCTGGGATCAAACAGCCCTCCTGCCTCAGTCTCTGGAGTAGCTGGGTACCATCATGTCCAGCTCACACACACATTTTTCTTTGAGGAACAAATCCCACAGGACCATCAGCTGAGGCCTTCCCACTCCTCTATTTATTTTCTATTGGCTCAAGTACAAAGTAAGGCTCTCTTCCCATCAGGAGGCTCCCAGTGTCCCAGTGGATGATTGCCCTTCTTGTCACGTTCTTCCCTTTACTATTCAGCATCCCAGAGATACACAAGGGGGTCACGGGCACCGGAGGCGCTGCTCACAGGGATCTCGGATGAAATGGGAGCTAGATTGCAGGATCACTCAGTCAGCCCCATGTGTCCTGTCCGGCTCAGCTCCATTCTGCCTTTTGAACTCACTTCAAAGATCTTGCCCTCACCCCACAGGTCCTAAATCATCCCTCTAGCCTGGATAATCTCAGGGTCTCAGCACATTCCAGCTTGGGCTCTAGTGTACCCTATACTTCCACTTCCTGTTTTCTTTTTTTTCCTTGTCTTTAAAGTTGCTTTCTATCTTGCATCTTGGACCATGGGTACCTGCTCGGAACACGACTTCATCAATCAGACACACCTCTCACTCTCTCCGAAGCACACACCATCTATCTTTTTTTTTTTTTTTCAGCGTTTTTGTTTTCTGGATATTTTTTTTCTTTTTTCAATCATGTCTGTAAATCTTAACCTTCTGCCTAGGATTTGTGCAGCATCTGGTGTGTCCTCATAAGCCAATAAATATTCAATATGAGTCTCATGATCGTCTTTTATTTTTTGCTTTCACCTGAATGGAACTGAGTGACAGTTCTGAATATGCAGCTCTTTATAATGTCAAAAGTAAATTTTAATCCCTTTCCCTATCGTATGACATGTACCAAGGCCTTTTTCATCAGGCTGAGGGGCCTCTAGGGCAATGTTACCTTGGTGATTTCATTCTGCTCTGGGTTTAGATTCTCGCTTTTCAGCCTAGAAGCTTGATATCCTCAGCATCCGTGTTGATTAGACCCGGGGATGCTGACTCACGCCTTCAGAGCCCAGATGAGGCAGATGATAAAATCAGAATACAAATTTATTAATTTACATCATGGCATGTAACTGTTTAATGGATTGGATCCTCACGTCGGCCTGAACAGTACGTTCTCAGTACATTCTCTCCCTGTAGGCAAGATACATGGGCAGCCAAATTATAATCAGAAGGTTGCTTAGTGAGCGGGCGTCAGAGCAAGGAAAGTTAATTACAGTCTATGATTAGAATTTCTAATGGCATCCTGCTCTAATAGCATGATATATCTAGTTCTATAACCAGAACACACCTGCCTGCCAGCCAGCCAGCTGGTCACTTGTATTGGGGTAGTAATGAGACATCTTTGTAGTCACTACAAATGCTTGCTTCTGCGATCCACCTGTACCCTGGTTCCACTTCTGCCTTCAGACCAAGATTATCCTTCAGATTCTGTAAGGGAAGGATTTCTTAAGCAGGACATGAAGAACCAGAAAAGAAAAAGAAAATCAAGTTCATTAAAAGACACAGTAAAGAAAGAAAGCAAGTAACAATATTTCTAATCAGCACAACAAAGAATCTATGGAGAAGCGCAGACCAGCAAGAAAAGCACAAATTACCCAGTAGAAAAATTGGGCAAATTATGAGAAATTGTTTTATGTAAGAGGAAGCAGGTTCATCTGATAAACACATGAAGAGACGCTGGGTGACAACACTCAGAACAGGACTGCCATGAGGTACAACTCTGCACTTGTCCAATTGATGAAAATAAAAATGTCTGATGGATGTGAATGGAAAGGTCCCTTACACATTCTCAGTAGGTAGATGAATTAGTAAAAGCACTTTGGAAAACACACCTTCATATCCAGCTATTTCAACTCCAGAAACAAATGAGATTCAATGGGAGGCATAGACAAGAAGAGTCACAGAAACCCTGCTTATCTCGGTGAAACCAGGGCTCTCATAATCCTCAGTGGGAAGATGGTAAATAAATGTGGAACATTCGTACACTGAAATAACCGTGCCTCAATCAAAGTGGAATTTGGTAGGATTTTCTTTCTATAAAGTTAAAACTGAATACACACACCTATGTACACATACGCAAGGAAGTCATAGAAATTTTGATAAAATTATATATTGGGGGTAGAGGCGATACTGAAGACTTGTCCCAAACCAACCCCTGTCTCTTCGTGTGTGTGTGTGTGTGTGTGTGTGTGTGTGTGTGTGTGTGTGTGTGTATGGTACGTGAGCATGCTCATGCAGGGCAGATGACAACTTTCAAGAATTCATTCTTTTCGGCCTTTGGGTTCCGGGGGATCAAACTCAGGTCTTCAGATCTGCCGGCAGATGCCATCTCATTGAGCCATTCCACTGGTCTGTTTCAACTTCCCGTCTAGAGACTTGCCCTCAGCCAAATAGGGGCCACGTTACTTAGGAGGCTAAGCTCTTGTTTTCTCTAATCACTGCCCCACAATGTCAGCTCAGAAATAATTGGCTCAGGGGTATGAATAGCTAATTCATTGCCTCAAGGTGGGGCCAATACTTGGGTGCCAATGGGCTCCAGATGTCCTGAGGGGTCAGGCTGAGGCCTGCCCTCAACCTTTGGGCAAGTCATTCTTGCTTAACTACTCCACTCCCACTACCCTCTCACTCTCCATTTCCTGAGCTGACTCCTCAGGCTCTCTCTTGCACAAAAATTTCATTTTAGGCTTTGCTTCCAGAGGGATAGGCTTAAGGCAACTGGAAGAGAGCCCAGGATTCTGAATGATGATTATCTCAAAGTCAGGGAGAGGTGGAGGGTGAGGTAGAGGCCAGGCTCTTTATAGGGTCGGACCCTAGATTTTAAAGTTTTCTCAGGTATTTTTATATGATTAAAAAACACCAAGTAAGCTGGGTGTGGTGGTGCATGCCTTTAATCCTAGCACTTGGGAGGCAGAGGCAGGCAGATCTTTGTGAGTTCAAGGCCAGCCTGGTCTACAGAGTTCCAGGACAGCTGGGACTACAGGGAGACCCTGTCTTGAATAGACCAAAAATTAAAACGAAACAAAACAAAACAAAAAACACACCAAGTAAATGGCCTCAGCATTCTTAAGCAGCAGAGGTAGGTAGATCTCTGTGAGTTTGAGGCTGGCCTGGTCTATATAATGAATTCCAGGCCAGCCAGAGCTACATGGTGAGATCCTGTCTCAAGAAGAAAGGGGGCTGGAGAGATAGCCTAACGGTTAAGAGCACCGACTGCTCTTGCAGAGGACCCAGGTTTGATCCCCAGCACCCACATGGCGGCTGAGAGCCGTCTGTAACTCCAATTCCAGGAGAACTGCAGTTCCAGGGGAATCCGAGACCCTCTTCTGACCTCTGTGGCATTGCACTACACGGGTGCACAAACGTACATGCAGACAGTACATTCACACACATACAAAAATAAATAAAATTAAAAAAAAAGGCAGAATGAAATTTGCATTCTTGAAACTTAAAAAAAAAGAAGAAAGAAAGAAAGAGACAATAGTAAACTAAACTAAATGAAAGTAATGAAAAGAGGGCCATGGATCATTGATGAGTGTGCCATCCATCAAGGTTTATCTTTAATCTATTTATATGAACCGGAATCCTTTGTACAAATAACACATTTTAATAAATATGCTCACATTTATCATGTATTTATCACTGTTAGTGCTGGGGACAGTTTTAGATGCTGCCATTGCAACAGCAATCCAAGACACAAATGTCTTCGTGCACAGAATCTCGTAGATGAGGTGACAGGCCAGCCCAAAGTAACAATGAATTAAAGAGCTGAAATACCTAAAAGAAGGGCTGCTTTAGGGAGACTCACCCATGGCGATGGGCCTCTCTAGACTGAGAAAACTGCAGGAGATGGTATTTGGACATTTATTTTATTTTATTTTTTATTTTTTATTTTTTTGAGACAGGGTCTCTCTTTAGTCCCAGATATCCTGGAGCTCACTCTGTAGACCAGGCCGGCCTTGAACTCACAGAGATCCGCCTGCCTCTACCTCCCGAGTGCTGGGATTAAAGGCATGCGCCACCACGCCCGGCTGGACATTTATTTTAAATCATTCTTAACTTTATTCTTTATATATTTCCCCAAACCTTGTGAAGAAGGTGAACTAGAATTTATTTTCCACATTTTATGGAGAGGGAAGAAATCTCAAGGGCCCCATGTTTTGTGCCTTAGATGAATAATTAATATGTTCTGTTCTTTAAATGAAAACCCTACTGAAAAAGAAAATGGGCAATTATAAACCTTCATGGATACAACTCAAGTTTTTGGAAAGACATTTAAGTCTGAAGGGCAGGGAACCTCACCAAGTCAGTGTCCAGGGGATTCCTCACCAAAGAGGACTGCACTGGAGGCAGAAAGGGGCTAATTCAGCCCGGTGTCGTGGCGCTCGCCTTTAATCCTAGCACTTGGGAGGCAGAGGCAGGCGGATCTTTGTGAGTTCAAGGCCAGCCTGGTCTACAGAGTGAGTTCCAGGACAGCTGGGGCTACAGGGAGACCCTGTCTCGAAAAGACCAAAAAAAAAAAAGGGGGGGGCTAATTCATCAAGAATAGGGAAAAAGTGTTTTGAGTTCTCTTGTGTGTGTTCATGTGTGTGCAAGTGCATGCGTGTATATGTGAGGTCAAGGCCAGAGGACAAGCTGTGTTGTCTTTCTTTTGGCACAATTCGCCTTGCCTTTAAAGGTTTTTACATTTACTTTTATTTTTATTTATTTATTTTTCATAGTGTATGAGTGTACTGTCTGCATGTAGGTTGGTGCACCTGTGTTGTGCAATGCTGCAGATGTCAGAAGAGGGTGTTGGAATCCCCTGGAACTGGAGTTAAAGACGGTTCTTAGCCTGCTATGTGGGTGCTGGGAATCGAACCCAGGTCCTCTGCAAGAGCAGTCAGTGCTCTTAACCGCTAAGCCATCTCTCCAGGCCCATGTTTTTACATTTATTATGTATATATCTATATATCTATGTGTATATGTGTGAACACACATACATGGAGGTTGGAAGACAAGTTAGAGGAGTAGGTTCTTCTCTCTTTCCACCATGTTGTTCCTGGGGATCAAACTCAGGTTGTCAGGCTAAGTCATCAATTAGGCTGGCTGGCCAGTGAGCCCCGGGATCCACCCCTCTCTGCCTCCCCAGCACTGGGGTTTCAAGTATATGTAACCATGTACTCTGGGATAGAATTCAGGTACTGAGGCTTGCATGGCAAGCACTTTAGTTTTCCTCCTTCTCCTTCTCCTCATCCTCCTTCTTCTTCATCTTTTTTTTTTTTTTTGGTGTTTTTGAGACAGGGTCTCCCTTGTAGCCCTAGCTGGTGTGTAACTAGCCCTGTAGACCACGCTAGCCTTGATCTCACAGAGATCTGCCTGCCTCTGCCTCCTGAGTGCTGGGATTAAAGGAGTGCACCACCATACCTAACTTAAAGACAGTTCTTAGCCACCATATGGGTGCTGGGAATCGAACCCAGGTCCTCTGTAAGAGCAGACAGCACTCTTAACCGCTGAGTCATGTCTCCAGCCCCCAGTTTTATTCTTTACAGCACTGGGAAAGAGGTTCTCTGACTCATCTCCGTTTCTATGCCTGGTCCTGTTGGGGACCAAAGGAAGATCTTTGTGAAGTCAATGGTCTGTGGCTGAGTGTGGAATTTGCTGCCATGGATGTACCGTCCACTTGAAACTGAGCCCCATTGAATGGCAGCCTCCTGGACACCAACAGACAGAGCACATCCACTTCAGGCTGCCAGGAAATAGAGGGTGGGGCATGGCAGAATGGCCCAATTATGTAATATCAGGGAGCCTCAGTTTACTGTCTGGTGGTCCTCTGTATGTGTGGAGGGGTGGGTTGGGGGGTGCTGGGGAATCAAATCCAGGCCCCTGTGTATTCTAGGCAAGTACTCTACATCTTTCCAGGTTAAAAATATGAATGTTGCCGGGTGTGGTGGCTCACGCCTTTAGTCCTAGCACTCGGGAGGCAGAGGCAGGCGGATCTTTGTGAGTTCAAGGCCATCCTGGTCTACAGAGTGAGTTCCAGGACAGCGGAGGCGGTGGGGGGGGGGGGGCTACAGGAGGACCCTGTCTAAAAATACCAAAAAACAAATATGAATGTTAGTATCTGTAATGAATTATCAAGAGAATTAAGGGAATGAATGTATTAAACTATTTCATTCCTTGGGCTGCAGTAGAAAATACTCCCTATTTGTTAGAGTGATTCTTCTCTCAAGCTGCTGGAAATTCATTTATAAATCAACTCACTGGCATTTTTCCTAACTGGAGACTTGCTTACTTCAGACTTTTTCAGGAAACTAAAAACAAAGATCTCAATAATTTACAGCACTAGTTGCATCTAAAGTCACTTTTAGTATTGTTGAGCTTTTAGATAAATGAGTTCTTTGGAAACTTCCTTATGTTATATAGATACATAGATACAGAAGCCCCATGTCCTCCAGATTTAAATGAAAGACCATTCATTGCCTGGAACCTTCATAGGTCTGGCTTCCAAGTATAACCCTGTCAAGTACATAGGGTCATCTCTGAGTTTCACAGGTCCTGGGAAGGTCCTGATGTAAAAACTGGGGTGAAGTTGAGGGTGTGTTGCAACTCCAGAATATCCTGTGGAGACACCCCTTCTTTCATGTTACTTTATACAGACCAGCGATGGCACTCCATTTTATCATTATCACCATCATCATCCTTATCTTTCTGTTTGATGAATTCTGGAATTTCACCAACCCAGGCAGCTTGTAAAATAAATTCCCTCTGCTGTTTGTATTGAGCCTTAAATCATGAACACCAGCTGTTTTGTATATTTGAAATAAAGCTCCAGGTGTCCTGAGGGGCATTGAGGGAGCACAGGCCATTTTTTTTTAACCTCCTCCCAAATATATATGGATACCATGGTGCAGCTGGACAGTTTAGTCTTTTAATGCAGAAAGGGAATCTTGTGGGTGTTTTTTCTTTTCTTTTCTGTGTTCTGCAAGGCCAAGCACAGAAGCTAGTAAATATTTGTAGATTTGATTTGCTGCAGGTGACCAGTTAACAACGGCCTAAGCCATACCCTCCACAAGTTAGGGCAGCAAGAAAGGAGTGCTTTGTCCAACGACTATGATAAGTGGAATTCTAGAAAATAGATTGCAATGCATGTCCCTAAGTTCTAAGAGAGACGGAGCATAAATTAAACATTTGGAGATAAGGAAGGCTCAATATTGGTTAAGTTGCTTGCAGTCTCCTAATGATTTATAGTTGTAAAATGCTTTATAGATATCGGATAATTAAATTATTGCAAGCACCTGGTGATGTCTGCAGGCTGAATTCTATTATCCTCACTTTTGTGTTGAGGAGTCGAAGTCTTAAAGAGGGGCAGTGGTAAGCCTAAGCATATGTGCTTGGAAATGAAGCCTTGTTCTCAGGACCAGTTCCAGATCTTTGTTGAGTCCAGCAGTATACCCTAATGCTGTTCTTGAATTTGAATACCTTGAAAATGCACACAGTCTCACAGCCCCGTGTTCTCTGCTGCCTTTTGAAACCCTTGCGTTTTCAGTTTTGCAGTCATGAGAGGGAATTTAGGGAAGAAGCAGGAGCCAGGTCTCCCTCACCGGCAGCCATTGCTGACTTAAGAAACCATAGTTTGGGGGACATTGCATTGTTCTTGTAGATTCTCCCCAATCTATGATGCTGTTCATGACAGCCTTATAGATGCTTTAATGCTTTAATGACATCTAGAATGGACTGAAGTTGTTTCCATCTTTTAAGGATGTTATGCTCTTTCCTGTGGGGTGAGAAGAACCCACCTGCCTCCTCTTTAACCACCAGCTTCTCCATCCACGGATGACAAAATGTCCATTTGTGTCAACAAGTGAATAGATGTATTCTGTTTAAATAATTAAACAGTTTGACCTAGACTTAAAAAAATAAAAACAACTTTAACCCACATTTGGAGCTTGTAAACCTTTCTAGGGCAGAGCCATGGACTTTTGTGGTTCTCGGCTCATGAAGGCACATCATAAATATACACTGAGGGGGCTGGAGAGATGGCTCAGTGGTTGAGAGCGCCAACTGCTCTTGCAGAGGACCTGGGTTCGATTCCCAGCAACCACATGGCGGCTAAGAACCGTCTTTAACTCCAGTTCCAGGGGAATCCGACACCCTCTTCTGACCTCCGCGGCATTGCACGACACGGGTGCACCAACCTACGTGCAGACAGTACACTCATACACATAAAAATATTTTAAAAATTATAAAAAAAATAATAAATATACACTGAGTGGACAGTCACAGCAGTGCCGCCTTCACATCCAAGGCATGAGATGTCCAGTGTGTTCTTTCTAATTAGTTAACAGGTTGTAGCTATCTTTCTCCCTCAGCTTTGATCAACTTCTTTTTTATTACATTTATTTATTTAGTGTGGGTGAGGGGAGTGTGGAGATCAGTACACTTGTGGATATCAGAGGACGACTTGTGGGAATCAGCCCTTTCTACCACATGGGTCAGGAGGAAGCAATTCAGGTCGTCAGACTTGACAGCAGGTGCCTTTACTCGCCGAGCCATCCTGCTGGCGCGACATTGTTTTTTTCTGATGGATGGAAGAAGACACAGAGGTCAGGGACAGCAGAGACCTTCCATTTCAATTTCAGTAGACCTGTATTAGAAAACCTGGAGAAGACAGGCCCGGTGGGAAAGGATGACCTAATCTCATCATTGTGAAGTGATATTTCTAAAATGCTCCCAGAGGTAGTTGGTGGGTGGACAGGCATTAACTCGGTTAAGGAGGCATGTCAAGGAAGAAGACACCAATCTTCCTTGCTTCTCCTGTGTCTGGGCCATCAAGAGTTTAGATACTTAGCAGGCATGTGTGCCTCTGTTTGTCCTTGGGATTCCTTGGCACTGGGCTCCTGTCTAGGAGTCTTCAGTTTACTCTGGAAAACGGATGAATGATTTGCATAACCAGAAAGATACTTGTTTATGCTAGAAATGGGACAGAATGCCAGACAGGAAAAGGCCTGTTCATGAACAGCACTGGCTGGGAAGCTGCTCTCCCCCGACTGCAGAGACGCAGAAGGTCCAGGGCCAGCTTTACCACAGGCCAGTGGTGCATGGCCGTGGAAATGAAGCCAGGGGATTTGGAGGAAAAGACAGAGAGATGACTCCTCTTACTCCCAAAGAGGGGGAATGAAGCAAATGGATCACTTCACTGGGGTGGACAAATGTCCTGGTCACATCTGACAAAGCTTTTTCTCTAGGAATATCAATATTGTACTTTGAAATTTTCTGACTCCTGGATCCAAATTTGTAGGTCCTTCCATAGCCGGTTCCATTAACATTTATGCAATGTAAGGCTCAGAGGAAAATAGTTTATTAAGACTTAATGAGCTGGGCGTGGTGGCGTATGCCTTTAATCCTAGCACTTGGGAGGCAGAGGCAGGCGGATCTTTGTGAGTTCAAGGCCAGCTTGGTCTACAGAGCAAGTTCCAGGACAGCTGGGGCTACAGGGAGACCTTGTCTCAAAAAGACCAAAAAAAAAAAAAAAAAAAGATCATTAATTGCCCCAAATTTTACATCTCTGTTTATCTCTTTTTTTTTTTTTTACTTATTAGGTGTGTGTGTGTGTGTGTGTGTGTGTGTGTGTGTTAGGTCTGAGGACAACTTTCAGGAGTTGGTTCTCTCCTCTCACTATAGGTTTTGGGGGTTGAACTCCGGTTGTGGGGTTTGCATAGCAAGTGCTTTACCCACTGAGCCATCTTGCCTGCCCCCTCTCTCTTTTGGCATTCTGAAGTATGTCTCAAATGCCTCATGATCTCTGTGCCCAGGGACTTTCTGAGAAAGAATAGGCCTCAAGCTTACTGTGAGATCCGTCTTCCCAAAGTCAGGCTACCTGTTCTTTTCATACACAATCCATTCTTTTTTTATAAAAATTTTAAAAAATTTATTCTTCATGTGCATGAGTGTACTGTCTGCATGCAGGTCTGTGCACCCGTGTCGTGCAACACCGCAGAGGTCAGAAGAGGGCGACGGACTCCCCTGGAACTGGAGTCAAAGACGGTCTTAGCCGCCATGTGGGTACTGGGGATCGGACCCGGGTCCTCTGCAAGAGCTGTCGGCGCTCTCAACCGCTAGGCCATCTCTCCAGCCCCACGACAATCCAATTCTTTTTTTTTTTTTTTTTTTTTTTTTTTCGGTAATATTATGAAATGTACTGTCTGCATACAGGTTTGAGCGCACCCGTGTGTGCAATGCCGCCTGGAGGTCAGAAGAGGGTGTCCGGATTCCCCTGGAACTGGAGTTCTTTGGATGGGAGTTTCAGACTGTTCTCGGCCGGCCTGTGGGTGTTGGGGTTGAACCTGGTCCTCTGTAAGAGCAGTGGCGCTCTTAACCGCTAGGCTAATCTCTCCAGCCCCCACACATCCATTTTAAATATGTCTACAGAGTATGAAAGTCTTGCAATAGACTTGGAGTGCAATAAGAAGCCCAGTGAACCAAACCTTGTGCTTCAAATGGAATAAGAAAGTCAGGCAACTCCAGGGAGGTTATCAGAAGCAAAATCTCTGGCCCTACTCTGACTGACTGAATCAGAATTGGTATGGAACGCAAATTCCCAGGTCATTCAAATATGCAGCTAAGTTTGGGAAGCACTCAGCGCCCCCCCGCCCCATATTGGTAATTATACTTTGCAGAATGACAGATGAACTTCCTACGAGTCATGTGGCGGCTTTGACAAACTGCTGATGCTTGTGGTTCCATGTCCACCAATAAAAGCAACCCAAAACCTCTAGATACAAGCTTTATGAAAATCTGATATTGGGGCTGAGAGAGAGCTAGCACTTAAGAGCACTGACGCTCTTGTAGAGGACCTGGGCTTGATCCTCAGTGCCACATGGTGGCTAACGACTACCATAACTTTCAGTCCCATGAGACGATGCCATCTGACCTCCTCAGGCATTGCATGACATGAGTGTACTTACACATATGCAGGCAATATACTCAAAACACAAAAATAATAAGTAGGTGGGAATGGTGGTACACACCTTTAATCCAGCACTCAAGAGAAGAAGGCAGAGGCAGGCGGATCTCTATAAGTTCAAGCCGAGCCTGGTCTACATAGAGAGTTCAGGCCCGCTAGGGCTACAGGGCAAACACTTGCCTCAAAAAGACCAAACATGATATTAAATAAAAATTATTTAAAATCTGTTATTACTAACAGCAAATGTTGAGCACCGCTGTTTTCAGTCATTTTCCCAGTGTTTTGGATATAGGTTGAGAAACACTTCTCTGTGGATTTTATACATTTCTCTGTGGATTTTATACATTTCTTCCCACCAAGATTTTCTTTCCAAGGATGTTAGAACAATAAACATCCCTGGAGGATGTAGATAATGTTTCCCTCTGGACTGAAGGGCAGATTTATTTACTGTCCAGTATAATAAAAATAATGTCTCTTTCTGAAGCAAAGGACAGTTGGGTTCACTGCCTGCTACAGAAGTACACGGTCTCTGGATTCTAACGCATTGGGAGCTTAGAGACCTGCCGGTCATGCTTTACTAACAAGTGAAGAGCCAAGTAAACTGAAAAATCAATGACTTCTCTTGGACTTACCAGAGAATTGAGGTCATAGGGCAAACTGATGTCCTGGAATCTGGAGAGACAGCTCGTTCAGAGTCACAGATGTGATCTATTTACCTGGAGCAGGGGCCACGGCAGAGAGGGAGACCAGACATGCATAGCAATCAGATGAAATAGGAAACCAAGTGTAGACTTGCATGAGAATGAGAGACTCCCCTGGCCCCCCAACCTGGAGTCTTAACCTCCCTCCTCCCTGACTTTTGTGGGTCTTCTTTGTAGAACCTCACTAGGTTCTCCTGGTGAAGAATCAAAAAAAATCTCTGAGGGTGTGCTGTCGTGTGTTGTGTGTGTGTGTGTGGTGTGTGTGTTTAGGGATGCTCAGTGGTTAAGAGCATTGCAGAGAACCTGGGTTCAAACTCCAGCACACACACATGGCAGCTAATAATTAGTTTGTGGACCCCAGTTCCAGGAGGATCCAACACCTTCTGACCTCTGTGGCATCCATTGACATGGGATGTACTTAGCACACAGTACAGACAATATACTTACTCTTACACATAAAAATTAAAAAATTTAATAAGAAATTATTTTTTTAAAAAGAAAACATCTTTGGCAGGGAGGAGAAAGGCAACCAATTCTCCATGACAGGTCCCACTTGTTAGAAAAAAGAATTTTGGATGTTTCTACAGAAGAGCTGATACACATTTAAAGTGGTTATGGACATGCTGTGGACCCCATTTGGTCACTTTCACACTTGTATGACCGTAGTTCAAGAAGCACATTCCATGCGATACCAGAAAACGACATTTTTTTTTATTTAGTTTAAATGTCTCATCCTATATTATATACAGTAGCTGGGCATCTCTGTAGTACATATCCTCTTTAATTCATGCACTCAGGAGGCACAGGTTCAGGTGCGACTCTGTAGTTCAAGGCCAGCCTGTCTACATAGAGAGTTCCAGGCCAGCAAGGACTACAGGGAGACCTTGCCTCAAAAAGGCCAAAAAAATGATAATAAATTAAATAGTTTTTAAAAATCTGGTATCTTACTAACAGCAAATGTTGAGCACCACTGTTTTAAGTCATTTTCCCAGTGTTTGGGATGTAGGTGAAGAATCACTTCTCTGTGGATTTTATACATTTCTCTGTGTGATTTTATACATTTCTTTCCACCTAAGAATCTATACTAATCTATTCTTCCGTCTGTTCTCTCTATGTTCTATCTCATCTCTATATATCTACAATATAATGATTGACATTTTAACTAAAAAGTCTTTTTCTTGGGGAGCTTGCAAGGGTTTAGGGGGAGGGAAATTGACTGAATCAAGTTCCCCTCTAGGTCTTTGTTTTTTTCTTTAATTTATTCATTTTATTTTTTTATCAATCTAGACCCGTGTCCCCCCACATTTCCCCACCCCACCAGAGACTCATGCATTCTGCCAAACCATGCTTTTCATCTCTTCCGAGTTCTTTCTCAATATTCCCATGAGGAAGTTGACTGTTAATGAGCAGAAAGTTCACTGTTCAAGGTTAGTTCTCGACTGCAGTCCTTTCTGTTGTGTTTGTTGTTGTTGTTGTGTTTCCAATCTGCATCATTCCCAGCTGCTTTGGACAAAAGCTCAAGGGCCATGCATAAGAAATATTTACAGTCTTTGTTTTTCATCTGAGGGAGAGAAGGAGAAGATTTGTTCCTGGGCTATACCCTTCACAAGCATGGAGGAACCCCTCAGAAGACTGCTGTGTAACCCTACGACCACACAACATTTTATTTACTTTACTCCCATTGCCGCCCCATCAGGGCTCTAGCGTAGTCACTGTGATTTAAATCTGAAACCTGCATGCAGCAGATATGTAGGGAAACTGGGAGATAAATAGAGACAGAAGAAAGGATCCAGGGGAATCTGAGGCTCTAGTGCCCAGTCTATGCCAAGCATTAATCAGTGCAGCTCCCACCCACACTAATGAAAACCTCACACCAAAGGCTTATTTACTCTTAGGTCTTATTAGTCAATAATATGTCATGTTCATCTTTCAAGAAAAGGTTACAAAGCATGCTAAAGGGCAAGAAAAAACACTGAGGAGGCAAAGCGAGCACCCCACCGAAGTCAGATTTGGGAGCCAACACACAGAGAATTAAATGAACAGTGATCAGGAGGCTGGAGAGACGGCTCCATGGGCGAAGTGCTCAATACTCTTTCAAGGAGGACCAGATTCAGTTTACGTACTCAGGTCACGCTAGCTAACAAAACACCTGTAAAGTACAAGACCTCAGGGGGAGTCTGACACCTCTTTTGGCCCTGCCCAGTTACCAGTTTACACGTGGCAATGCACCACCACACACACACACACACACACGCAAATAATAAAGCTAAACAGTACAATGATCAATATGTTAAGGATTAATGGAAAAGGCAAACAACATGTAAGAACACATGGGTATGGTGCGCACATGCTTTGTTTTTAATTTTATTTATTTTTGATGTGTATGAATGTACTGTCTTGCATGCAGGTCTGTGTGCTGCACCCGTGTCGTGCAATTGCCGCGCGAGGTCAGAAGAGTCTCAGATTCCCCTGGAACACTGGAGTTCCTCCTGGAATTGGAGTTACGGACGGTTCTCAGCCGCCTTGTGGGTGCTGGGGATCTAATACCCAGGTCCTCTGCAGAGGCAGTTTTGGTGCTCTTTTTTTTCTTTTTAATTTTATTTATTTCTGTTATGTGTATGAATGTCTGTTCTGCATGCAGGTCTGTGGCACCCGTGTCGTGCAATGCCCGGGGTCAGAAGAGGTCTCGGATCCCTGGGAACTGGAGTTCTCCTTGGAATTGGCAGGTTACAGACGGTTCTCAGCCGCCATGTAGTGTGCTGGGGATCGAACCCGGTCCTCTGCAAGAGCAGTCCGGTGCTCTCTTGACCGCTAGGCTATCTCTCCCAGCCCTGGAGAGAGATAGACATGCTTTTAATCCCATCACATGAGAGGCGAGGACAGGTGGATCTCTGAGAGATTGAGGACCAGCCTGGTCTACATATTGTGCTCCAGGCCAGCTGGGCACAGGAACACCCTATTCTCAAAAACAAATCAAACAACAAAAAATAAAAAGAAAAGAAAAAAGGGAGGGGGCTGGAAGATGTAGCCTTAGCGACAATGCACTTGCTTAACAAGTGGGAAGGTCTGGGTTTCATCCCAGCACAGAGAAAGAAAATCTCAAAGGAAGTGCTAGGAATCTGAAATACTGTAACAGAATTGAAGACTACATTTGACTGGTTCATTATTAGTAAACTAGTCATGCCAGAAGGCGAAAAGGGTCCGTGAGATTGAAAATATGTTCAATGGAAACTTCTCAAACTGAAATGCAAAAGAGGGGGAAAAAGAATCCAAATTAAATAGAACAGAATACCCAAGACCTGTGGGACAATCACAAAAGGTATAATAGACACATGACAGGAAAGAATAGAGAATAAAGAGAATATTTGAGATTGTGACTAGAATGTTCCTAAATAATTAGACACAAACATGCTAATGACTTAGAAGCTCAGAGAACACTAGGCAAGAAGAACATCAGAAAACTAGACCTAGAGACATCATAATCAAACTGTGGAAAAGCAGAGGCCAAAGGGAGAACCCCACCCTACTTATGTAGACTGGAGAGATAAGGAATTTATGGGGCTGAAGAGATGCATGTCACAGTGGTTAGGAGCGTTGAGGCTCTTTGCAGAGGATCTGGGGTTAGATTCCTCAGCATCCACTTGGTGGCTAACCACCATCTTAACTCCAATTCCAAGAGAAATCCAGTTCCAGGGGAATACCCTCTTCTGACCTCTGGAGGAACTGTATGACACTAGGCTCTTCACTTACATACACACAGGTCAACATACACTCATACACAGTAAAATAAAAAAATAAATAAGATATAAAAAACAATTTAAGAATGCCAGGCGTGGTTGGTGCACGCCTTTAATTCCAGCCTCTGGAGTCAGAAACAGGTGGATCCCTATGAGACTGATGCCAGCCTGAACTACACAGTAAAAACTACATGGTGAGTTCTAGGACAGCTGGGGGCTACAGGGAGACCCTGTTTTCAAAAAAGACAAAAACAAAAAAAAAAGTAAGAATAATGTGGATACCTTGTCAGAAACTATGCAAGCAAGAAAACTGGAATTGAAATATTTCTCCAGTGTTGAAAGAAACACCCACCAGTCTAGAATTCAAATCCAGTGAGTTATTCCTTCAAGAGTCAAGGAATCAATAGTTTCTCAGAAACAAGCAAAATCTGAGGGAATTCGTCACCAGCAGAGTTGCTCTGCAAAGCAATATTAAAAGAAGTGCTTTCAGGGAATGAGAAAATGATAGAGGTCAGAAAGTCAGTTCTGTATAGAGGAAGGGAAGGAGAAGGACTAAATGGAGGCAAAAATCAAAAANAGTGTCAAGCAAGGATTTTCTATTTTTCTATCAACCCACGGGCAGCCAACAGTAACAGAAATCTTTAAAAACCAAGTCTGTTTTACTCATTTCAGGACCAGTGAGGAGGACCCCACCCTGAGAGAGCAGATGTTATCTTCAAGACCACCATGGCATGGAAAAGCAAAAAAGTGCAAGAAAGCTGTCCTGAGAATTTTAGTTTGCAGAGTTATTTCTTGATTTGTTCTTTTATGTGTTTGAGTGTATTGCCTGCATGCATGTGTCATGCAATATCCCTGAGGGTCGGAAGAGGGTTACAGATCACTTGGAACTGGATTTATATATGGTTGTTAGCAGACATGTGGGGGCCAGGAACTGAACTCAGGTCCTCTGCAAGAGCAGTCAGTCCTCATAACCACTGAGCCATCTCTTCAAGTCCAAAAATTTTAGTTTTTCCTGTTTTTGAGTTAGTATTTGCTTGGTATCTATAAAGCTACATTTCAGACAAAATAAATTAAGGCAATTTTCACTATTCTTTCTTCATATTTTTTGTCTAGAAATTATTTTTATTGACATCCTACCACATGCTTTTAAGTTCATTGAATTCAACCTTTCAAGATCGTAACTAGAAGCTGACAAAATATCACTATATATTTTTCTGATTTCTTTTTTTATGTTTTTATATTTTTTTTTATTTCTGTATATGTATGAATGTACTGTCTGCATACAGGTTTGCGCACCCGTGTCGTGCAATGCCGCGGAGGTCAGAAGAGGGTGTCGGATTCCCCTGGAACTGGAGTTCTGGAATTGGGAGTTTCAGACTGTTCTCGGCCGGCCTGTGGGTGTTGGGGATTGAACCCTGGTCCTCTGTAAGAGCAGTTGGCGCTCTTAACCGCTAGGCTATCTCTTCAGCCCCCCACAATCCATTCTTAAATATGTCTACAGAGTATGAAAGTCTTGCAATAGACTTGGAGTGCAATAAGAAGCCCAGTGAACCAAACCTTGTGCTTCAAATGGAATAAGAAAGTCAGGCAACTCCAGGGAGGTTATCAGAAGCAAAATCTCTGGCCCTACTCTGACTGACTGAATCAGAATTGGTATGGAACGCAAATTCCCAGGTCATTCAAATATGCAGCTAAGTTTGGGAAGCACTCAGCGCCCCCCCGCCCCATATTGGTAATTATACTTTGCAGAATGACAGATGAACTTCCTACGAGTCATGTGGCGGCTTTGACAAACTGCTGATGCTTGTGGTTCCATGTCCACCAATAAAAGCAACCCAAAACCTCTAGATACAAGCTTTATGAAAATCTGATATTGGGGCTAGAGAGAGAGCTCAGCACTTAAGAGCACTGACGCTCTTGTAGAGGACCTGGGCTTGATCCTCAGTGCCACATGGTGGCTAACGACTATCCATAACTTCAGTCCCATGAGACGATGCCTTCTGACCTCCTCAGGCATTGCATGACATGAGTGTACTTACACATATGCAGGCAATATACTCAAACACAAAAATAATAAGTAGGTGGGAATGGTGGTACACACCTTTAATCCAGCACTCAAGAGACAGAGGCAGAGGCAGGCGGATCTCTATAAGTTCAAGGCCAGCCTGGTCTACATAGAGAGTTTCAGGCCCGCTAGGGCTACAGGGAAACCTTGCCTCAAAAAGACCAAACATGATATTAAATAAAAAATTATTTAAAAATCTGGTATTACTAACAGCAAATGTTGAGCACCGCTGTTTTCAGTCATTTTCCCAGTGTTTTGGATATAGGTTGAGAAACACTTCTCTGTGGATTTTATACATTTCTTCCCACCAAGATTTTCTTTCCAAGGATGTTAGAACAATAAACATCCCTGGAGGATGTAGATAATGTTTCCCTCTGGACTGAAGGGCAGATTTATTTACTGTCCAGTATAATAAAAATAATGTCTCTTTCTGAAGCAAAGGACAGTTGGGTTCACTGCCTGCTACAGAAGTACACGGTCTCTGGATTCTAACGCATTGGGAGCTTAGAGACCTGCCGGTCATGCTTTACTAACAAGTGAAGAGCCAAGTAAACTGAAAAATCAATGACTTCTCTTGGACTTACCAGAGAATTGAGGTCATAGGGCAAACTGATGTCCTGGAATCTGGAGAGACAGCTCGTTCAGAGTCACAGATGTGATCTATTTACCTGGAGCAGGGGCCACGGCAGAGAGGGAGACCAGACATGCATAGCAATCAGATGAAATAGGAAACCAAGTGTAGACTTGCATGAGAATGAGAGACTCCCCTGGCCCCCCAACCTGGAGTCTTAACCTCCCTCCTCCCTGACTTTTGTGGGTCTTCTTTGTAGAACCTCACTAGGTTCTCCTGGTGAAGAATCAAAAAAAATCTCTGAGGGTGTGTGTGTGTGTGTGTGTGTGTGTGTGTGTGTGTGTGTAGGGATGGCTCAGTGGTTAAGAGCATTGCAGAGGACCCAGGTTCAACTCCCAGCACTCACATGGCAGCTAATAATAGTTTGTGACTCCAGTTTCAGGAGATCCAACACCTTCTGACCTCTGTGGGCATTGCATGACATGGGTGTACTTACACACATACAGACAATATACTTACTCTTACACATAAAAATAAAAATAAAAGAAAATATTTTTTAAAAAGAAAATATCTTTGGCAGGGGAGGAGAAAGGCAACCATTCTCCATGACAGAGTCCCACTCTGTAGAAAACAGAATTTTGGATGTTTCAGTACAAAGAGCTGATACACATTTAAGGTGATGGACATGCTGTGACCCCAATTTGGTCACTTCACATTGTATGACCTATGTCAAGAAGCCACATTCCATGGATACCAGAAAAGACATTTTTTTTTTTTTAGTTAAATGTCATCATTATATATATAAGTAGCTGGGCATTGTAGTACATACCTTTAATCCAGCACTCAGGAGGCACAGGCAGGTGGATCTCTGTAAGTTCAAGGCCAGCCTGGTCTACATAGAGAGTTCCAGGCCAGCAAGGACTACAGGGAGACCTTGCCTCAAAAAGGCCAAAAATGATAATAAATTAAATATGTTTTTTAAAAAATCTGGTATTACTAACAGCAAATGTTGAGCACCACTGTTTTAAGTCATTTTCCCAGTGTTTGGGATGTAGGTGAAGAATCACTTCTCTGTGGATTTTATACATTTCTCTGTGGATTTTATACATTTCTTCCCACCAAGAATCTATATATCTATCTGTCCGTCTGTCTCTCTATGTCTATCTCTCTCTATATATCTACATATAATGATGACATTTAACTAAAAAAGTCTTTTCTTGGGGAGACTTGCAAGGGTTAGGGGGAGGGAAATGACTGAATCAAGTCCCCTCTAGTCTTTGTTTTTTTTTTAATTTATTTATTTTTATTTTTTTTATCAAATCTAGACCCGTGTCCCCCCACATTCCCCCACCCCACCAGAGCTCATGCATTCTGCCAAACATGCTTTTCATCTCTTTCTCAGTCTTTCTCAATATTCTCCATGAGGAAGTTGACTGTATTGAGCAGAAGTTCACTGTTTCAGTTAGTTNTTTTGAACAACTCTAGACCCGTGTCCCCCCACATTCCCCCACCCCACCAGAGCTCATGCATTTTGTCAAACATGCCTTTCATCTCTTTCTCAGTCTTCTCAATATTCTTCATGAGGAAGTTGACCGTTTTGAGCAGAAGTTCATCGTTTCAGTCAGTTCTTTGATGCAGCCCTTTCTGTTGTTGTTGTTGTTGTTGTTGTTGTTTCCAATCTGCATCATTCCCAGCTGCTTTGGACAAAAGCTCAAGGGGCCATGCACAAGAAATATTTACAGTCTTTGTTTTTCATCTGAGGGAGAGAAGGAGAAGATTTGTTCCTGGGCTATACCCTTCACAAGCATGGAGGAACCCCTCAGAAGACTGCTGTGTAACCCTACGACCACACAACATTTTATTTACTTTACTCCCATTGCCGCCCCATCAGGGCTCTAGCGTAGTCACTGTGATTTAAATCTGAAACCTGCATGCAGCAGATATGTAGGGAAACTGGGAGATAAAAGTAGAGACAGAAGAAAGGATCCAGGGGAATCTGAGGCTCTAGTGCCCAGTCTATGCCAAGCATTAATCAGTGCAGCTCCCACCCACACTAATGAAAACCTCACACCAAAGGCTTATTTACTCTTAGGTCTTATTAGTCAATAATATGTCATGTTCATCTTTCAAGAAAAGGTTACAAAGCATGCTAAAGGGCAAGAAAAAACACTGAGGAGGCAAAGCGAGCACCCCACCGAAGTCAGATTTGGGAGCCAACACACAGAGAATTAAAATGAACAGTGATCAGAGGCTGGAGAGACGGCTCCATGGTTGAAGGGCTCAATACTCTTGCAGAGGACCAGAGTTCAGTTTACAGTACTCAGGTCACGTAGCTAACAAACACCTGTAAGTACAGCCTCAGGGGGTCTGACACCTTCTTTTGGCCTCCCCAGATACCAGTTTACACGTGGCATGCACACACACACACACACACACACACACGCAAATAATAAAGCTAAACAGTACAATGATCAATATGTTAAGGATTAATGGAAAAGGCAAACAACATGTAAGAACACATGGGTATGGTGGCACATGCTTTTTTTTTTTTAATTTTATTTATTTTTTGTATGTGTATGAATGTACTGTCTGCATGCAGGTCTGTGCACCCGTGTCGTGCAATGCCGCGGAGGTCAGAAGAGGGTCTCAGATTCCCCTGGAACTGGAGTTCTCCTGGAATTGGAGTTACGGACGGTTCTCAGCCGCCATGTGGGTGCTGGGGATCGAACCCAGGTCCTCTGCAAGAGCAGTTGGTGCTCTTTTTTTTTTTTTAATTTTATTTATTTCTGTATGTGTATGAATGTACTGTCTGCATGCAGGTCTGTGCACCCGTGTCGTGCAATGCCGCGGAGGTCAGAAGAGGGTCTCGGATTCCCCTGGAACTGGAGTTCTCCTGGAATTGGAGTTACAGACGGTTCTCAGCCGCCATGTGGGTGCTGGGGATCGAACCCGGGTCCTCTGCAAGAGCAGTCGGTGCTCTTGACCGCTAGGCTATCTCTCCAGCCCTGGAGAGAGATAGCACATGCTTTTAATCCCATCACATGAGAGGCAGAGACAGGTGGATCTCTGTGAGATTGAGACCAGCCTGGTCTACATATTGTGCTCCAGGCCAGCTGGGGCTACAGGGAAACCCTATCTCAAAAACAAACAAACAAACAAAAATAAAAAGAAAAGAAAAAAGGGAGGGTGGGCTGAGGATGTAGCTTAGCGACAATGCACTTGCTTAACAAGTGGGAAGGTCTGGGTTTCATCCCAGCACAGAGAAAGAAAATCTCAAAGGAAGTGCTAGGAATCTGAAATACTGTAACAGAATTGAAGACTACATTTGACTGGTTCATTATTAGTAAACTAGTCATGCCAGAAGGCGAAAAGGGTCCGTGAGATTGAAAATATGTTCAATGGAAACTTCTCAAACTGAAATGCAAAAGAGGGGGAAAAAGAATCCAAATTAAATAGAACAGAATACCCAAGACCTGTGGGACAATCACAAAAGGTATAATAGACACATGACAGGAAAGAATAGAGGAAAAGAAATATTTGAGATGTGACTGAGAATGTTCCTAAATTAATAGACACAAACCATGTAACTTAGAAGCTCAGAGAACACTAGGCAAGAAGAACATCAGAAAACTAGACCTAGAGACATCATAATCAAACTGTGGAAAAGCAGAGGCCAAAGGGAGAACCCCACCCTACTTATGTAGACTGGAGAATAAGAATTATGGGGCTGAAGAGATGTGTCAGTGGTTAGGAGCGTTGAGTGCTCTTGCAGAGGATCTGGGTTAGATTCTCAGCATCCACGTGGTGGCTAACAACCATCTTTAACTCCAATTCCAGGGTATCCAATACCCTCTTCTGACCTCTGAGGACACTGCATGACACAGGTACACTTACATACACACAGGCAATACACTCATACACATAAAATAAAAAAATAAATAAAATATAAAAAACAATAAGAATTGCCAGGCGTGGTGGTGCACGCCTTTAATCCCAGCACTCTGGAGTCAGAAACAGGTGGATCTCTGCAAGTTCAAGGCTAGCCTGTTGTACAGAGAGAGTTCCAGGACAGCTGGGGCTACAGGGAGACCCTGTTTCAAAAAGACAAAAAAAAAAAAAGTAAGAATAATGTGGATACCTTGTCAGAAACTATGCAAGCAAGAAAACTGGAATGAAATATTTGCAGTGTTGAAAGAAAACCCCACCAGTCTAGAATTTTATATCCAGTGAGATTATCCTTCAAGAGTCAAGGATCAATAGTTTCTCAGACAAGCAAAATCTGAGGGAATTCGTCACCAGCAGAGTTGCTCTGCAAAGCAATATTAAAAGAAGTGCTTTCAGGGAATGAGAAAATGATAGAGGTCAGAAAGTCAGTTCTGTATAGAGGAAGGGAAGGAGAAGGACTAAATGGAGGCAAAAATCAAAAAGATTTTACTTTTCCTATTCCTAATTGATCTAAAGAATAACAGCTTAATAATAGAATGTATTGTGGGATTATAGCATACGAATTAAGGAATACATTTCAGCCGCGTCATAAGGGAAAGGAAGAAAGAATTGGGAACACTTGTTACAAGGTCCCTATGGAGGGTAGTATAATAGTATTTGAATGTGGACTTGATTAAAGGGTTTTATAAATTCAAGGGCAACTACCAGGTTAACAGTGTTTCATGAGACAAAACTGACAGAACCACATGGAAAACCCAAATCTACTATTATAGTTGGAGACCTCAAAACTCTTCGTTTGGTCACTTATAGGTGATACAGGCAGAAAATCGGTTGAATATAGTTGACCTGCATAGTACCATCCATCAGCTTGATATAAGTGGCATTTATGAAATAATCTATCCAACAATGGAATATGCCTTCTTCCCAGGATGCCATGGAACACATACTAAGGTAGACATATCCTGGGTCATAAAAATATCCAGGTTTCTAAGAATGGAAATCATAAAAGGTTTCAGGTTCTCTGTGCTCAGAAATCTCCTGTAATTCAACCCACTGGTTTTGCAGGTGTCTCCTGATCACTTTATGTCGCTCACAAAAATGGGGCTCAGAGGAAAGAGACGAATGCTGATCTTGCCCTGTGTGATAAAGTTCTTTGTCTCCAAGCCAGGATTTATGTGTCTTCTTCGGCATCTGTGAAACTGATTGTTGCTAGCTTTATTAAAAGTGTAAGAACCTTCAACTCTTCACAATTCTTTATTTTTATTTTTATTTATTTTTGACTTTTTTGAGACAGGGACTCCCTGTAGCCCCAGCTGTCCTGGAACTCACTTTGTAGACCAGGCTGGCCTTGAACTCACAGATATCTGCTTGCCTCTGCCTCCTGAGTGCTGGGATTAAAGGCGTGAGCTACCACGCCTGGCCACAATTCTTTATTTTTATTTAAAACAATCTTTTTGTGTGTATATGGTGTGTGTGTGTGTTCACAAGTGTGTGCACGCATGTGTATACATGCGCATGAAGGCCAGAGGTCAAAGTCAGATACTCTCCACATTATTTGTTTTGAGACAGTATTTCTCTTACTGAACACAGAACTCATGGATTTGGTGAGTATGGCTGGCCAGTGAGCTGCAGGAATCTGTCCTTCCCAGAGGGACAGAATGCCCATCCACCCAGCGTGGTGGCGCACACCTTTAATCCTAGCACTTAGGAGGCAGTGGCAGCAGATCTCTGTGAGTTCAAGGCCAGCCTGGTCTATAGAGTGAGTTCCAGGACAAAGCCCATTCTTCAAATAGACTAGAGCTCCACAAAGTCCATCCAGCCTGCAGAGTCAATGTAGCCTGTGTTTGTGGAGCTCGTGAGCTAAGAATGGTATTTATTTTATTAATGTGAAGAAGAGTCTTCAAGGCCAGGCATGGTAGCACACGCCTGTAATCCCAGCACTTGGGAGGCAGAGGCAGGCAGATCTCTGTGAGTTCAAGGCCAGCCTGGTCTACATAGTAATTTCCAGAACAGCTGGGACTACAGGGAGAACCTGTCTCAAAAAGACCAAAAGAAAAAAAAAAAAAAAGAGTCTTCACTATGAAAGGTTGCACTAGACTCTGGACTACATTTACTCTTTGGACAATTGCAGACATAGCTTTCTGGCTCCTGGATGGGGAGAGTGTGTGGGTTACCTTCCTCTTTCCTCCGCACTACAGAGACTACATCCTTCTCATATTTCTGGAAGGTGGGATAAACCTGCTTTTCAGTTAATACAATCACATTTTGAGTATCCTGGGGGGATCTTCTATTTTTAAAGACCTGAGGAAAATTCGCTTGTTAATCAAAGAATCTGATGTGAATGATGGCATGTTCCTGTTTTTCTGTTGTTTTAAAGATCATAGTTGATATATTTATTTCCATAAAGCACCCAAAGGGGACTTGTGGAGATTAAACATAATTTAGTCCAGGAGTTTTATTTGTGAACATTGAAGTACCTCATGGATCTTTGGAGACCCTCGGGGTGGTCGCTGACAGAAGTGGGAATTAATATCTTTAATGACAGGGATTCAGGGCTAGCTAGTATCAGGTTTACCCTTGCCTTGGCTAGTTAACTCCTTCTCATCTTTCCCAACAGCTTAAATGCCACTGTTTGTTCATCCTGAGTTCTTAGTTTTATTTTGGCTGTGTGGTGAAAAAGATAAACAAATTAATTAATTAAAAAACAAAATTTACTGGGGCTGGAGAGATAGCCTAGCGGTTAAGAGCACCGACTGCTCTTGCAGAGGACCCGGGTTCGATCCCCAGCACCCACATGGTAGCTGAGAACTGTCTGTAACTCCAATTCCAGGAGAACTCCAGTTCCAGGGGAATCTGAGTCCCTCTTCTGACCTCCGCAGCATTGCATGACATGGGTGCACAAACCTGCATGCAGACAGTACATTCATACACATAGAAAATAAATAAATAAAATAAAAAAACAAAATTTACCATTTAATCATAGGTTTTAGTTTTATGTGTGATATACATAAAATTTACCATGTTATCCATATACAGTTTTGTGGCATTAAATACATCCTAGTTATTTTGCAGCTTTCAGTACCACACATTTCCAGAACTTTCTCAGGTTCTCCAACTGGAACTCCATCCACTAAAACAACTGCCCTCTCTCTGGCTTCATCCTAATCCCTGGGAAGAACTGTTCTGCTTTCTCTATGTATTCCACAGCTCTGAATGTCCAGGGCTGCTTCTCAAAATTTTAAGAAGTACACAGCCTATTGGTTGAAGGGAGAAACCATTCTACAGTGCCTATTATTGAAGGTGTCTCCCTCCTCTTACTCTTCAGCTGCAGCCTAGATAAGTGCTTACAGTGTGACTTCTTGATTTTTCTGCTTTGGGCATTTTTTGGATTGATTTCTCACTATGAAAAGTAAGAACACAGGGTGGATAGTTGACACTTGTAATCTTAGATATTACACCTATAAATTTGAGAGGCTGAGGCAGGAGGCTTGCCATTGAGTCTGAGACTGGCCTGGGTGATGAAGACCTTCTATTTCAAACTCCCTGCTGCCACCCCACCCCCCAAAAAAAGAAAAGTAAAGAATTTAACTTTTTTTTTTTTTTTTTTTTTTAGTCTTTTCCAGACAGGGTCTCCTTGTAGCCCCAGCTGTCCTGGAACTCGCTCTGTAGACCAGGCTGGCCTTGAACTCACAAAGATCCGCCTGCCTCTGCCTCCCAAGTGCTAGGATTAAAGGCATGTGCCACCATGCCCGGCTAAGAATTTAACTTTTAATATAGTTGATTTTTACCCATTTTTTAATGTGAATCTTTATCTTGATTCTTAGGCTTTGTTTAGATGTCATAAAAATCCTCCATGTTGCTTTCTAAGAGCTTTATAGTTTTGAGTTTACATTTAAGAATTTTAATCTACCTGGAATTGATTTTTGTATGTGGTACAATAGAGATTTAATTTCATTTCCCTATACAGATCTATAATTGTCCCAGCCATATTTATTGACTAGTGTATCAGGTCCACATTGATCTTCTGTGCTATGTCTGAAGAGATGAAGTTTCCAAATGTTCTTAGGCTTGTCTCTGTGTCTCATATGATCTATTTGTCTTTGACAGTATTATATTGACAATTACAGCTTTTAAATGCCTTTTAACGTTTGGAATTATGAGTTCCCATCTTCAGGATTAACTTTTATGATCTTTGATTTTTGAAATGCATTTTTATCAGCTTGTTAAATTTTGTATAACTATTGAGCTTTGGGGTGGAAGGAATTATATTGACTCTCTGGATATAGGCATATTTAAGTTTAAAGAAACAAAAAGTAGGGGGCTGGAGAGATAGCCTAGCGGTTAAGAGCACTGACTGCTCTTGCAGAGGAACTGGGTTCGATCCCAGCACCCACATGGCGGCTAAGAACCGTCTGTAACTCCAATTCCAGGAGAATTCCAGTTCCAGGGGAATCCGACACCCTCTTCTGACTTCCGCGGCATTGCATGACACGGGTGCACAAACCTACATGCAGACAGTACATTCATACACATATAAAAATAAATAAAATAATAAAAAAAAAGAAACAAAAAGTAGTTGGACTGGTGGCTCAGGCCTGTAAGACCAGCTGTTGGGAGGCCGAGGCAGGAGCTATAACAAGTTCAAGTCCTGCCTGGGCAAAATTGATTTTCTTGAATGGTATAGCCAACTGGGGGACCGCTTGGAAAAGGAGAAGGGTTCAGAGAGAAAGAAGAGGGATTACAGAGAGTAGTGTGTGTGTGTGTGTGTGTGTGTGTGTGTGTGTGTATGAATATAAGCACAATATATAGTATGTATGTATGAAACTGTCCAAAAACATAAAGAAAAAAGGTGTTTTGTTTTTTTTTAAAGGACTGAGGTGGCTGGAGAGATGGCTCAGTTTTGATTCCCAGCACCCATATGGCAGCTAACAACTGTCTATAACTCCAGTTCTAGGGGAATCCAATGCCTTCTTCTGACCTCCTCAGGCATTGCACAACATGGGTGCACCTATACACATGTAGGTAATACACTCATATACAAAAAAATAAGAATAATAGCTGGGCCTGGCAGTGCATGCCTTTAATCCCAGCACTTGGGAGGCAGAGGCAGGTGGATCTCTGTGAGTTCAAGGCCAGCCTGGTCTACATAGTGAGCTCCAGGCCAGCTGGGACTAAAGGGAGACCCTGCCTCAAAAAGACAAAAAAATAATAATAATAATAAATAAAATATTTTTTTAAAAAGGACTGAGGGGTTGGAGAGATGGCCTAGCAGTTAAGAGTGCTGACTGCTCTTATAGAGGACCTGGGTTTGATCCCCAGCACCTACATGGTGGCTGAGAACTGTCTTTGATTCCAGTCCCAGGGGAATCCAACACCCTCTTCTGACCTCTGAGGCATTGCACAACACAGGTGCACAGACCTACATGCAGACAGTACATTTATACACATAAAAAATAAATAAAAATTTAAAAAAACGACTGAGGATCTAAAGCTTAGTAGTAGAGCACTTGCTAAGCATGCATGCATGCATGGAGACCAAGAATTTGGGTAATTGAACTTGAAAAAAAATCAAATAGAACTAAAAATGAAATGAAAATGAAAATATGAATTAAAAAATGAAACTTATCAGCAATAAGTAGGATTTATCATGAGAAATAGCATGCTTTTTACATGCCATCAAAATCACTGCCACTTATTAGAAGATGCAACTCAGCTGTATGATGCATCTTGATTTCAAAGGTGTGAAACATAGTAGAAAACTATTTTAGAATTGATAGATTATAAACAATTGAAATGTAAGACATTGTTGATCAATCACATTGCATATTAAATCCATCTGATGAGAAAATTACAAATATTTGATGGAAATAAATTATCTGAAATGTAGCTTGGAAATGAGAATATAACAAAATGGTTCAAAGTCTGAGAGGGTAGCATGAAAAGGCTCCTCTCCATCAAATCAAAGCTCCACACAAAGGTAATGTGGAACAGAAAGGAGACAATGTTTGAACAACACAATGGCTGAGAAAATTTGAAAATAGCGGAAAGAAAATAATATCTAAATGCAGGAAACTAAATGATCCTCAAGCAGAAGAGCACAAAGCAATCTGTTGCCGGAGCATATAATGGTTTTTCTGAAGAATACATGATAATAAAGCTGTAGAACATCAAAAGCCAAGAGCTCTTCAAAGCAACTGGAAATGAGAAAATCTCCTGAAGAACATGAAGCAGGCAGACCAACAAATTAAACAGCCAAAATGGAAGCCGGAACACGGGGGCTGATTCTTCAGTGTGCTGAGAGAAAAACAATAATCAAGGAGCATTTATACACATTAGAATTCTTTCAAAAATGAGAGTAGGATAAAGACTGCTCAAAGAAACAAACAAAAAAAAAAGTGGAGAAAAGTTTTAAGAAAGAGACTTCAAACAGAAGAGAAAAGGCCCTGGATACAAGGTACCCCTTCTAAGAGGAAAAGACCAGATTCAGAGAGAGGAAGGCTGGCTTACCCTTGGTTGTCTGGTTAGCTGTTAGAGCTGCTTTGGATGTGCAAATACTTTTGTGCCAACCCAGTGATGCACTTTAAAAAGGTGTTACTGAAAATCTTTGATCTTGCATTTGAGTTGTTTTCATTTGTGGCAGAATTTTAACCCTGCCCATCTGCAGGAAATAAAAGTCCTCTGACAAAATTTTGTTAGAGAATACTTCAGTCACCATGTTTTCTGTCCTGGGGATACAATGTGCTTTCCCCTGGTGGCATATATACAATTGACCTGTCGTGTTGTATGCATTTATCAACTTACTCCTTAGAAATGCGAGGGCTAGCCGGGCGTGGTGGTGCATGCCTTTAATCCTAGCACTTGGGAGGCAGAGGCAGGCGATTTTTGTGAGTTCAAGGCCAGCCTGGTCTACAGAGTGAATTCTAGGATAGCTGGGGCTACAGGGAGACCCTGTCTCGAAAAGACCAAAAAAAAAAAAAAAAAAAAAAAAAGATGACATCATGAACTTTGCAAGTAAATGGATGGAACTAGAAGCCATTATGCTAAGTAACACAGTCCCAGAAAAACAAGATGTATGGTGTCCCTCATTTGTGGATGCTAGCACAATCTCTCTTTATAAGGCGAACTGAATAATTCCTTTGTTTTATTTTTTCCTTTCCTTTTTAGTGAATATAACACTTCATGTTACGCATCAACTTGCCATGCAATGTAGGAATGTCAAGTAATATTTTTTTTCCTTACCTGAATGCAACTCTACTGTCAAAATGTGAATCCCTGAACATGTTTTGGAATTGACCTATAGTTTATTTTCAGACATCATAATTTTGGTATATGTATGGCTTGTATATATGCATATTTTGGAGTGATACAAATTGGAACAACAACAGAAAAACTGGGTCAAAGAACTGACTGAAACAGTAAACTTCTGCCCAAAACAGTAAGCTTCTCCACCCCAGAATTCAAAAAAAGAGTGAGAAAAGTCACGTATGGCAGAATGCATGAACTCTGGTGGGATGGGGGGCAGGGAAGGGGGAGTGGGTTTAGATTTGATTAAGAAATCTTGTATGAAATACACAAAACCTCAATAATAATAATAATAATAATAATAATAATAATAATAATAATAAAAGAAATACAAGGGCCAGGACTACACCATACTCCCAGATCTCAGCAAGTGCCTGGAAAATAGTAGGTATCCCAGTAGACTGTTTATTGAGTTGAATGATTAATGTGCCATTAGTTATGAATGAGAAGCAAGCATGAAGTATTAGGTTAAACACAGCCATGTGTTTCTGCTTCAAATTCAGCCATTGAAGTTGGTACTTGTAAGGCTGGTGAATTTTACTGAGCTCTGCCGTCTGCTATGGTAGCGGTACCCTACCTGGGGCTATTTAAGTTAATTGAAATGAAACACAATTAAAAATTCTTCAGGCATGTCAAGGTGCCTGTGACTGTCATCTTAGACAGTGTGGTGGTAGAACATTTCCATTATCACAGAAAGTTCTATTGGAAGTGCTGCTGTAGAATTCTCCAGAATTCCTAACTCTCTCTCTCTCTCTCTCTCTCTCTCTCTCTCTCTCTCTCTCTCTCTCTCTCTCGGTGCTTTCGGTGACTAGAGCCATTCCCGCTTTTTTCTTTTGAATTCCTGAGCTATTATTACCAGCTCATTCTTTTATTCTCATTGCTACTAAAGCTGCGTAATTGGTTTCTTTTCTAGGTCCTCAAGCCCTTTGCTAATGTTACTGTCTGAGAGTTCCCAAAGCTGGGTTCCAGGAGAGTTTGCCGTGTCTGAACAACTGACCCATGAAATAATGGAGTAGGGCAGGCGGGGTGCGGAGCAGGAGCGGCTGTCAGTAGAGGAGCTTGCCTCTCTACACACATGACCAGTTAATTGGCCACTGTGGGAAAGTATGGGTGGGGAGGGGGCTGCTGAGAGTCTGCAGTGACAGTTAAGTGGCCTTTGTGGACTGAACAACTTTGTTGGATTTTGGCTGGGACTCTTCCCACCTCTTGTGAATTCTCTATTAGATTCATCTGTCATTCAAGCCTCATCTTCACTTCATTCTTCCAAGATGTCTACTTTGTGTGCTGGCCTCTGCTTTGTTCTTGCTATTCCCAGACTAGAAAGAGACTGTGTAGGGCTTCAGTAGCTCTGAGGAATGGACTTTGCTGTTTGTTGAGAGCTGTAATAATGACTGACATGGTCTTCATGCCCTGCAGGAAGCACTCCACCTTCTCAGCAGAGTGGTGACTACCTGACAGCGGAGACAAGGGATCCTGGCTGAATTCCTTCCCTTGTACAATATCGATTTCCTTCGTTCCCTCTCCATTCCCCTTTCCCTGTTGCAACTGGAGTGCAGACCTAAGATGTACCTGTGACTAAGAGTTTAATGCCTTCAAAATAATAAGACATTACATTTCACAGGCTGCACCAAGCCAGTTCACCCAGGTTGTCTCAGGCCTCCTGTGAGGTAGGGAGGGGAAGTATTTTTAACTCCACTTGGCTGGTGAGTTAGTTCACTGAGATTAGACAGGTGAGAGGCCCCAGTTCCTTTAGACAGGGATTGAGCCCCTGGTTCTCTGTCTCTGAACCCAGTGAAGTGAACCTTCAATGATGCTCACACCCCTCTGTGTAAGGAGGATATGGCCCAGGGACAGTGTAAGTGGACGGGAAGGGAAGGAGAGCAGAGGAGCAGTTGTGTAGAGGAGAGGCAGCTGTGGCACCAGCTCCTTCTTCTCTGGAGACGGAGGATTTGATGCTCATGGGGAGGTTGGCACAGGGAGTTTCTTCCCTAACCCACAGAGGAAAGAAACACTAAGGGTCTTCCTGTTTCCTCTTTTCACTCCCCTTCCTAAGAGAGGGTTTTCTAGGGAGAAGAGGGACAGGGTTAGCCTGGCTCTCCCAAGGCCTAGCATGTGGGTAACAACATGCTGGACCCCCTTAGAACCTAATGTCCATTCTCAGGCTGGGCCTGCCAGCCTTTAGGTGCTGTGCTGTGCTGTCCCGAGGCCTGGGCCATTCCTAGGCTGGAGGAAAGCCCTTGAAGCTTGCCTGCAGAAAGAAGCATGCAGCGTCCTCCAGGAGGAGGAGCAGACCCTGGGCGGTTCGCTGTGGGCAGGTGGTTACTGCTGCTGGGCTGCTGCTTCCTGGATGCAGCTTGGGGCCAAATGAATTTCACAGGGTGAGTCTCTGCTGTTTGGTGGGAAAGAGGACTGTCTGGGAGGGAGGAGACCTGAGTGTCTTATACTCTAGGTCTGTGTGACAACTGTGCACCTGTCATCTGTCTGTCTGTCTGTCCTGCTGGGACCAGATCAAGGCCCCGGCATTCATCCAGAACCCACTCTTACTCCAGGGCAGGCCACCTGTGTATGTTAGTAACTCTCTCCAAATCTAGACTTCCTTATCTGAAGTTCAGGGTTAAGCTTTCAGAGTGCCATGGAGCCCCTAAAATTGGGACTAACCAGTTAGGAAGAGGAAGGCGACAGCAGAAGTAGGAGAGGAACAAGAGAGGAGATGTAGAGGAGGGAGGAATACAATCAAAATATCCTGTGTATAAAAATGCCATGAGGTTCATTAGTATGCATAGTTAATATATGCTAATAAAAACAAAAAACAAAGGGAACCCCCCCTAAAATCACATGCAATTGTTTTCATGTATGTTCTTTGGGTGTGAAGATTTATAGCTATCTTCAAATTCTTTTTTTTTTTTGTCCTTTTGAGACAAGGTCTCCCTGCAGCCCCAGGGGGCCTGGAACTCATTATGTAGACCAGGATGCCTTTGATCTCACAGAGATCCACCCACCACTGCCTCCTGAGTGCTGGGATTAAAGACATGGCGACCTGGCTTTCCTCAAATTCTTTTTTTTTTAATTTTTTATTTATTTTTTATGTGTATGAATGTACTGTCTGCATGTAGGTTTGTGCACCCGTGTTGTACAATGCTGCGAAGGTCAGAAGAGGGCATTGGATTCCCCTGGAACTGGAGTTAAAGATGGTTCTCAGCTGCCATGTGGGTGCTGGGGATGGAACCTGGGTCCTCTGCAAGAGCAGTTGGCGCTCTTAACTGCTAGGCCATTTCTCCAGCCCATCAAATTCTTAAAGAAATTAGTAACCAAAGACTAAGTGCTCCTACCGAAAATGGGTGTGGCATCATCCTTTGAATAATAGAAAGTCCTAGCAGACACACCAGGCCTCTCAAATTCCCAGGAAGAAGATCCTCCATAGACTTCGTAGCAAGGAAGAAGAGACACACACAGCTTAGAAAAGGGTTTATCTTTTGGGTCCTAGAGCCAGACAGGTAGAGGGCCAACGGATCCCTAATGATAACCCTGGAAGCTCACCATGTGGGACTCTGGCTTGCCACCTCCTGCCTGAAAGGGAAGGACCCGGCTTCTGTGCCATACTGATGTCTCCTTCCGTGGGGTTTGAGCAGACTGTAGGCTAGCTCACAGGTATAGAGTGTGCAATGCTAGCATGGGTTCCCCCAAACTCTTGGAATCCCTTTTTCTCCTTCTTCATTCCTTCTCCTTTCTCCTTCTTCGCTCTGTTCCATGTACAGGAGGGTAAACACATATGCCCACAGGCAAACATGTGAATGTATGCAAATACATACACACACACACACACACACACACACACACACACACACACGCACATACTTGATCCCCATAATGTATAATATACTCCCATACTTCCTTCCTTGTCCCTGTCTTGACTTTAGATTTAGCAGTAGTAGGGAGCCCCAGCTCTGGGCGGGAGGACTGAGTGGCTCCCAGAGCTACAAGCCCTTCCTGTCAGGTCCCCTGCGGCCCAGCCCCCCTCTTCACACTGCTCTGGAAAGTGACTTCGCCTTCCAGGAGGCCTCCACAGCCTCACCCTCCCTTGTCATTTTCCCCAGAGACCAGGTTCTTCGAGTCCTGGCCAAAGATGAGAAGCAGCTGTCACTTCTCAGGGATCTGGAGGGCCTAAAGCCTCAGAAGGTGAGGATCGCTCAGAGTCTGGGGATGGATACCACTGTCACAGAACTTGCTCCTCTGCTCCTTGGCTTGCCCCCTCCTCCCTCCTTTCTTCCTGAGGTCTCTGAAAATGGCCACTAAATTCTGCACAAGTCAAATGTGACTCCTCCATCACAGGTCAGGGATACCTCCCCACAAAATTGGGTGGCCTTTATAAGGTATGGCTTTTTTTTTTCTTTTTAAAAAATTTTTTTTATTGGTGCTTTGTACATTTCATACATCATTTTCCAATTCAGATCAGGCATATTTCCCTTTCCCTTCCCCCCTACCCCCACCCCATCCCAGATCATGCATTTTGCCATAACTGTCCTGCATCTTTCTCTCAGTTTTTTTTTTTCATTTTTAGCTATAAGTGATAATCCATGAGTACAAGCATCCTTCATGCAAAACCTATCTGCAGGCTGTTGTGCCCAAACACCTACAGCCCCACCATCCAGTGGGGGGTGACAGGTTGTTTGTTCAATCAAGTTGATCAAATGAGTGTCCAGACTACATTGCTGTAGTTTCACCATTCACCCCAATCGCAGCCCTTACATTCTACCACGCCCCCTCTTCCGCAGATTGTTCCCTAGGCTTAGAAAAGGGGCACAGGTGGATGAGAAGCAAAACAGTCCACTCTCTCTGGAGCTGTTGTCTTGGACTCTGGTCAATTCTGGCTGTTTCCTTTCATGGGCTGATAGTTTGTCCAGGAATAACCTTTCGATCCTACTAATGAAGCACAAGCAGTTAGATATATAGGTATTTAAAGAGCACTAATAGTTATAGTTGGTTACTTTGGTATAGACACATATGTTTGGATGATATGTTAATCCATGAATTACATTTTCTCCTGTTTAATATGACAGGGTCTTACTGTGGCTGATAACATCTCCTAACCTGTAGAGGATGTAAGCTCTTTTCTTTTCTTGTGTATGTGTTTTTGAGACGGGGTCTCCCTGTAGCCCCAGCTGGCCTGGATTTCACCTAGTAGACCAGGCCAGTCTTCAACTCACAGAGATCCACCTGCCTCTGCGAAGCACACTCTGAGAACAGCTGCAATGTCCTAAAGTCACAGGGAAGCGCAGATGTCCCTGCCACAGAGCCACATAGTTAGTGTGGGGACTGCACATGTCTGCTTCCCAATTGGAACAGCTTAGCTTGGCAAACCTGTGTTGTATTTGGGTTTGTGTTTGTCAGCCCGAGCATTTGTTTCCAAGAACATTTGTCCTCTACAAGTTTTCACAATGGAAAACATTTCCTTTGACAATTATAATAGACGGCTTTTGTTTGAGGGCTTGTAAAACAACCGGCTATTTCTGGATGTAGCCCAAAGTTCTTGCTCCTATCTGTGTGAGGGTCCCTATCAATGGGAGGTTCTTCCATATGACACATTTATAGACAGATGTAGGGTATGGGCTCCTCTAGATTATACTTCTCTTGCTTCTCAGGTGACTGTGAGCAGTGATGCCCCTCTTCTGACCTGGGTTCTTGTCCAGGCTCATGCCCCAGGCAATGAACAGTCTCACTGGCAGGAATTTGTTAGGGCTCCATGGTCCAGGCAAATTTGCAGTGGGCGAGTGGGGCTGAGTGACTGTGGTTAGGAAGTCAGGGAAGTTGGTGAGGTAGGAATTTCTTTCTCTTCATATGTTGGGCTTTTCATCCCCCCCCCCTTTTTTTTTTGGTGATTTTGAGTCAGGATCTCCCTATAGCCCCAGCTTGCCTGTAACTCACTTTGTAGACCAGGCTGGCCTTGAACTCACAGAGATCCTCCTGCCTCTGCCTCCCAAGTGCTGGGATTATAGGCGTGCACCACCACGCCCGGCTAACTGGACCTCTAACTGGCCCTCTGGGGTGCTTACCAAATGTATATGAACAGACCATAAACATAGCTGTGTTTCTTTCCTTTGTGAGCAAGGTGGACTTCTGGCGTGGCCCAGCCAGACTGAGCCTCCCTGTGGACATGAGAGTTCCCTTCTCTGAACTGAAGGATGTCAAAGCTTACCTGCATTCCCACGGCCTTGCTTACAGCATCATGATCAAGGACATCCAGGTGAGTTTCTACCTGGTGCCGCAGTGAGGGTCTCAGTTTCCACGTGGTCTTATTTCCCACCTTCATTTTCAGTTGGTTCCCACCATGGGGGAAAAGAAATACTCAGCCTAAAAGTAAACATTTTGCTCTTGTGTGTTCATCTACCTGTTTTTGGACATATGGAAGAAAGTCAATTGCATATTTCTGGGCCTGGGCATGGAGCTGATTCATAGAGTATTTGCTAGGCATTCTTAAGCCGCTGGGTTTGATGCTCAGTTCTGCTAGAACTAAGCATAAAACAGTACATGGTAACACATATTTATAAACCCAGAGCTTGGGAAGTCAAGGCCAGAAGATTATAAATATCCTTAGCCCCTATGTGTGGAGTTGAAGGCCAGCCTGGGCTACATGAGATCTTACCTCAAAAAAATTTATATATTTCTTGAAAAAAAATTTTTTTTATGTGTACTGTCTGCATGTAGGTTGGTGCACCCGTGTTGTACAATGCCACGGAGGTTAGAAGAGGGTGTTGGATTCCCCTGGAACTGGAGTTAAAGATGGTTCCTAACTGCCATGTGGGTGCTGGGAATCGAACCTGGGTCCTCTGCAAGAGCGGTCGGCGCTCTTAACCACTGAGCTATCTCCCCAGCCCCCCCAAAACGTATATATTTTTAAGAGCAAATTTAAAGCTTGGAGAGAGTTTGTTTGTGGGGACAGCAAATGCTCACCATATGGTAACTGTGGATATGTCCTTTTTTTTTTTTGGTCTTTTTGAGACAGGGTCTCCCTTTAGTCCCAGTTGGCCTGGAGCTTGCTCTGTAGACCTGGCTGACCTTGAACTCACAGAGATCCACCTGCCTCTTTCTCCCAAGTGCTGGGATCAAAGGCGTGCACCACCACGCCCAGTGGATATGTCCTTTTGTGGAGAAATTTGTAACTACCATGAAAACAGGAATAGAAGGGTAGAGACTGGAGGGGATCCATCCTAGGTGCGGCCAGTGGCTCCCTTTGCGCTGCTTTTCTAACGTCTTCCTCCTCTCCCCATTGGGTCGTGGCCATCCAGTACCAGAGGGATTCCACTGGGGGGGGGGGTGGCGGGGAAGGAGCCCAGTGTGACCTGGTTGGGCTTTGCCTCTCTGTGCAGCATCTCCCCCAGGCAGGAGTCTCCCAACAGTTCCAGGAGAGTGGCTGCCAGCCCCCCTGGGTCAGAACAGAGAGAACCCCATCCTAAACTCCCAGCTTCCTTCTCCCCTGATTCCACACCTTCCACTGTCCTTTCTGAAGACCATGAAAATCTATTTCATTTGTTCTGTCTTCAAGGACATCTCAAAGACCCTTGGGAGACCTGGGAGATGGCACGATTGGTAAAGTGCTTGCCACTCAAGCATGAGGACTTGAGTTTGGTTTCCAGTACCCATGCCAGGCATAGCTGGTACCTGTTATCCCAGTGCTGGGGAGGCAGATGCAGGAAGGTCCCGGCAGCTTGCTGGCCAGCCAGTCATGCTAAATCAGTGAGCAACAACAGGTTCTGTGAGAAACCCTGTGTCAGATATCTATATATCTATATCTATATCTATATCTATCTATCTATCTCTATCTCTATATATAACTATCTATATATAACTATATATAACTATATATAGATATAGATTAGATAGATAGATAGATAGATAGAAAGATGGAGAGTGATTGAGGAAGATACCCAGCACTGACTTCTAGCCTCCATGTGCACTACATACACAAAGCACAAACATGTGCACAAACATGTTCACAAAGAGAGAGAGCAAGAGCGAGCGAGCGAGAGAAAAGAGACAGAGACAAAGATAGAGACAGAGCTCACGCTGTGCCTTAGAAAGGTGTTGGCAGCACATCTTCCTTCCAAAATCTTTGGGTATCAATCACTCAGCCTTTACGGCTCCATGGCTGCGTTGCATCCTGGTGCAGATTCCGTTGCTGCCCCTGTACCTGTGGAATTATATCCACAGAAATTCATTCCCAACCATGCTGTTCAGCCCTAATCTCCTCCAGGGGCTCGAGTGTGGGAACATGAAGCCTCCCAGTGCGTGCACACTTGACACCGCATGCCAAGGGATCAACGCATTAGGCAACATTCCTTTCCCAGGCACAGGGCTGGGGCACTGAGTCCATTCAAAGTCCTTTATCCCTCACCAGACACATCTGTCTCAACATGTGGGGTGGGATGTTTCTCTCATTAAATCCCCCACAAACAAAAATGGGGAAACTCCCACAGACAAAAGACGCTCCCACATGAAAAGAAACAGAACCGAGTTCCCGTTTCAGCCCCTGCCTCTATTTTGAAGTTCCCGTTTCCCTGCCTCAGCTAGACCAGCCCTGAGAACCCCCGCATCTGGCAGGAGGACTCTCGTATTTTGTGGAGCGTCTCGTCTCTCACTCCCCTCACCCCACTGGAGATAACGCTCAGTCCCCAGGCCTGAAGTCCTCTGGAACTTTGCACTCCCTCCCAGGAAAATGCCCTGAACTCTCTGCCCTAACCTCTGCAAGCAGAATTTCCAACTTAGAGTCTGCAAAGCATCAAATGCTGCCTGCCGTCCTTGAGGTCACTCTGTGGCTTACAGGGCGCCAGGGGTGGGGGGAGGCTGTTGTTCGTGGTTGATTTGTGGTGACAGTGGGGGAGGGGTCTAGGAAAGGAGAGCTCAGAGGCACCAACAGGAATTTGAGGGCTTTGTACACCCAGGTTGTTGTGGACCAAGCTTCAATAATGGTGGCATGTGCAGGGGTCCCTATTGGTATGTTTGCCTCTCCAGCTCCCTACCTTTCCAGGTTCAGTTGCACCCTTCTTATCTATCTTACACCCCTGCCCTAGGTTAGTCCTTAATAAGTGATAGTTGAATTAATAGATGTGAGATGGGGCCGGGCGTGGTGGCGCACGCCTTTAATCCTAGCGCTTGGGAGGCAGAGGCAGGCGGATCTTTGTGAGTTCAAGGCCGGCCTGGTCTACAGAGCGAGTTCCAGGACAGCTGGGGCTACAGGGAGACCTTGTCTCAAAAAAAAAAAAC
>VZQC01015648.1:279127-324974 GCA_009823505.1 Rhizomys pruinosus
CCCCCCCCCCCCCCCCGCTCCAGTCACCACCTGATTTCTCTGCTTCCCTATAGAATAAAACTCCTGGAAGTACTTTTTCTTTGCCCACTCACCATCTCCGGCAGGCTGTTGGCCTGTCTTTTCTCCAAAAGGGCTACTCTTGGCCTCGCAGGACTCTGCACTGGCCTGGGCTGTCCTGGCTCCCTGGTTGCTCTGCTGGCCACTGTTTCCCTGTTTGCATCTCTGTCCTGGGGCTCTGCCTGCTTCCACACCTTCGGCCAGAATCATGGGGTTAAATCCTTCGCATACCCCTGGATGAGTCCCTTGATATGTCTCCATTCTTCCCTGAACTCTAGCATCTTCTTAACAGATTCCATGTCTGATGGGGCATGTAGACTCCGAAGGTCCGAACCAGCCCCCATCTGCTCAAGAAATGGCAACATGACCTTCCAGTCACTCAGGTGCAAAACTGGGAGTCAGTCTTGATTCTCTTCTCATACCCTACCTTCAACCCCCCATCAGAGCCCACTGGCTTTTTCTTCAAAATGCCCCTGAGGCATCCCAAGCTACCACTGTGGGCCAACATGCCTCTTCAGTTGTGCTATTCCAGTAGCAACCCCTCAAGACCCTCCTGCCTTGGCCTCCACTGGCGCTGGGGTCACAGGAGGTACCCAACTATATTCCAGTAGCATTTTAAGTGTTCTCCCCAATTCCATCCTCTCTTCCCTATAGTCCACTCTCAAGGCAGCAGCCAAATGAGTCCTTAACAAATATACTGGTCTAGTCATGTCCTTCCCTTGCATGGGGGACTGGGCATAGTATGGCTATCTGTAATCCCACCACTCTGGAGGTGGAGGGTGGAGGATGGGTATATAATTGAAACTGTCTAAAAAGAAAAGACAAGCTGGGCATGCCTCTAAACCCAGCCCTGGGGAGGCACAGGGAGGTGGATCTCTATGAGTTCAGGGCCAGCCTGGTCTACATAATGAGTTTCAGGCCGGCTGGGGCTACAGGGAGACCCTGTCTTAAAAGAAAAGACCCGCCCCCCCAAAAAAGACGGAAGGAAGGAGGGAAGGCCATCTAGTGTCTTCTTCCCAACTCGGAGCCCTTGCAAAGGTCAAGGCTCCACCTGAGCCCCTCCCTGTTCCACCTTGCTGACCATTCTGTCCCTTGCTCACTTGAGTTCCAAGCTCGCTGTCTTCCTTGATGTTCCTGGAATTTGCCTGACCCATTCCTCCCTCAGGGTCTAGAATCGATTCCTATCTCGGCCCTTTGTACCCACAGCCTGGCCCCATCCCTAGAATGCAGAATGAAGATATCCGCATGTCTCCTTTGCAAAACGCTCCCTGCTTGCAAAATGTTGCCCACATGGCCTCTTTGATCCCTTGACATGGACCCTTCCTTCCCTCCTCTCTGCTGCATTCTTCTTGCCTTGCCCTTTCTCGTGTCCTGTACAATCAACTTCTTTCCTTGCTGATTTGCTTTTGCTCTTAGATTAGAAGCTCCACACAGGAGCAAGGTTGCTTTGCTGGCTGTCGTGTTTGTTGTGCTCAGCACGGTATGCTCGGCAAACACTTGTGCACTGAAGGGAAGGGTTCTTAAAACAGAAACACTGTTGGCAGATGTTGGGTAGGTGGCAGCTCTGAAGAGGAGAGGGTGGACAGCAGGCCTGGAAGAGGGAGCTAGGATTGCAGGAGAAGGCAGGGTTGAAGGGACTCCAAGGGGAAGGCCCTGAAGAAATGCAAGACCCTGACTGCATGGAGGGAACCCAGGGCAGGGGCTGATTCCCTCACCCAAGTGACCATTAATGGAGGCTGACTGCTGTGCCTACTCTTCCCTCTCAAGGAATCCAGATTTTGTAGCCATGAGTTGTAACAAACTCACAGAGCCCTGGATTTCCCCCGACTGTTACTGTCCTTTTGGTCAGTGCCGCCCTCCTCTTCCTCCTCCTCCTCCTCCTCTTCCTCTTCCTCTTCCTCCTCCTCTTCCTCCTCCTCCTCCTCTTCCTCTTCCTTCTTCTCTTTTTCCCCTTCCTCCTCCTAAACTAAAGTTTTCTAGTATTTTCTGTATTAGCAGGCTAATACTCATGAAAGCACTTTAATAATGTGAAGTATATGATAAGATGACCCTCATTGTACAAAGGGAAACTGAGGCAGGAGGAGGTTAGTAATTTTCCCAAGTCAGTGACAGTATTAGTGTCTCCATCAAGAGAGCCTGACTCTGGGACCATAATCCCCTTGCCTCCTCGGCAGTCAAAATGGCTACTTATGTGTTGTTTTATGTTTTTTATTTTTTATTTTTTTGGTCTTTTTTCCAGACAGGGTCTCTTATATGTTGTTTTAACTTTGCCCTTGGGCAGGTAAATCCACAGGGCTCAGCCTTGACCCTGAGGGGCTCCATTTGAGCCATATCAGATTTATAGCTTCTTGTCATGTATGGTGCTTACCCAGGGACATGCCAGAAGACATGCAAGGGGTCTGATTCTCTTTAGGCCTCAGCTCCATGTTTAGAGTCCAGGGGCTCCTCCTTTCCTCGCCCTGGGGGTGGTTTTATGTTTGTTTGTTTGCTTTTCCTTGAGGCCTCACACTTCCTTATCCCTATCATAAGTTACTTCACAGCAAGGTCTTACTGTCCTGGTCAGGTTATGGCTTCCAGGGAAGCAAATGGTTTACTTCAGAGTTTCTTGGTCTAATTATTTCTTTTCCTGAGGGGCCTAACAGAGCAGTAATTAGGCTTCCAAAACCCTTAGCAAGGCTCATTCTCAACTCTCTTATCCTCTTCCTGTAGACCCCGGAAGGGAGCAAACATCTGTGCAGTTTTGGGGCCAGGGTAGATTAATGTTCCTGGAATTGAAGTTCAGCTGTGAGGGCTGAACGTTCCCAGCTCATAGGAGGGTGTCCTATCCATTCTTGGAGCTGGAAACATGTTTGGGAAGTTATTTGCAGTTTGGAGCCAAGCTCCTCTTTGCCTCCAAGCTGATTTGTGAAACAAAGGCTGGATTCCTCAAAGCTATTTCCTCTGTGTCCCTGGCCATGATGGGAGAGTTGGGTCCTGTAGGCCTTCCCAGCTGCTGGTCCCTGTCTTCCATTCCCAACTTGGGCCCTTACCACGCACCCTGAGACATTAGATCTCTGTAACTCCATTCCGGTGGGGCTTAAAGCAGGACCAGGTCTTCCGGAGGCCCCAGTTGTTGCTTGCAGCTGCTCAGCACAGCTGGCTGTCCCAGCCCTCAGTGACGGACACACATTGGTCACGGTGGACTGCTGGGATTTGGGTGGACTTCCTGGGAAGAAGATACCTTCTTTTTGTGAGAGCTCCCAGGGTGGGGTTTGTAAGTGGCCAGGGAGAATGCGGCCCTATCCAGTCAGGTCTGACCTAATCAGTCATCCCAGCTTTGTTCACATGGGAAGCCCCCAGCGTGGCCAGCCTAGCTGGAAAACATAGCAATTATAATTGCCTAGCATGTACTTGTGTTGAGACACCAAGTGATAGGAGCCCCGGGCATTGATTTCCAGGCCCATTTTTAAATCTATGAACTTGAGAGTTGTGAGCAAGTAGATGAGGCCCTCAGGGAAGAGTGAGTCACTGAGTAAGTGGCCCTGTGTGTAGTGGGGTAGGGACCCTCTGTTTCCCAGCCCTGGGACTGAAGACTTTGAATTAGCCATGAAGGCTTTGGTTTTGGTCTTATTTATTTACTTAAAAGCCCTTACTCTTTGAAATAATATAAATGCATTGCCAAAATGTGAACAATGTCCCAAGTTCTAATCTTCTTCTTCTAGCAGGTACCATTATCATTTCATTTCATTTATTTTTGGCATTTCACATCTTGTGTTTCTGTGCTTGAAGATACTTAATTGTTTTCATCACTTAAAAAAAACTTTAATTGCAAGAATAATATGATGGAGTTGTCAGCTGTTAACATTCCGCATCCTTGCATTTCCTCTTTATCTATATTTATATACACACAATATGCATATCTCTGTGTATATGTTATTGTTAGGCTTCAGTTTTGATAGCTATAGCTAGGCATAAGGAACCCAATGCTGGGAACTAGAAGATCTGGTTTTTATCTCATCTCTGCCACTTGTTACTTTTGCATTAAAAGTCCTGTCATCTCTCCAGCTGTCCCTGGCATCTGGTCATGTGACCGGCTCAAGTGAGAGTGTGAAGATAAAGATACTTCATAAACCAAAGGGCACTGGTCCCAAATAAGGCAGCGTCCAGACTTGTGACTGAACTTCAACAAAAGGTCCCTTTGGCTTGATGAGGATGTTGGTCAGCATCCTCCGTGGCAGAAGGGCCTAGGTGTGTTCCACACTGGACAGTCAGTGCTGAGTCCTGGGGTGCCTTAGGCCAGGATCTTCTTTTTTAATTTATTTTTTTCTCTTTTTCAGGATCTTCTATCTCATTCTGACCTAAGCTGGGGAAAGTGTCCCATTAGTGATTTGGGTACTGAATGGTCTGAGCAATGAGCAGTCAAGTCAACCCAAGCACCTGGCTGCTCCCCGTGGTCAGGGGGAAGCACCACATGAAAGCTGAGTGCCCAAAACACACACTCAAGAGCATTGCTTTTGGCTCACCTGTTCTGCCTCTATCAAGTATTAACATGGTGACTCAGGATACTGACACATTAATCATGATTTGGGCCGGCTTGGCTCATGGCTGGCTTTTTGAATGACTTGGATACCAGTTGTCTAGGCTCCTTCCCAGGGGTCGCACTGATGCCAGACGTCAGAGCAGCTGTCTTCTCCCTCATCATGTCAGTGCTCATGGTTCAGCTTGGGTCCCAAGTCAACCGAGCATTTATAAAGGACAAAAGCCATGTTGGCTGTAGACTGAGCATCTTTCTTAAGACACTTTCATATATATCATTACATTTTATCCTATGGGGTGGCAGAGCAGCTATCGGCCCAGTTCTTTTTTTTTTTTTTTTTTTTTTTATTGAGTCAGAGTTTCCCTATAACCCCAGCCAGTCAGCCTAGAACTTGCTATGTAGACCAAACTGGTCTCTACCTCCCAGAGATCTGCCTGCCTCTGCTTCCTGAGTGCTGGGAGCTGGGATTAAAGGTATGAACCACAGTGCTCAACTTTGTCCCAGTTCTTAAATTGAGGCAACAAAATCTACAACAAGTTCTACAGGAATTGAGAGCAAAGACAGCTTTAGAGCCTGTCTCTCTAGATGACTTGTCCTGTGCCACTGACTATGGCAGCATGGACAACAGTGTGTGGTAGTAGAGGGACTCCTCAAGCACATCTTCTACTGCATAGCTCATGCTTGTGCTTGTTCATTTCCCTCTGCCAGTGTTGCTGGCGCAGCCTTCTTCTGCCTTTCTGACGTGTCTCCCCATCTGCTAGGTACTGCTGGATGAGGAGAGAGAAGCCATGGCGAAATCCTGCAGGCTGGAACGCACCACCAGCAGCTTCAGCTATTCTTCCTACCACACTTTGGAGGAGGTGGGTCTATCTGGGCAAGCTCCAGGCTCGCTAGTGCGTCTGAGCCCCTTGGGAACTCCGGGGTCAGGCAGAGACCAGCAAAGGATGCTGGGACTATAGGAGACTGTAAACTTGGGGAGTGTAGAGAAGACATTAGGTGAAGGGATGCTCAGCAGCAGACTACCCAAAGAAGTCCAGAAGTCCAGATTCAGATAGAGAGGACAGCAACTCAGCAGTACACCCAGGCAGGTTCAGAGCCATGTAAATGGTCTCTGGGTAACACAGTAAGGTGGGGACCCGTTACAGACTAGAACAGAGTAGGCCTTCATATCCCACACCTTCTAAGTAGTGATCCATTGACCTCTTTCTTACCAGTCCTGGCCTCCACTGTAAGTACTTGAAGGTACAGCAAGCCAGGCACATTGGAAAGCTGTTTGTAGAGTTAAACTGTTGCCTTTATTTAGGGAAAAATGTATGATCATAGCGATATCCGGTTAAGGCACATTTGAGCAATGGTCACTGCTTAGAAGGGAGACTATAGAAGGCAGGAGTGTCCACTCAAGTCATGGCTCTCATTTTTCTGAAAAGAACATGGCATCATTTCACAAGAGGTGTAATAGAGGATCCATTTTCTCTCTAATGTTTATTCATTGATATGTATTAAAAGGATAAGAATATGAGTTAATATAGTCCATCATTGTTATTGATGCCAAGATAACTTTTATACTATCCTTCTCTTCAAGAGGCTGAGAGACTAAAAGTAGTAGAAAGGTATAAAATAAAAACCCTCCAAGGTTTCTGCAGTCTATTTAATGCATAGAATAGACCAATTAGGGGCTGGAGAGATGGCCTAGCGGTTAAGAGCACCGACTGCTCTTTCAGAGGACCGGGGTTCGATCCCCAGCACCCACATGGCAGCTGAGAACTGTCTTTAACTCCAGTTCCAGGGGAATCCGACGCCCTCTTTTGACCTCCGTGACATTGCACGACATGGGCGCATAAACCTACATGCAGACAGTACATTTATACACATACAAAAATAAATAAAATTTAAAAAAGAATAGACCAATTAATAAAGGCAAGAAGATAATTTTCCAACAGAGAGATCCATGTAGGCCATGTTTGAGGATTTACTTATTTAATATTCTTTTTAGACAGGGTCTTTCTATGTAGCTCAGGCTGGCCTTGAACTTACTCTATAGTTCAGGCAGATCCTGAATTCCTCATCTCTCTGCATCAGCCTCCCAAGGGCTGGGATTCTAGGCATGTGGTACCATGGGCAGCTCATGTTGTGTTTTCAGATAAAGGGGTAACTCTGCACAGCCATGAGGTGCCTGACACTCAAGCCAGACCTCAACTCTCAACTCTTTAGCTTTGAGGGTATCTTCAGGGTTTACAGTTCTTGATCTGTGTTCTTTCAGACTCTCAGGGGAAGTGGGAAAGCAATAAAGAAGGCGAGATGGGGGAAGAAGAATATTCATTGACAAGCTTGGGGCTCACCCCTCTCTTCATTTAACTGCCTTCAGATTTATAGCTGGATTGACAACTTTGTAACTGAGAATTCTAATATCGTCTCCAAAATTCACATTGGTAACAGCTTTGAAAATCGGTCCATTCTTGTCCTGAAGGTAAGAGTTGATGGTGGTAGGCTATAGACCAGAGAGTACACGGTTCATGGGGGTAGTGGCTGGGCAGGAATGTTATAGATGGGGACAATGTACATATTGTGGCACTCATGTGACCCATGAGTGTGTCAGTCAGGCACTCACCCTTGTAAGGCATGGACAGGTGGCAGAGCAGTGACTTGGGAAAGAAGTAGTGGGAGGGTTGCTAAAGAGTTAGAGCTGTAGAGAGGCTGTTGCCACTTTGGATATGGGTGAGTGTTCTTCCTGTGGTGGGGATTGCTTCATCTGTTGAGTGAGAAAGGAAGTGCATAGAGGGTTCATTTGCTAATGACCAAGGTCATCTGGTTTAGGCAGCCCAAAGGATAGGCCAAGGCTCTAGGGAAACCTCCAGGCCCTTCGATGTGGACTACTGGAGCTGAGCTTGAGCAAACGTGGCCATTGCAATGCGCTTGGTCATAACAGAACCGGGATGGTCAGTACAGAAGGTTGTAGAAAAGAATCTGTAGCCAGTGCCTAGAGCATGGACCATATGGGGTGCTTGACATTTACTGGCAGGAAGGACAGGCACTGCAGCTCTCACAGGACTCTGGTGGTTACTTCTGAATAGATATGGCCTTGCCTAACTTGGCCTTGACTTAATCTGCTTCTGCTTCCATTTCCCACCAGGTTCTGTGTTAGGCTCTTTTTAGTGTCATCTAGGACCTAGCTACTCAAAGTCTGGCTTTGGACCACAGTCCCCTCATCACTGAGAGCATGTGTGTTGGAATTGCCAAACTACTCCTTAGAATCTCCTGGATTGGAACCTGTGTGTTACTAAGATCGCCAGGAGACACACATTCTCATTAAAATTTGAGGAGCATAAGTCTTAAAGTATCTCAATCCTAGGATAGTCTGTTCTTTGAGGCTGGGTAGTGTTGCCTTCCAAGAATATCACTGTAAGGCCATAGAAAATAGCATGTGTGCACATTATGGGCATGTGTAACTCATAGCTATGTGTGCCCATCATAGGTGAGCATGCATGGACCAGAAAGCCCCCTTATCTCGGGTTAAGTGAATCTTAGGTCCTCCTTCATGGAGGCTGGGGACAGCACCATGGTTGTCTTGGTCATGCATCTATTTGGGACCTGATTCTTTTTTTTTTACCAGTTCAGTACCGGACAGTCAACTCGCCCAGCCATCTGGATTGACACCGGGATTCATTCCCGGGAGTGGATCACCCATGCCACCGGCATCTGGATGGCCAAGAAGGTCAGCAGGGACTGGCAGCTGAGGGGCATTTAAGGGCATTTATATTGGAAAAAGTAGACTCAATTCCTTTAAATTCAGGCTTCTCTATCCCCTCCTGCTCAGAGCTACCAGGTGCTCTGAGCCTGTGCAGTAGGAAGCCCAGGCTATCCTTGCTTTCCAGATGTTTAAAATGCAAGCTTTTGGTTCTACATGGGATGTGCTTGATGACCCAGTGCTACCTCTTCCTGAAGGCACCATCGTACGAGTGTCCTCTGTACCTCTGGAGAGAGCCAGACAAGGGCTTCCTACTATAACCTTCTCTTGCAGATTGTCAGCGCATATGGCAAAGACCGTGTCCTGACCAACATACTGAAAGGCATGGACATTTTTCTAGAGATCGTTACCAACCCTGATGGCTTTGCTTTTACCCACAGCATGGTGAGGGCACCTGGAGGATTCCAGAAAGGGTCATCTGGTGTGTGTGTGCGTGCGTGTGTGCGTGCGTGCGTGCGTGCGTGCGTGTGTGTGTGTGTGTGTGTGTGTGTTGGGAGGGGGGTAGGGAAATGTCACAGTGGCCTCTGGAGATGGCTTCTTTAAGGGCTTTCTGAAGAGAGGCTGGCTGATGGGAAGAGGGCTGGTGTTGGCCCAGACTTCAACCACAACAGATCTAATATGCATGCAATCCTGGCCCAGCCATGGCAACCCATCATGCCTTTGAGGTCCCTTCCCTTAGCTCTCTGCCCCACCAGACCCACCCTCAACCCGTTCATGGGCCAGTATGTCAGCTCTCCTGTCCCTGGGAGTGGGTCCACTAAATAAAGGCCACCTGACTTGGGCTTTCTCAGAATCGCTTGTGGAGAAAGAACAAGTCAAGCAGACCTGGCATCTTCTGCATTGGCGTGGACCTTAACAGGAACTGGAAGTCAGGCTTTGGAGGTATGGTAATCTGCTGGGCCCCAGGGGCGGGGCTGGAGCAGGACTCGTTGGTCCTCGTGGTTCTCCCACACCATCAGAATGTGTTGACTCATAAGTTAGGAGGCAGAAACAACAACATTGCCTGATGTATGTGTACGTGGCCAGGGTCAGGTGAACACATACCTAGGGTTAGCTGTGAGATGTGGAGAGGTGAGAACATGCTAAGTGCACCTGTATGTCAAGCCTTCATGGGGGACATTTAAAGGCATCCTTAGCTCCTAAAATGAAGACACCTTGCAAGTATGAAATCTTTTTTATTATTTTTACTTTATGTGTATAAGTATATTACATGCATGTGTATAAGTGCAATGCCCTCAGAGGTCAAAAGAAGGTGTTGGATCCCCTGGACAGACCTGGAGTTACCGATGGTTGTTAGCCACCATGTGGGTCCTGGGAATAGAACGTGAGTCCTGTGCAAGAGCAGTGAGTGCTCCTAACTGCAGAGCCATCTCTCCAACCCTGCAAGTATTGAATCTTAAGCATGGCAGAGAAAGGCTCAAGGAAGTATAAAGGACTCTTAGCAGTTGCTCAACATCCAAAGTTCATGGCACCCCCAGCTTGTCCCTAGCCCCTTTTCAGAAGGAACATAATACAGGGAATTCCCTGAGAGCTTAGACTTGAAACTTATCCTCTGGGGAGGTCAGAGCAATAGCTTCTGTATAGTATGGACCAGTACTTATAATCACAGCGGACTGGAGCCTGGTCCTTAATTATGACCTTTGTGTCCCTGGGCTGACAGGCTGGTGAACTAGCACAGTGGTGGGCTCATTTGTTCTTGCAGGGCCATTCCCTAGGCTGACCTGACTACCTCAGTGATTCTGCCCTATTGATTGTCTCTCTCATACACATGCCAGGGACACAGAGACTAGATGGAGAAAATGAGTCCTCTAGAATGTCTGGAGAGGATCCAGACCCCAGCAAAGCAGCAGTTTGATGAGGGGTGGGGGGAGGTGCTGGGACCAGCCAGGACAGAGTCTCCAGAATAACCTAATCCTCAACCTCAGATCCACAGTAGGGACAAGGGTTGGCTCCCAAGTGAGAGAGTACCACTACTCTTAACAGATCTGTAAGGAGGTAGCCAAACCAATAATAGAACACTCTAGATCTGGGTATCTGTGGCTCTGTGAATCTGGCTTTTGCGGTTTGTTCACAATGAAAAATAAGGATATTTCTAAAGTGTGGAGAATAAAGCCCCAGGTCACATGGTGAGGGCTGCCTGAGGCACTGCGGCAAGGAATCATGGCGGTATAAAATCAGGCTCATCTGCCTTTAAAATGACCAGAACTGGGCTGGAGAGATGGCCTAGTGGTTAAGAGCACCGATTGCTCTTGCAGAGGACCCGGGTTCGATCCCCAGCACCCACATGGTGGCCGAGAACTGTCTGAAACGCCAATTCCAGGAGAACTCCAGTTCCAGGGGAATCTGAGACCCTCTTCTGACCTCTGTGGCATTGCACGACACGGGTGCACAAACTTGCATGCAGACAGTACATTCATACACATACATAAATAAATAAAATTAATAATAAAAAAATAAAAAATAAAATAAATAAATAAAATGACCAGAACTGCCCTGGGTGGGCAATCTACGGGGCCTCTCAGACCTGAACAGTATCCACATATGGTGAGATAGCCCAGCTCAGGGGAAGATGTATTTCCTCTTAAAGAAAATAACTTTTGTAGGTTTCTCTGCAGGCAAAAAAAAATAAAAAATAAAAAAAAAAATAAAAAATTAAAATTAAAAATCTGTGTATATACAATGTAGAAAAAAAACAATTATGGGGGAAAAAAAACCCTAAAAGGGCAGAAAAGCGCCCATAATCCCACTACCCAAAGATTAGTGCTTTAATAATTTACCTTGTCCTTTCAGAGATTTCCCCTCACTACAAATTACATTTTTAGAGAAGGAAAAATAAATAGCTAATGAATCCATTAGCAGGTACTTGTGAAACAGGCAGGCTCAGAGGACCTTGACTGTGAGCGTCAGAGAGCCAGGCAGCTAATTCCCACTTGGGCAGGGGGAGATTAGTTTATTCAGCTCAGCTCAAACCAGAACTAATGGCCTGAAGTGTTTCTCCATATTTGGGCAAAGCCACCTGGCCGTTGGCAGGGGAACAGCTCTCCCTGCGTGGGCTGCAAACACAGACAAAGCTTTCAGCCTCCCCTGCTCAGCTCATCTGTTGCTATTTGTCATTCATCAAGTGGAGCAGGTGCGGAAACTCTAGTCAGACACAACAAACAGGGCCACTGTCATCCCATTCCGCACCAGCCTGGGGGGGGGGGTGTGTGCTGCCCTCCCCCTTGCTCTTGAGGCATGTCCCCTTCTAACCTGGGTCCCCTACCTCAGGCAAGGACCACCCAAACAAAAGGGGATGCTCTCCCTGTTGACACAATGGCCCGTGGGCTGCCTGTAGCTAGAAACAGTGTCTGAGTTGGTGACTCAGGCAGGAGGATTTTATTTCTTATTTTATTGTTGTCTTAACGAGTTGCTGTGGCCTGAGTTGTTTGGAGAGGATCCCTCAGAGCACCGTGCCTCCTTTACCTGCTGTCTTGGGGAAGAGCAGTTTGCAGCAGGCTGTTGGTGCTGGGGACAAGAAGATTGCTCTGGCATCCCCAAGAAGCATAGGTTATTAAATTTTAAAAAAGGGGGCATGACGTTGGAGAGGGGCAGGGATTTGAGGGAGTTAAGAGGAGGTGTTGAGGTGAATAAGATCAAAATACATTGTGTGAAAATTTCAAAGAATTAATTAAAAGTTTATTTATTTATTTATTTTTGATTGTTGTTTAAGTTGGAGGAGATCCCTAGTCTCCAAATGGGGCTTGGGTGCAGACATTTCTGGGAGGAAGAGGGAGAAGAGGGACAGGAAAGTCTCCCCTCATGTGCCACTAACTCACAAATCCAACAGGCCAGGGCATGGTCCTTGGGAGAGGGGAAGACAGTATATAAGGAATGGAAGAAGAAAGATGGAGCTAAGAGTCTAGGAGGAGGAACTGGGAGCACTCGCTTCTGAAGAAACGGAAGCTCAGCACTTGGTGGGGGGTGGATAAAGCTCAGTAGTGAAGCACTTGCCATGCATGCATGCATGTACAAGATCATAGGCTCAAATCCCAGTGCCACAGCACAACACAACACAACAAAAACACACAACTCATCTTTGCCCTCTTCCTCAAGTAGATAGGTCCTCAAGAAGAATTCTCAAAGGCCTCTTGTGTCTGTGATTCTTAGACTAGCTTTAAACAACTGTGGGAATCAGTTTCGTCTTTTCTCGGCCCCCAAGTCTATGGTGCTCCTAGGGCCATGGCTGGAGGCGAAGCTTGAGCAGACAGTGTCAGCCAATCAAAGGGTTGCTACTCAGTAGGGGAGGCTGGGATTCGGCGGAGAGCTAGGGTTTCCTCCCGGATGCATTTTCCCGGGCAAGCCTGCCTCTCTATTGGAAGGCAGGACTTAACCCAAAGGAAGAGCCATGGGGACCCCATGCCAGACTACTGAGGTGCTGAGTCCAAAGTATGAGACCAAGGAATTCAGCAGTAGCAAACACTGCTTAACACAATTACGTTTATTATGCACCCAGTGTCAAATGCGGGCAGTGGACTCTCACTGATTTCCAGTGGTGACAGAGGGACCCAGGATGCTATTTCTTTTCAGAAGCTTTTGGTTCTAGCCCCAGACAGAAAAGAATGTGAAGTCACCTTTTCTCTTATCAGCCTCAAACCAGAAGTGACACATCATTTCTGTTTGCATTGTCATTGGCCAGAAGCAGTCACATGACCTCAATCAGCTTTCAAAAGGAGGCTGCAAGACATTTAGGGTACATAAGGATATTTTTGTTTGTTTGTTTGTTTGTTTGTTTGTTTTTTGAGACCATTCCCCAGATGGCCTGGAAGTCGCTATGTAGACCAGGCTGGCTTTGAACTCACAGAGATCCACTGCCTCTGCTTCCTGAGTGCTGGGATTAAAGGTGTGCGCCACCACACCTGGCACATAAGGGTATTTTGTGAGCACTGTCTTTGCCATACGTGGGAACTCTGACCCTTTGGGTGGTTTTATTTTACTTTCAGGAAATGGTTCTAACAAAAACCCCTGCTCGGAGACCTATCGAGGACCTTCACCTCAGTCAGAGCCAGAGGTAATTGCCATTGTGGACTTCATCATGGGACATAAGAACTTCAAGGCTCTCATCTCTATCCACAGCTACTCTCAGATGATCATGTTTCCATATGGCTACTCTCTGGAGCCTGTGCCAAACCATGATGAGCTGGTAAGACTGGATGCTAAGGGTGTGGGAGAGAAGGCCCCTCTCTAGGACAATCTGTATCTGGGACATTCTGAGGTGGTTCAGACTTTTACTCCCCAAAGAGTGTCTGGACCAATGGTAGGGAGACCCCATGGTAGGGAGAATCAATACTGTTGTTCTCATGTGTGATGGAGTTCAAACCTGGAGGTCTTATGCTTCCTTCTCCAAGAGCTGTCTATATGATCCACTTCCATGACTCCCAAGCCCATATTTCTCACTAGCTGCTGAGCATGTGGGGGTCAGGGAGCCCCTCCTCTTACTCTCTGGCTATCATTTGCAGCACAGTCTTGCCAAGGATGCAGTGAAGGCCCTGTACAAAGTGCACGGGATCGAGTACATTTTTGGCAGCATCAGTACCACCCTCTGTGAGTAAACCATACTGGTCTGGGGTTGGGCAAGTGCAGCTGGAGTTGCTCAGCAGGCCTGGCCAGCTACAGGGCAGCACCACAGACCTGGGTGGGCTGGGTGGATGGTGGTACCAGGGGAGCGTCAATACACAGATCCTGACATCTGGCTTATTGCAAGGATTCCCAAGGAAAATGATGCTCAGACTGGTGGCCTATTTTTGCAGGGGGAGAAATGGGTTGGGTTAGGTAGGGTGGAGCCCAGGATGAGGCCTGGACCCAGAGGCTTGGTGTGATCAGGGCCATTGGGGTCCAAGGCCCACTTTTCACTCAGGATTTTCTGTATCTTGTGACCACACTCTCTCCTTCGTTTTGGGGCACGTTTGGGCCCTTCTGTCTTTAGATACAGCCAGTGGGAACACCGTGGACTGGGCCTATGACAATGGCATCAAGTATGCCTTCAGCTTCGAGCTCCGAGACACTGGGCACTTTGGCTTCCTGCTGCCGGCCTCACAGATCGTTCCCACAGCCCAGGAGACCTGGATGGCAATACGGACCATCATGAAACACACCCGGAATCACCCCTATTAGCCATGCTACTCAGGCCAGAGCAGTTGGGGTTCATCCCCTTCCCCAAGGCCTGGGAATCTTCCTGAGTCTTAAGTTAAGCATCCCCCGGCCCCCACCCCCGCCCCTGCCCCCTCTTTGGACCCCCTCGGAAATAGATGCAAATTTGAACAGGCTTCACTCCCTGTAGTGTTGGCTGCCACCTCTTTGGGCTCAGTGTTGAGGTAGGGACAGAGGCTTCTCAGCATCCCCCAGAACAGCTTGACATGCTGGGACACCTCTTCCCTGCCCTTTGCTGCCTTCAGGAATAAAAGGGGGGGCACAGCTGTGCTGTTCTCTCTCTTTGCTCCTCATCCCTGGGGAACAAACTAAAATACGCATCGTCCCAGCAGGACTGATGTTTTAGCATGACCCAGGAGGGGACAGTGCTTGACCTAAATATCAGAATCTCTAATGATGACATTTCTGGACTCTTGAGAGAGAAGTAGGTCCTCTCATTTCATCTGCCTCTAGCTTGGAAGGAAGCAGAGGTACATTTCAAGGTGCTCACTCAAAGGATCTCACTAGCCCCATATCTGAATGTGGACAAGTCCCTGGCTTGTGACTCTGGGTCCCAGCTTGTGTTGAATGGGTGCTTTGTCTAAGGGAGTAAGGCCACTCTAAGAATAAGGCTCCTCACTGAGACCCTCACGAGTGCCCTCCCCAGCCCCACCATCAGGGAATAGGGATTGTAGGTCTTCTGTTCCGGACTCAGACATGCCCTAGAAGAAAGAAACCAACAGAACGGCTGATGTGTTCGTCCAAGTCTGAGGCCAGTCTGAGAGCAAGACTTTCATTTACAAAAGTCAGGCTGTGTGTGTTGTGGATAAAGGATTCTGGATGCCCATGAGCCAGTCCTGAGAGGCGTGGAGTGAAGGAAGAAGGCAGAAAGAAGAAAGAAGAAACACCCTTCCATATAGCCTGTGAACTGTGTGAAGGAGGAGAGCTTAGACCATCAGACCCCAGACAAAGCCCACATCTATTATGAGAGCCTCAGCAGTAGCCACTAAGTGGCTGAGAAAGGGGAATGGATAGATATTAGAGGCAGCTGTATGACCTGGGCAGTGGTGCAGTTACTGAGAACGTGTGTGTGTGTGTGTGTGTGTGTGTGTGTGTGTGTGTGTGTGTGTAGAGCTGACAGATGAGGAGAAAATATCAAGGCCAAGAACTATACACCCAGTAACGTGATGGCATATTGGACATTAGATAGACATGCAAAGCCAAGGACCAGCTGTGGAAACCTCAAAGAAGTTGGGGTACTTAACTCCTAAAGAACCTGGATCATTTGTAGAGGAAGAGCCGGGAATGGAGACGAATGGACAGAAGGACTTGGTTCTGGTTCATATTTCCCACAACAGACTGAGGTGGTATTTTGTTTTGTTTTGTTTTTAAGCTGGAAATTAGAAGAGCTGGAATTTCCAACCTGAAGTTTTCTGTTAGTGGAAATACAAGGCCATGGGCTAAGTTAATATAAGCTGTAGATAAATAAAAACTGTGTTATACTTTTGCACACTGGAGCCTGTGGTTATAAGTTTTATGCCCTCTGTACAAATATTTTTATTTCATCCTCATGGGAGGGTACATTACTGGTATTAATAAACTCAGTTTTAAATTAAAAAGCGTTTGAGACGAGGTCTAACGAGGTCTATCTCAAGCTGGGCCATTTTGGAGAATATTTTTTAATCTAGAAGAGTCTATTTTGGCATATGGTTCCAGTGCACAACGCTGAGGGCGGCGTGGCAGCAGGGGCTGGAGTAGAAGGCTACGAGGCCATGTCTTCAGCCGCAGAGACCAAGTACAGAGAGCGACTGGAAGTGGGGTGGGGCTACAAACACTCAAAGCCTGGAGTGTAGAGACTTTTTAGAAGTCATTCAAAGTTAAACAGAATGTTGAGGGATACTTGAAGTTGGGTTTGTGTAACTCCAAAACTAATGACAGTTTGTCCAAGTGGACAACTTGTAGCAAGTCCGTAGAGACTTGTTTACTATGAAGATATTAGCATTTCAGTCCCAGAATGGAAAAGAATTTGGAGACAGGACAGGTGACTCAGGCCAAATTGGAGCAGCACTGTCGTAGAGGTGGGAGTATTGGGCTTCCCGGTGCATTATGGGATTCCACACATTACTTCCCTCTCAGGTGTCCTAGGAACTATTACTATCCTTATTTTTAAAATATTTTAACTCATTTTAATCTTCTGTGTATGAATGCATTGCCTGCACGTATGTAAGTGCACTCATGTTGTGCAATGCCCATGAAGATCAGAAGAGAGCATCAGGATCTCCTGGAACTGGACAGATGATCGTCAGCTTCCATGTGGGTGCTGGGAATTGAACCCGGGTCCTCTGCAAGAGCAGTCAGTGCTCTTAACCATACTGTCCTTATTTTTGAGGAGGAGGGTCAGACAGAGAGAACAGCAGCCAAAGGGCAGACATTACTACGAGGCAGGGTGGGACTGGCACTCAGGCCTGTAGCTCTTCACTTAATCCACCTAAACCTCTTTTCATAGATAGGTTGGCAAGACCTCTGTGCAAGGAACAGGCCCACAAAAACCAGGGATGAAATAGCTTTCTAGATGGAGGTCTTAAAAGGCACCATTCTCAAAAAAAACCCTCTAATGACTTAAAATCCCACCCACAGTGCGCACTGCATGGCCAGTGAGTCCTGTCCACTTCTCTCACCTTGTTACTGTCCCTTCGACCCTCGCTCTCCAGCCCCGCCCGCACTAGCTTCCTCCCAGTTCCTCCTGAACACGTCTCCCAGCTGCAGACCTTAGCATGTGCGGCTGCTGCTCTTCTGAAATGTGCTTTCTCCCAGTCTTCTCCTTCAGCGTATGTCCTCGCAGATCCTGGTCCTGCGACTCTTCATTGGTGTCAATTTCTCCCACTCATCTTCTTTCCAAGGCCTCATTTACCGCCTGTGGAGCAATGATCATTCATGACTGATTGGTTTTGTTTCCTCGCTCCTCTTGGCTGCTCTCTGGACTGCGTCTCCTCCGCAGCCTCACATCAGAGTTGCTGGATAGGACAGAGACTCACACTTTGGCCTAAACAGACGGGATTGGATCTGACAGGGACATCCAGGGATGTCTCAGTGATTTCTTGAACTAGGGACCCAGACCCTTCTGACCTGTTCTCATTCTGCTATGCAGATAAACCTATCATAACAATGGGAGCATGTCCTAAGATATGTGCCGTTAGTGATTTCATCTTGAACAAATCTCATAGAGTGCATTTACACAAGCAGATGGACCATCTTTCTACACACCTAGGCTGTATTGTACGTACATATGGTGTGGCCTATTGGACCATGAAGAAGAAAATGGCCTGAGATGAAATTAAGCACAAGAGAAAGTGAGACATTCTAAAATGACAATAAAAAGTATAGGATTATACATTTAGAAGCCAGTAACAGTCATTCACTGTCATCAAGTGTTACATAGTACATAATTGTATGTACTATATTTTAAAAAATTTTTCTTTATGTGTATGAGTGTTTTACCTGCATGTATATAAGTGTACTACATGTGTGAAATGCCTGTGGAGGCCAGAAGAGGGTATCAGATCCCCTGGAACTGGAGTTATCATTAGTTGTTAGCCGTCATATGGGTGCCGGGAATCAAACCCTGGTCCTGTGGAAGAATAAGTGTTCTTAACTGCTGAGCCATCTCTTCAGCCCCTGTACTATATTTTTGTATAACTGGCCTTACAGGTTTGTTTATGACACTGTCCCCACAAATACATGAATGTTGTTTTGTACTCCAAAGACTGTAATAGTATTTATTAGGTGACAGGAAATGTTCATTATAATTTTGCGGGACTGCTGATGTTGGTAGTTGAAGGAAACGTTTCTATGAGCACATGACAGCCTTTTGACCTCTGTTTTCTATGTCCAACATAGGTCTGAATTCCAAGCAGGAAGTTCAGGGGGTAAAAATCATAAGTTAGCTGAACTGCTTGGTCTCTGGGTTTAAATTGATACTTTCTTGGTTGGACTGCTATCATGTGATCCCACCAGCTACAAAGGAAGCTGGGAAATGGCTCTATAGCTGGCCACGCTGTTGCCCCAAATAGGAGTGGAGTTCTGCTGATAAGAAGGGAAGAGGAACAGATACTGGGAAGGTGGCTGAGAGAGTCTGTACCAGCTCCAGGAGGAGGGTTGGAAGGGCCTCAGAACCAGTTTTTGGCGTAATCATAAAGCCATAGAAGTTTCCAGATGTTCTAGCCAAACCCCTCCATTTTGAAGTTAGAAAGACTGGGACTTCTGTATCCTGAGATTTACACAAGGGCCACATGACCCTCATGGTTAAGACACCACTAAAGCCAGGAGTTGGCATGGTGTCAGCTCCCCCTGGACTGAAGGGCTGCGTCCACAGTGTCAGCATGCTCAGTAACAGCCAGGGCTTCAGAACATTGATCCAAAACTCAGGACTTCGAGTCACAGGTCTTAGGGAAACGAGCAAAGCGTCTCGTCTTTCTCAAAAACCTCGAGCTCCCCTACTCTGTTTTTTTCAAGTTATGAAGTTAAAAACAGGAGTTCAGTCTTTCTACATCTACTTTTTTTCCTTTTTTTCCTTTTTCCAACAAAATGCTCTTTTTTGGTATGTTTTTTCATCCTTTTCACCCGTAAAATTTATGAGGATTTATTTGAAAGGAGGGGAAAAAAAAAACAACATTGGAAAAACTGAAGGGAGAAAGAACGATTATACATATGGGCAGCCATAAGAAGCATGTGAGTATGATGGTTATTGCTTTCTTAAGAAAACAAACCAGCTAGCCAGCTTGGAATGTGAATGTCTTGTGTGAGGCCGGCCAGAGGCAGAGGCCCACAGTGGTGGGCCAGTGGCCCCTGTCCAGGAGTCCTGCCAGCTGCTGGCCCTTTCCTGCCCTTCATCTCCTCCCCAACGGGAGACGGGAACACAGAGAAAATGAGCACAGAAGAAATTAAATGAAAATGAAAAAATACTTCAGATAATTAAGAAGACCTAAGCAGTCAGTGCATGAAGGCTGCGAGACAGCTCAGGGGGCACTGGGCCTGGAAGTTCTTCTGAACTGGTGGGAACTAGACCAAAGGGAGTCTGCTACAGAGCAGGGCAAGAGGCCAGCCACAGGCAGGCCTGACCGGATAGATCTATGGAACGTGTTATCATTTCCAAAGATTGTCCTAAATACTCAGGGTCTGAGAACCTCAAAGGCAGCACAGCTGTCTGGATTTGTCTTTCAGGCCCCACTTTCCTGTTCCCGGAAGGACATTATCTGTTAGTGTGCTGATGTCTGAGAGCCAGGCCTGGCTACTTCCACTCCCAGCAGGACCAAAAGCATGTCGGAGCAGGGGCTGAGGTGGGGTCAATAAAATGTTCCCAGGGAGGGGCTGGAGAGATAGCGTAGTGGTTAAGAGCTCCGACTGCTCTTGCAGAGGACCCGTGTTTGATCCCCAGCACCCACATGGTGGCTGAGAACCATCTTTAACTCCAGTTCCAGGGGAATCCGACACCCTCTTCTGACTTCGAGGCATTGCACGACACGGGTGAACAAACCTACATGCAGACAGTACACTCATACACATAAAAAAATAAATAAAATTAAAAAATAAAATAAAATGTTCCCAGTCAACAAGTTCATGTCCTGGCATGCAGCCATGCACTCTTCCAACTGTCCCTGCTTGTTGTGGGCCCCTGAGGCACTGGCCACACTGCCAGCTTCCTCCTGCCTTGTCCCCTCAGAGTGAGCTGACTTAATGGGCCCAGCCAGCCTCATTTCAAGTGCCAGAGCAGCAAACAATGGGCAAGTCCAGCCTGTTTGGCCTTCCAAAGTTCTTTCCAGAGTATTTATATCAAACCTTGGCAATGATAGCATCTACTCCAAACCCGCCCCATTGGGCCACCTTCTTACTAGCTTCTTCCCTTGGAGTCTGTAATTGTCTCCTGTTCTTCCTAGCCAGCTTTGCTGAGCTCTATGGTCCTTCTTCCCTGATCTTCTTAGCCCATCTTCTTCAATACCCTGAAGCAGAGCCAAGACCATGGGGGGGATAATTCATAAAATTGTACTTGAGATGCAGAAGTGTAAAGTGGTGGCGCACGACTTTAATCCTAGCACTTGGGAGGCAGAGGCAGGTGGATCTTTGTGAGTTCAAGGCCAGCCTGGTCTACAGAGTGAGTTCCAGGACAGCTGGGGCTACAGGGAGACCCTGTCTCAAAAAGACCAAAAAAAAGAAAATTGGAAAGCTAGACAGTGGTGGAAGGTGGACAGGGTGGTGTGGTTGGTGTCCCTTCATACGAGAACCCAGCAAGCTTGCCCTGCCCTTCAGCTTCTGTCTGCTCCCATGTTGCTGGGGCCTCGTCCTGCCCTGGTTCCCCCTTAGATGCAGCGGAAGCGCCCTGTCTATCTGTCCCTTTACAAGGGGATGTATCCCTGCCTGTTTCCTCTTTGTCACAGGCCAAGATTTAGACTCTGATGTGACATTTCCTAGAGATCCTGAACATTAGAATGCTTCACTTCAGGAGGTTCTTTTTTTCAGACCAAAGTTCTGCGCTCACTTCTAGGGACACATACCACTGACCCCTTCAAAGATTTATTTATTTATTTTATTTATATGAATGTTTGCATATATGTAGGAGCACCTGTACATGTCTGGTGCCTGTGAAGGCCAGAAGACGGTGTCAGATCCTCAGGAAATGGCATTACAGATGGTCGTGATGCGCCATGCGGGTGCTGGGAACCTGAGTTTTCTGCAAAAGCAGCTAGTATTCTTAACTGCTGAGCCATCTCGTTTCTCCAGCCTCTCCACTAGTGACTTTACAGTGACAAAACTGCATCTTCAAAGTGAATAAACCAATGGATCCACTGGGAAGTTATAAAGGCAAAACTGAAGGAGGGTGCTGATGGGACCTAATCCTCCCAGACTCCCATACAACCTCAAGCCTGGTGTCCCTGCCACCAAAGCCTCAGCAAGAGCTGGCTGACCCCCCGTCTACTCTGCGCTTGCTACCAGTTTCCATCCCCTCAGTGGCTTCATTCCGACCTTCCCACAGAACTGGCAAGGCTCTCCACCCTTCCTAGCCAGGTTTCCGTGGGTTGATTTGTTTTAGAGTAAAAAAAAAAAATCCCAGTGTCCTGGAATTTTAATGCGTCTCAGCTGGAAGGGTCGCAGAGCCCACCCTGGCAGTCTGCTTAGCTGGCACTCTCTGCCCCTGTTGCAGTCTCTTCAGGAGTTGAAAAGTCTTTATATTATTACATTTGTTTTCCATCACATGGATCAAAAAAACCAAGTCGATAAAGCTTGAATGGAAAAAAAAAAAAGGAATTTGTTGACTCCTTCCTGGAACTAGGTTCACCTGAACCATGTGGCCTTCTAGTGGGGAAGGAGTGGCCCCCAAAGGAAAAGGAAGTGTTGTTAGAAGGAGGAGGACGCTGGGCCAGGAAAAGGAGAGGTGTCTACTACAGCAGACCATCTGGCTGATCTTCCTTTTGGAGGTTCTTCCCTCCAAACCCACAACGGGACCACACATAGCCTTCAACACACCTCACCCTGGGAGACAGTGGAATCTCATCCATCACTGTATGCAGCCCTTCTGACTGGGGCCATTTGTGCTCACTACACGGGTCTCTTCTGTCCCCTAATAACGCCACTATTACAGGTACTGGGGACCAGTTCTCCATTAGTCACTTTATCAACCTATATTTCCAGGTTTTCAAATGGGGGTTCTCTGGGCATTGCCTCAGAGCTTCTGATCATTCTGTTTGAGGGGTACTTTGGCAACAAGTCTACCACAGATGTTGTTGGGTTTGGGCACTGCTCAAAGTCATCCTGTTGAGAGAGAGGAAGATCATGTCTTTCCCAGGTAGAGAGAATGTCTATGTGTTTCATACAAAGGCTATCATAGGCTAGAACTGGTCCTGTCTCCTGACTATACAAGGGCTCTGTAAAAGCGCAGTAGGTGTACTGGTCAGAACAAATAAAAATAAAATGCATATCCTTTCATATTATATAGTCCAAAGCTAGGGCAGTAGACATGATGCTTTTTTCTTTTCTAGAAACTTCCTTATTGGCCTCCCCTCATACCACATTCTCAAAACTGGGTCACATTCCCACCTCTGAATAAATACTTGCAAAAGGAGATGGGATTTCCCAGACCGTCTTGGGCTATCTTCAGGGCGGAAGCCTCCACACAACATGGTGGAAATTAGAAGGGGCATGGGCAATACTTCTCGGGCCTCTGCTTGTACTTGCTTACGACTCTCCTGGGTGTAAAGGGACAACCTGGTAGTACCCTTCTTATGGTCATGGGCCTTCCTGCTCTGCCTGTTCCTTCAGTTTTCAACTTACTGGTCTCCATTGTTATCTCTGTCTTGGACCAGCCGGAATAATGGTAGGTAGAGCTGTGGCCCTGCACCTTCTCGGCTACATTCTAGAAAGTAGTCTTTACTGAGAGCCAACTGCAGCTTGCTGAGCACTTCGGAGAGGCCCGGGGACTCAGTCTAGGCTTCATCTGATATCCCAAATCTTCCCAGCTACACTGTCAGCTCTGTGCCCATGCTGACTTTGATTTCAGCCTGTAGCACTGAATGCATTTCTTTCAACCTCACAGAAAACACATCATTTGCCTTTCGGCTGTTTTTGGACTGGAGGCTGGGACAGGACGGGGCTCTCTCAGTACAATATGCCCTTCTCCACCTCTTCCCTGCTTTGGAGGACCTTTTTTTTTTTTTCCCCCTAGAAGTTCATAAAAGACCCCAGAAGTAGCTAACATCCCCAAACACGAGAATATGAGGGATAGAGATTCAAAGTCATAAAATAGCTTTATATTTGGAAATAGAAAGGGAAATATTGTTTTCATGCTGCAGAGTAAAGAAAGCCTTAGGTTTTGGTAGGGTAAGAAGAGCAGGAAGTCACTTCAGGGCTCCAGAGATGAAGTTTGCCCTGAGCAATGGGAAGACGCAGCTCTTGGCCTCTGTAACTTTAGAGTTTCCTTGGGGAGACAATATAACACTTCCAGAACAATAGGGAGAAACCAACCAGGGCTGTGTTCATAAGTGGTACGATAAGGGTTCTCTTCCTTCCTTGCTGGATACAAGCCTGCCATTGGGATCGGGTCACGTGTCACTGTCTCCATGAAGCCTTCTCCAGGCTCTTCTTTAAGCCTGCTGTGTGTCTCACATGGCAGGGGATGCGCTGCCCAGGTCTCCTGCAGTAAGGAAAGGAGAGCAGCGCACCAGTCCCCTTCCAGATCTCAGCCTGCTGGTGATTAGACATTGAACAAGTTGGCTAGCTCCTTCCGTCCTTCCCCATAGACTAGGAGCTCCCTGAGGTAAAGGCCACCTATCTGGGTGTCATGGCCGCAAGGGGACAGAAGGATGAATGAACAAAGGGCTGGAGATCCTGAGAAGGTGCAGATGGGCGGAAGAGGGCAACAGAGGGAGCACCAGGGGCCATCGAGCCCTGCCTGGAGTGGGGGTGGGGCACAGGGAAAGCTGTAGGGAGCACAGGAGACCCAGGTCTGCTGAAGGTGGGGTTTATGATCTTCCTAGAGTTGAGCACAGGACAGTTTGTGAGTGTGTATCACGGGGCTACTGCATCTTGGCATAGATGACTTGCCAGGAAAGGGTGGGATGGGGAAATAGAGGGACCAGATGGGAAGCAAGAGGCTGCCTGCATGTCTTTGGTGTTCAAATCTGAGACCTGTGGAGATTTAAGCAGATGTGGGTCACAGGTCTCTGCCATGAGCTCAGTATCACCTAGTGAAGTCTCCTGGTGAGAGCCTTTCCTCCATGCCCTGTGCAGGGCCAGCACAGGTCTGGCCCTGGCTTCCCACTTCTTTCCTATTCAAATGACGTCTGTGTCCATTTCCCAGCAAGGACACTCCAGATGCCAAGGACCTGTCTCTATTGATGACAATGCTGAAATTTGGATTTCTGCCCTGGCTGCTGCTGCAGGAACTTGGCTTCCATTAAACCACTTTGGGCAGTGTAAGTGGAGCTGAGAGCCCCCTGCAATATCCTGGAGCCTAGAGGGTAACGTGTCCTGTACAGGGTGGCCAGGCAAAACCAGAATGATGAAGAGCTGCGCATATGCAGAAGCCAGATGGGGCCAAAGCCTCACCTCACTCTGTCAGGAATAAGAAAGTGGCGTTTAGGAGCATGGGAGAAAGGGTGGCCTCCTGCAAGAGCAGGATGCTGAGGCCTCTTAGAGTCTTGGCTCCTTTTCCACTGCCCAGCCAACATCCCAAACCATATCCCAGCTGCAGGTGTGTGGAGATAGGCTATGTCCTGTTCTAAGTTACTCCATGATACAGCTGTGAGGATGATTATTATTATTATTATTATTATTATTATTATTTTGTTATTTCGGTCTTTTTGAGACTAGGTCTCCCTGTAGCCCCCAACTGGCCTGGAACTCATGATGTAGACCAGGCTGGCCTTGAGCTCACAAAGATCTGCCTGACTCTGCCTTCCGAGTGCTGGGCATGCCCGTGTGCTACCATGCTCAGCAAGACTCCATGTTATAAAAGAGCAGCTTAGGGCTGGGGAGATAGCTCAGCTGGTAAAGTGCCTGTCTCGCAAGCATGTGGACCCAAGTTTGATCCCCAGAACACATGTAAAATGGCGAGGCATGGTAGCATGTACTTAAAACCCTAGTACTGTGAAGATAGAGACATGAAGATCCTTGGGGCTTGTTGATCGTCAGTCTGGCCAAATTGGTGAACTTCGGGCCAATGAGAGACCCAGTATCACCCCACCCCCCAAAAAACCCCAAACAAAACCAACAAAAAACAAGGTTGGGTCAGTAAGATGGCTCAGCAGGTAAAGGCACTTGCTGCTAAGCCTGACAGCCTGAGTTCCAACCTGGGACTAACATGGTAGAAGGAGAGACCTGACTCCTGCAAGTTGTTCTCTGTGCTAACACACACACACACACACACACACACACACACACACACACAGACACGGGGTGCGGGGGTGGGGTGGAGATTGATTTAAAACAACAGCAAAGTTGACGGCTGGAGATTTTCCCTGACCTCCACAGGCAGACACGCAACTTAACACAACAAAATGGAAGTCCAGCTGTGTGTGTGTGTGTGTGTGTGTGTGTATGTGTGTGTATGTTCCATTTTGAGCACAGGTGCTGAGGCAGAATGACTCTGTATGTTGTTTATGGGAACAAACAAGCATCGCCTGTCCAACACAAAGCACAAAGCACAGACTGATAAATAACTTTTTTTTTTTTTTGGTCTTTTTTGAGACAGGGTCTCCCTGTAGCCCCAGCTGTCCTGGAACTCACTCTGTAGACCAGGCTGGCCTTGAACTCACAAAGATCCGCTTGCCTCTGCCTCCCAAGTGCTAGGATTAAAGGCATGTGCCACCCCACCCGGTAAATAACTTATTTTTATAAAATAAAATCAAACCTAAACCTTATCAACTTAAATCAGTTACACGTGGACATTTCAAAGCCATTTAAGAAAAAACAGGTCTAAGAGCTTATCAAACACATTAATGAATGATGCAACTCCTTCACCCAGATCATACAAAAAGAACACCTAATAGTGGGGGTACAGTGGTACCCGCTGATCCATCATCAGATCATTAGGGACATGTTAGGGGATAGACAGGCAACAGAATACTGAGTCTGTACCTGGAGTTCCCATTCAGAGTGACTTCCCTGCTTGGACATGGCCTACTGCTGCTTCGTCATCCGGGTCCAGGGATCCTGAAGCCAGCCTGAACCAGCTCATGTTTGGTTGGCTGCCCTGTGCCTAAACAGCTCTGTGACCAGGTTGACTGCGTCAATATCTTAACTTACCACCTACAGTGACTCTCTGCATCTGCTTTTGCCTTTACTAAGGTCCCTTTGAACCTGACAGGCCATTAACTCTTTCTGGAATCTATCCATTACTGTGTGAAGTGTAATGTGTGACCAGAGAGTGAATATCAGTCATTAAGATAGAAATAAAAGATCCCATGTTTGCCAGCGGCCATGAAGACCAAACGAAGCCAGTCCTTGGTGAATTAAGCCAATGAAATGGGTGTATCTTAAGAATTTACTATCCAGTAAATTGTAACAGTGTGGGAAGATACAAGTTATGTTCACCCATGTCCACCATAGTACCTGGACAGGAAGGTATCAGGGCTGTGGATAGTAGGGTGCAACCTAGCTGGGAGCTCTCAGGCCCAGCTGACCCTCATGGCCAAGGTTGGAGGCCTGACTTATCTTTCCACCTGCCTTGTTTCCTGTAGCTTTATCAGGAAGGGTTGAGAAGGTGCCACGATTGGCAACGCCCATCTCTCCCACCCTGTGGGAGCAGCTCCAGGTGTTTGGGGAACAGTCTCCATGCATGACCAAGGATCTCTGTCAGTGTTTAAAAGGCCTCAGACCTCAGTGTTGGCCTAAGTCTGACCTTCCCAACATGCAGAGACTCCTGATTTTGAGTGTGCTGCTGGGGGCAGTCTTTGGCTATGAGAACTTTGTGGGGTAGGGGTGCAGAAAGCAGGGGGTGATTTTCCTAGAGGTGATGAGAAGGGCTTGTCCCCAGCCAGTGTCTAGAGGAGACAGATGTGTGGAAACATAGCCAGGACACGCTGGCACTGCCCGGAGCCAGCAGGCTGCTGGGGGCTCGGGCTGGGAGGGGTTGGGCTCTGAGACTGTATTTTCAGAAGGGAAAAGAGGAGAACTGGTTTGCTTGGACAGAGCATGGGGACAACACGAAAGTCTAAAAGCTTCCAAGGAAGGGAGAGAAGGGATGGGGTAGCCCAGGCTTCCTATTGCTGAGAACCCTCGTGCCTCTACTGGCTCATTCTGGGGATTATTGGGGTACCCCAAGTCCCCTTCTTGCTCTGTCTAGGCATCAGGTGCTCCGAATCTTTGCAACCAATGAAGCCCAGGTGCAGAACGTGAAGGCGCTGGAGGACCTGGAGCATTTGCAGGTTAGAGGAAGAAACAGACTCCCCTGGGGACCCAGGGAACCTCTTATGCCAACTGGGCCCACCCCGAGGCCTCGTTGCCCCCTGTAGCCACCTGGTCCCTGGGATCTGGCCATTTCCCAGTAAAGAACTATGAAACTGATCCATTTGGATAACTGTAATAATTCAGCTCCTGATCTTGGTGGCCTTAAGCATCTGGCACCATGGCAGGACCCCCTTCCACCCTGTCTGCATTGCTCAAAGCCTCTCAGTTCTAGCCGTTTCCTGAGCACACTAGACTTTGTCCAGTTCCCAAGGTTTCCCCTTCTTTCTCTGTCCCCACCCCATGCCATATCCTCAGCTATATGGGAGCTTCTGGCACCAAAGCCCCCTCCCAGGCTGGCCCTGTCCCACCTTGCCACCCTTGTGGGTGCCTCCAGCCCACTGTGACGGTGCCGGTTCCTCTCCTTCCCAGCTGGACTTCTGGCGGGACCCTGCCCGGGCTGGCATCCCCATTGATGTTCGAGTGCCCTTCCCCAGCGTCCAGTCTGTCAAGGTCTTCTTGGAATCCCACGGAATCAGCTATGAGGTCATGATTGAAGATGTGCAGTCACTGCTGGATGAGGAACAGCAGCAGATGTCCACCTTCAAGGCCAGAGCCCAGTCCACTGACACCTTCAGCTATGCTACGTATCACACCCTGGCTGAGGTGAGGACAGCCCTGGAAGATGTTTCCCATGAGCATCATGCTCTTCATTAAGGCTGGCAGAATATGGACCAGGACCAAGGCTGAAGTCTGGCCTGGCTGTAGGTGGCCCCTACTGTTTCCACGTGGCCAATATGGTTGGGGCTGTCGCACCATAGCATTGCAGGGCTGCAGGGGAAGGCATTTGGGTATGCTTGGAAGCCATTAAATCCTTTCCTCCCTCCTTTTCTTCTTTTCTACCTCAGATCTATGAATTCATCGACCTTCTGGTAGCTGAGCACCCACAGCTTGTAAGCAAGATCCAGATCGGCAACACCTTTGAAGATCGCCCCATTTATGTGCTGAAGGTAATAGAGACCCACATGGAGACAAGGGCACACAGGCAAGAGTGGCCTCCACGTGGACTGTGCACCTGGGTGTGGGCTCTCACACACATCCAAGGGAGGGCACTGTTCTATATACTTCCGGTGCAGACATTTGGTAAGGTCTGAGTCTCCATGCTGTCTGAGGTGGGCACATGCATATACAGAAAGCTTTTATTTTTTGGTCTTTTCAAGACAGGGTCTCCCTGTAGCCCCAGCTGTCCTGGAACTCACTCTGTAGACCAGGCTGGCCTTGAACTCACAAAGATCCACCTGCATCTGCCTCCCAAGTGCTAGGATTAAAGGCATGCGCCACCATGCCCGGCTAGAAAGCTTTTATTTTGAGGTGACCCAAGTACTTCTAATCAAGTATCACAATACGGGAAGTAGTGTGGAATCTGGGAGTCTAGATAAAATGTTTTGTTGGTGACCTTTCACAGTGAACTATCTGAGCATCAGCTTAGGGCCAGGGTCTGGAAATCAGGCTGGGTGGGTTGGTCCCAAACTTGGGCTTAGGGCAGGAGGCCAGGCTCTGTGGGATCCTTATCTACGTCCCAACTGCATTCCCCACCTGAAGGATGGCCCCACAGACAGAGCCTTGACTTTAGGGATATAGAGAGGGTTAGGCTCTGCCTCAGTTGGGCTGGCTCCCTTGCAAGGGAGGCCTGCCTGGAAAGTTGCTCCTCACACATTTCCCTGCCTCTTTCTCCAGTTCAGCACTGGCGGGAACAACCGGCCAGCCATTTGGATTGACACAGGCATCCATTCCCGGGAATGGGTCACCCAAGCCAGCGGGGTCTGGTTTGCAAAGAAGGTAAGGCTGGGGATCAAGAGGGCTCTCGCTTGTTGGGGAATTGGTGACCACAGTCCACATTTGGACCTCCCATTTTCCCTCCAGAAGCAGAGGCCACAGAGGCAGGTCAGTGAGGGTATACGCGGTACTAACAGGGCAGACATTCGGCCTTTTCCTCTTCCCCTACCAGATCACTGAAGACTATGGCAAGGACCCAGCTTTCACTGCCGTTCTTGACAGCTTGGACATCTTCCTGGAGATTGTCACCAACCCTGATGGATTTGCCTACACCCACACCAAGGTACACATTATCTCTTATTCTCAGGAAAAGTGGGATGTCCCTTTGAGTCCTGCAAGTGAGCCCCAGTTGAGGAAGGGGAAACTGGCCCATCATCTGGATCTGGGACTCCTAGTTTGGGCACGACTGCCATCTTGGGCCGATAAATCTTTGTTGCTGGAGGCTGTCCATGCATGGTGGATGTTTAGCAGCCTCTTATCCTAGCCTCTAGATGCTGTCAGCAACTTCCCTCCTAGTCACAATTACACAAAATATCTCCAGACACTGTAAAATGTCTTTCAAGGAGCCAACATTGCCCCCCACTTGAGACCCCCCCTGCTCCAGACCCAACTTCTACACTCAGCGTTCCTTTAATGGCAAACGCGGCAGGAACCTGAGAGTCCAGGTATGATGTACGCTGGTGGATTCTCTTTCCTTCTTCAGAATCGCATGTGGCGCAAGACTCGCTCCCGAAATCAAGGCTCCCTCTGCGTTGGAGTGGATCCCAACAGGAACTGGGATGCTGGCTTTGGGAGTAAGACTTCCTGTGATTTGGAAGCAGGGGCGGGACAACCCAGAATGGCTTCTGGCCTTCCTCTCTCTGGTTACCTACCCTCTTCCTGCCCCAGTGGTGAGGGAGGGCGCAGGATGTCTGGCTGGCTGAGGGCTCTCCTGGTTGGAGGTGTGGCCCCCAGAGACTTGAGCTCCTGTTTATAAGACCTCCTTCTTGATGGATCTAAGGTCTGAGAGCCTCTCTTGGGAATGTCTAGCTTAATAGCAACTCCTTCCCTCCTTTCAGCTCTACCCAAGCCTGGCTGTGAAAGGAGGCAGGGCCCCAGGTGACAGTGACACTGGCCGTTCCTTAACCCAGGGGAGAGGCTGAGGCCTCCCTATACCCCACAGCCTCCAACTCCACGTAAAGAACTGAAGCCATAGAAGGTACACCAGGAAATAGGAAACAGCATCTGTGTCCTCTGCATTCCCACAGAGGCCGGAGCTAGCAGCAATCCCTGCTCAGAAACATACCGTGGCAAGTTTGCCAACTCTGAAGTGGAGGTCAAGTCCATCGTAGACTTCATACAGAAGCATGGAAACATCAAGGCCTTCATCTCCATTCACAGCTATTCGCAGCTCCTCCTCTACCCCTATGGCTACACATCAGTACCAGCCCCAGACCAGAAAGAACTGGTGGGTAATAACCGCGCACCTTTTCCCCAAGCTTTTTCTGTGTCTTCACTTTACCCATCAGAGCTGCTTAAGTAAGGCCTGAGAGTCTACAATGTGCCCAGTGCTCTCCTGATCTTTGGTCTCCTAGTGATTTGAGAAGACTGGCGGGATGGTTTGGGTTGACCAGAAGGGTGGACTGGCCTCACTTCCTGGAAACCTGAAGCATGGACTGGCTGAATTCGCAAGTTCGAAGTCAGCCCTGAGGCAGGGCTAGACTTAGAACTTTCGAACTATACCTGGAGCTGTGGAGTGACTGAAGAGCAGGGAAGGGTCAGCCAGGCATCCCGCAGGGACAGAAGGCCACACTGCTGGCGCACTTGAGGGCTGACCTGCAGGGCTAAGCAGGTTCCATGTCTTTCCCCCAGGACCTGCTTATGCTGGTGCATACTCCTGAGCCACTCTGCCAATACTTGGGCTCCCCTGGCCCTGACAGGTGGCCCTGCTTAATGTTTCCTTTAGGATGAGCTGGCTAGCTCTGCTGTGAAGGCCTTGGCTTCTCTGTACGGGACCAAGTACCAGTATGGCAGCATCATCGATACAATTTGTAAGTGTCTCCCCTGGTGGCCCAGGCCTGGCATCAGCTGGCTCTTCTTGGCTAAGGTGCCCAGATCTGGGCTAATCCCCCCACCCCACCTGAGAACTGTTTTGCCAAGCCATTTGGGGGGTGGGCAGGCAGTGCCTTTTCCTGACATGAACCTCGTTGTCTTTGATGCTTTCAGACAGACAAGTAGTCTCCTCTGAGAACCCTTGTCCTCTCACCTTGGGGTTAAGTCTGGCTTCTTGCACAGATGGAGTAGAAAATTCCAACGGGACCTATAGATTACCAGAAAATTTGGCTTAAGAAACATTTCCAACCTCCTGTGCCCCATCATTAGGAAATATAGTCTGTTTTTTTTTCCTTACAGAGTATATGAGATACCCCTGGGAGGAACATTGCTACATCCAAATGGAATTCAGTCAGCAAGTGTTTACCAAGCACCTGCTCTGCACCAGGCCTTGTGTGCTTGGGATATAGCCGTGAATCAAATAAGCAAAGTTCAAGAATCACTCTGGGAAACTGACAATGTGCTTAGAAACGATAGTGTGTTAGGTGACAGAGCTAGGGAGAAACATCCCAGGGCAAGCGAGGGGCATCGGGAATACCAGGGTAAGGGGCAGGCTTAGAGAGAGGAGTCTGGCTGGTGTTGAAGGAATAAAGGAGAGCCAGGAGGCCATCTGTCTAGGGAAAGGGCCTCCAGGCGAAAGAGCTTTCCAGAGCAAAGGCTGTGCTGTGTGATGTGGTCTGGGGTGTTCGGGGAAGTGCTGGCAGGCAAAAGCAGGGTGCAGTACCAGGGTAGGAGGGCTGCACACCCAACCCCACATACTTCCTGGCCAACGTTCCCAGAGTTTGGATGGTGAGCAGGTCGCGGTTTTAGCTGAGGAGGAACTTGTTTGGATCCCAGACCCTTCTTCATTAATGGTTTCAAACCCGAGCAGAGGATTTTGCTGTAGTGTCTAGAAGTTAAATTCTGATATACAGCCCACCTCCTGTTCCTACCGCCCACTTCAACAGAGGCGGCTTTGTTAGCCAGTATTGCAAACCTGGGAGATTTTTCTCCTAGAAGAGGCCCTTTGACTCTGAATCTTTGCACTTTCCTCTCTGGAGACCAGAGCTTTGGGGATCAATTCCCTGTTACCCAAGCAGGGAGCTCTGGCATGTTGAGAGGTGTCGTTGAGGTGACTGTTAGGGTGGAGAGAGTCTTCAGACAGGCTTTTATAATTACACAGACTTTTTGGCATCCCCCTAGTATGAACAGAGCAGCCATTGCTGTTTTCTGGTCTCCTCTCTGGGCCTCTTGAGCTTAGACCCAGCAGGAGTTTCCTGGAAGCCAGGCGGTGTGTCAATAGTGTCACCCAGTAGATAGACACAGGCTCTACTTGGCATCTCATAAAGGCTCTGGGCTTTGGGCGCTGAACCAGTCCAGCCAAATATGTCTAGTGATTGGGCTGTTTCCACTCCTGCCCCAGACGAAGCCAGCGGGAGCACCATTGATTGGGCCTACAACCAGGGCATCAAGTATTCATTCACCTTTGAGCTGCGGGACACTGGGCGCCAAGGCTTCCTACTGCCTGCCTCACAGATCGTCCCCACAGCCAAGGAGACGTGGCTGGCTCTTCTGACCATCATGGAGCACACCCTCAACCACCCCTACTGAAGCACCGGCTCAGCACCCTCCTCTTCCTCCTCCTCCCCAGCCCCAACCAGACTACCAAATAAAGTTTGATTATACAAGGAATAGAATCTTGGGGAATGTACATGGGTTTGCCTACCCTTCTACTGGGACAGAAGTCATTTATTTCAAGCAAGTCTCAATGGAAATGTATGAGTGGCTAGACTACATAACCCCTAAAGTCTCCTGCATCCCCGGGTCCTGTAAAGGCATCAGTTTTAATTAGATCACCCTGAGCTTAACTCACTAGTTGGGTGATCTGTTCCTATCTCATGGAAGGCGGCAGTCACAGCTGCCTGGCACCCTGTGGTGGTGAGGAATTCACCATGTGCAACAGTCCAGTTGGTTGTGTCCATTCATCTCCACAAGCAATAACCTCAAGTATGGAATACAATAATCCTGGTGGCCACTGCTGTTGGGAGGAGAGGCTACAGCCCAGTCAGACAGATTACTATAGAGTAAAACATGGCCTCCCAGTCCTGAATCAAAGAAAATAATGAGGTGAAATGAAATCATTTCCTGAAGATAATGAATGCTCATCCAGGAATGTTTATTAATTTTTGTGTACCCTGAAGGCTCTGCCTTGCAGGATATAAGTGGGTCACTTTTCATCTGCCAGATCCTTCACAAGGTCCCCAGTGCACACCTCTCTTCCCTCTTGTTTCTATCCTTCACCTTCCCATTTTCCTGTCTCCATCCCTCCTCTCTGGGCAGCTCACTTACTGGCTAGCATCGCAATACATGGAGTAGCCCACCTTCTTTATTTAGAGCAAGAATCTGTCTTCATTTCTTCTGTATCTCTTCCATGTGAATGTGGAATCAGGGTTACTCCTAAAGAAGGGGGTGAGGTAATAGGCTGGGGGCTGTGTCTGCCACTCAGATTTCAAGATCTTTAGTTCCGCTGATTTGAGTCTTGTCTTTTTCACATAAAATGGCTTGAAGGTCAAAATCATTTTTTTTAAAAGAAACACAAGGTAATTTTCACATTGAAATTCTATTTTAATATTGTTTTTCTTATGAAACAGTCTTAAAAAATGAAAGAATGAGGCTGATTATACATAGAGTTATCTTCTGCATACATAAGATAATGAGACAATGTGAAAAACAGTTTCTGGCCCAGTGGGTGCAATCCCAGCCCTAGAGAGGCAGAGGCAGGAAGACTGAGTTTAATCCCAGCCTGGACCATTTAGCAAGCCCCTGTCTCAAAAAGACAAAGGTTTTTCAGGCTTTACAGAAAGCTGATTTGGTGATACTCTTATATTATAGAAAGCATTTTCCTTCAAGCTATTTTAACTGCTAGTTCAGCCAAGTAGGAAGCTGGTAATCTTTTATTTAATATACTAGGGAGACAGAGGCAAATGGAGTTGTGTGAGATGGAGGCAAGTCTGGCACAGTCTAGATAGCGGGTTTCCAGGCCAGCAGGGGCTACAAGGAGACCATGTCTCAAAAAAAAAAAAAAAATTTAAGAAAAAATATTGTTATTATGATGACATATTATTTTATAAATAATATAGGGTAGAATTGTTTAATTTAAAAATAAACTGCTCCCTGCTGGCAGGTACCACCTTGGCATTTAGTCTTTAATACCATAAATAGTACTTGACCAATACGGTCTGCTGAGTGAACTTTCTCTACTTTTATTAAATGCATATATTATATATATTTGAAGACATGGTGTGGTGGTTAGAATGGGACACACATCTCTGTAGCATAAATTCTGAGTATTTGCACAAGTGGCCCCAGTTGGTGACACTATTTGTGGAGGCTGAGAAAGGGCCACCCAGCTAGAGGAAGCATGTCACTGGCAGTGGCCTTTGAGAGTTCACAGCCATACCTACTTACACTACTCTCTCTTCTTCCTGTAAGTTAGTGGAGAAGTGAGCCCTCAGCTTCCTGCTTTGGCCACCTCAGCTGTCACGCCTCTCCATGATGGACTCATCCCTCTGGAACTGTAAAGCCAACTCTTCTTTTTTTATTATTTTTTATTTTTATTATTTTATGTGTATGAATGTACTGTCTGCATGTAGGTTGGTGCACCCGTGTCATGCAGTGCCGCGGAGGTCAGAAGAGGGTGTCGGATTCCCCTGGAACTGGAGTTAAAGACGATTCTTAGCCACCATGTGGGTGCTGGGAATCGAACCTGGGTCCTCTGCAAGAGCAGTCGGTGCTCTTAACTGACGAGCCATCTCTCCAGCCCCAAGCCAAACGCCATGGTGTTTATCACAGCAACAGAAAAGTAACTAATACACACAGAGTCTTACTGTGTAGACCAGGCTGACCTTAAACTCTGATCTGCCTCCCTCGGCTTCCCAAGTTCTGGTATTAAAGGGTGCGCCACCACACCCAGCTTGAAATAGAAAATTTTATTGATTCCTATAGGCTTGTCCATGTGGAAGTTACTTCGAGTCCCCAGAGTTCTCGTTTAGAAAGTAAGGTTCTGAGTAAGCAAGAGTCTTAAGAAAGTTAGAGCCAGAGATGTTGGGGGCTGGAGAGATAGCCTAGCAGTTAAGAACACTGACTGCTCTTGCAGAGGACCAGGATTCGATCCCCAGCACCCACATGGCAGCCAAGAACCGTCTGTAATTCCAATTCCAGGAGAACTCCAGTTCCAGGGGAATCTGAGACCCTCTTCTGACCTCCGCGGCATTGCACGACACGGGTGCACAAACCTATATGCAGACAGTACATTCATACACGTACAAAAATAAATAAAATTTTAAAAAATGTTAGAGCCAGAGATGTAACTCAAGTTGGTAAAGTGATTATTTAGTGTGCATGAAGCCCTGGGTTTGATTCTGAATATTTACATAAAATTGAGTGTGGAGATATAGGCCTGGGATCCTAGTATTTGGGAAGTAAAGGTAGGATTTGCCCTAGTTCAAGCTCACTCTTAGCTATGTGTAGTGAGTTTGAGGCCAGCCTGGGTTATGCGAGACCCTGTCTCAGAAAGAAAAGGAAAGAGGAAAAGAAATGAAGCAATATTAATTCCTTGAGAGCAGAGGCTGCACTGTGCGGCTTCGCCTAATCCCGGTTGCATGGCCAAGTGATGGCAGATAGTAATATTTATATTAATAGCGATTTTGATAATGAGATATAGGATTAATACTTGAAAACTTTTCCGCTGTTGGCAAGAGCTTTGTGGAGTTCACAGATACATATTTTGGCAAATCTATAGGTAAAATCTATGTAATTAGACATAAAGCTTAAAGATAACAATTTTAGAAAATGCTACAACTTACATGAGAAAAGTATTAATAACCTTAGAGGTATAAGCAAATAAAAGAGATTAAAGGAAAAGACTAACATTTCCAAAAGAAAAACAGACATCTCCCCAAAGAAGAAACAGAAAAAAGCTACAAATGTAGGAAAGATACAGATCCTTGGTGAATTCTTGGACATTAAAGGAAAACAAAGACATCCTTTTTCTTCCATCAGATTGACAAACAAGACTGGGGACTCTGCATCATCAAGGGCACGAAGAAAAAAGAACAGCCATGTGCTGCCGGAAGGACGTGGACGCTGCACATTTGGCAATTTGAATTTAAAAATTAAATATATTACCTCCTTGACTCAGAAAATCCACTTGGAAGAATTGATTTTACAAAAATATTTGGACAAGTTAAAAGTATACTATGAGATTGGAATAGTGAAAGAAGCCAAATAAGTAAAAAAGAACCTAACCAAGGACCAACACTGATCCAGTGTGACACGGCCACACAATGGAATGCCACGAAACCATGAAGGTCTGTGTGCACCTGGAAAAGTGTTCAGAGCATATTAAATGAAAAAAGTGACTACAAGATGGAAATGTTCTAAAACTGAATCGTGCTGATGCCTGCAAATTCTGTAAATTTAGTTAAAATCGTTGTATTCTTAAAATGGGTGAGTTTGAGGCAATGTGGTTTATATACCAGTACTGTTGTTCCTTTAAAAAGTTGGCTACAGGGAGACCCCATCTCAAAAAAATACCCCCCCCCAAAAGGTTGACTACAAGCTAGTATAGCATTTTTTGTTTAAAACACACACACGGACACACACTGCCCAGAAAGATATACCCCCAGAAACAATTGTGGTGACCTGGCAGAGGTAGCTTGGTGGGGAGGGCCATCCGAAACACACAGGGGGACAAAACTATGTGTCAAGTTACTTAACATCAACGTATCAACATCAGACATATAAACAGCTGCTGTAGCCTCTGCCCAGTGCCTCAGTGGTGTCTAAACCCTACCCTTCTCTTCTGGCAATCTTGTTTCACTATCTTTCCCTGCAGCTTATCGCTAGGAAAGCTGATATTCCAGGTAGCCGGGAGCAGCAGTGTTATTCCTAGGGCTGGGAAAACTCGGGGTTTCCAGTTGGAGCACTCTCTAAATCCTCCCCTGGAGCTCCAATCAAAATCCCCAAGAGCCCCTTCAGCTCACATTCGGCTCCCACTGCAATCTTGGGAATCATTACGCTAACACCAAGTCTCCAGGGCTCCTCAAAGTGCTTTATTTCCAAGTGAACTCATTTTATGTCTTCCTTAGATGACTACAGGTGGTTCTGAGTGTAGCTGGGGGGCCATTACTGGTTCATGAGAATCCTTCAGGTAGTCTCTGGAATTAACACTCAGGATATGCATGTCTAGTTTTCTGGCTTTGGCCTGAAGTTAAAATTGAAATATCATTGAATACAGTCCAGATATGACCTCACCCGTCCCTCATCCAGTGCAGAGCTATTCATCATCCTGCCAGTCGCTCTGCAAGGGCGAGTGGGAATAGGTGGATTTGAAGGTGCTTGAAGGACTAGGCAAGCATCACTCTGTGACCACGCAAAGATTCAGATGTGCCTACAGGAACCTGAGAACAACCATGACATTCACAGTCTCCAGGCCAAGGAAGAGCTCTGGGAAAAGCAGAGCATCATCAAATCTGAGAAACCATCGCAGGGTAATGAATTCTTCCCCAAAGCCTTCAGGATCCGCACTGATTTGGCAACACAGACTGAGCACCATCCAGCAAGACCAGAGTCCAGGGCTGCCAAGGGCTTATTGCCAAAGTAAAAGGAGAAAATTAAAAGACCCCGCTTAACCACAGCCGAAGTGTCAGCTGCATTTTTAAGAAGAATGAGGTAAAGTAAAGGCACTGCTAACACCAGCTGCAGCAAGGAGCTGTTTCTGTTTCCCCCATGAAACATGGGCCTTGCTTACACCACTAGCTAATTCCTAAAATTTGTTTCAGCCTAAATAAAAATGTTACCACAATGAAGAGAAGAGATTAGACACAAATCTCATCAACATGCTTTATTGAGTATACATTTCATTCTATCAGGAAACCAGCCTACCTTTTCTCCTCTTCAAGAAAGCTAAAACTTTTTGTCTCTCAACAAAATAAACCTGGAAAATGCTGTGGTTCAGGACAGGACCCACAGTGCAGACAGAGGAGATGTCTAGTCCCAGGTTCCCGAGTTTCCATTGCTTTTTGTGGAAGGAAAAGGCATGGAGAAGGCAGTTACCAGGAGCAATCCCAGTGATGAGGAGCCAAGGGAAAGCAAAAGGCAAGCAGAAGTTAACGTTTCCCTAGGTAAACCAAGGAGTTCTCTGGGGAGACCTAACAGGGCCGAAGCTCTCACTGGAAGGCAGAGTCTGGAGCCCACAGGCGTGTGCTAAGAAGTCCGCCTTCTTGGGCAGGGTCCCAACTTCTTATCTAGTCAGGGACCCAGGGTGGGATGCTTTATCTCTGAGCAAACCCCCATCCCCACGTCTGAAAATGGGGGTGCTGCCTTTTCACAGGACTGCTGGGAGCACGGAATGACTCAAAACATACTAAGGAGAACCTATAATCACTGGCTAACACATAGGAAACAGGTATTGTGTAGAACCTTCAAGTTTTGAAACAGGAAAGAGGAAATAACTATCAGATGGGGACAGTCAGTGTCACCTGTACCTGAAGAATTCTGAAGGCTACTGAAAGGACAGAGAAAACAGGCCAGGCAGGTGGCCACCAGCCAGGCTGCAACAACTCAAAGACCAGTTCTCTGAGTACTTTCTGAAAAGGAGAGTGAAAGGTCTCAAGGCTGCCAAAACCTGACTACTGAAGCAGATGTCCAAGGGGAGAGGAGATAATGAGCTAGCTGAATCTCTAAAGGCAGGGTGACACTGAGTGACCACTACACCTGGCCAGCCTACAGTCCAGGCAGGTTCAAGTCATTGTTCCATGAATATCTCTTTGAGGGGCATCTACCATAATAATAACTTCAATAATTTTTGTTGTACATGTGCCTATACATATTCATGTGGATATGTGAATATGTGGCTGCACATGAGGTCATGGGGGCCAGAGGTCACCACTGGGTATCTTCCTCAATTGCTCTCCATCTCATGTTATGAGGCAGGGACTCTTACCAAACCTGGAGCTCACTGACTTGATTCAATAGGGTGGCCAGTGAGTCCCGGGGATCCTTCTGTCTGCTCCTCCCCAGGGCTGGGATTACACCATGCCTGGCTTTTAAGTGGGTGCTGGGGATTCAAACTCAGGTATTCATGCTTTCATGGCAAGCACTTTACCCACCGAGACATCTCTCCAGTCTCCAATTTCAACAATTACTGAAAGTCTAGGAAAATATTACCACCCAAATGCATTCTTAACACTTTGGAAGGACACTGTGTCTTATTTATTGTTCCAAATGCAAAATATACTTGTTAATAAAAAATAATTGAATTGCATATTCTCACATAATTTAATTGATGAATTATAATCCGCATGTTTCTGGTCATTGGAGGGGGAAATATTATGGGACTTGGATCTTGTGAAAAGAATTGTGAAGAACATAAATTCACATTAAAGATACTGTGAATATTTTGAAACTCATGAGGAAAATGTTTTTAATGACTGTCTTCAGGGTTGAGCAAGAAGGGTAGTCATGGACTTACGTCCAGGTACACTGAAATTAGTTATCCCCCACCCCAAACATGTCAAACAACATAAAAGACAGACTCTATAACCAATAAACAACCTGGCAGAAACTAAAACCAACACAAGAAAAATCACCGACATAATTCTTCCAGTCCAGGACTCTGACAATTTATATTCCACCAGGGAATTAGGGAGGAGGAGGTTTTCGTTTTGTTCTGTTTGGTGAGTAGCTTAAAGTCTTAAGAATTTCTGAATAATCTAAATAGCACCACAGGGAAAAAAAAAAAATCCCTGAGCAACTAATGAACATTATTTATTCTAATTCCTGTTTATGCCAAATCCACTATGACCGTTGGCTCCGGCTTCCCACTACAGAGAAAAAAATGAAAATTACTTTTAGGGTATTTACCCATCTACAGTTTTCAGTAGCCCGAGCCTGACATTATGGCTCAGGATGCTCTTATTTTTCAAATGAATTCTGTAGCTTTTTCCCCTCTCGCTCCCTCTTCCTGTCTCTCTTCCCTCTTTGTTTCTTGGCTTCCTTCCTCCCTTGCCTCTTCTCTTTCTTAAATTCATACCCCTTTGAGGACCTAGACATAATCTACTAAACAGCTGTTGGGTGGAGCGAAGCACATGTACATCATAAGGCATCTGTCTCTGGGGGCATACAAACCTCCAGGAAAGGGTAACAAGTCTGTCCCCAGTACAATGACACGAAAGCCATCACAGAGTCTGTCCAGGGGAGTCATCTGTCCCTGCTGAGTTCCAAAAGAAACAAAGGCCTTCTAACTAGAAAGCTATGGTCTCCTGCTCTAACTACAACACTTTCCTGGTTCATTTATGCAAAAAGTATATGCCTTTCTGGGAAACACAGCAAAAAGAGTACTCTCTCCAATCACTGCGGTCTCCTGGGGCTCCTAAATCATTCTGACAAGACAGGAAAAGAGAGGTTGGCAGGTTTCAGCGCATTGATAGCAAACGACAAATTATTAACTATGTTCTTTAATCTTCAACATTCATAATTGCACAAAGTATCACTGATATTTAAATAATACATGTCAAATAATCTAATGAAGTAAAGCCATGCTCCCAGCACCTCGGGGAGGAGGACAAAGTGCCATATCAGAGCAGGCCTTCTGGAAGCTTAGTCTTTTCCAAATGGGGCGAAGTGCTACAGAGAAACACATGAACAGATCAACCCATCAGATCACAGCAGCAAACACACAGCAATTCTAACAGCTTTGGGCAAACCGACTTTCCACGTACATATGATAATTTCTAACATTAAAATCTGATGCCGGGAATACAGGATAGGAATGAGGGGAAACTACCCTCTACTCTCAAAATAAAATCGGGTGTGGAAGTCTAATCTCTAATGAGCCAACTTTAAAATGGCATAACCAGAACTTTGTTAGTAGAGGAAAATATTTTCCTTAAAAATGTATATGCGTCAAAGATGACTGAAAATCTTGTCCATGCTAGGGGAAGCTGCGTGTGGAAAAATGTGAATTTTTCTATCTGTGCTGTAAAGAAAATAACAAGCCAGTGCATTTGGCATTAGCAAAAGGCTGAGCTGAGTTCTCAGGCAATAAATTTATGGGGAAACATGACAGGCTCCTCATTAAAGCTATGTGTACGTTGGCTGAATTTATACAAGATTCTTGAATCTTGTGGAAAATTGGGCACGGCTTGACATCTCAACAATGTCCCTGGTTTGTTTGATTTCTAAAGCATCGGAAAATGTTGCACTTTGGAAATCAAATAGAGAAGAATAAACACATTCTGAAACAGAGCTGGGTTAAATCTGAGTTATTTTTCCATATGTCTTCATGAGATATTTATTATGTTTATTTCTCTTATAAACACAGCCCTCATGCTAGAAATACTGTAGTGTCCCTCCTTCCTTCCCTCCCTCCCTCCCTCCCTTCCCTTCCCTCCCTTCCTTCCTTCCTTCCTTCCTTCCTTCCTTCCTTCCTTCCTTCCTTCCTTCCTCCTTTTTTCTTTTTTTTAGTGGTGAGAAAATAGTACTGTTAAGGTGAATCTTACCCAGCAGCAGTAACCACCTAAGGATGGGCAATTTCCAGTTGGCTTTTCAGATGCTGGTTGCCATGACAAAGAGCACAATTTATTCCTTAGTCCCTTATCACAGCTACGATCACACACCATAAAAATTAACAAGGCTCTTTTCCTTTTTCCTACGATTTCACAGTGCCTCATCTTTACCTGAGGTCTTTTATTCTCCCAATTAAATAGAATGAATGTCAGTCATGTAGCAATTCAATTAATGCTGATTCAAAATTCCGGCCCAAACCAGAATCTATAATCACAACCTCCTAATCACAGCTCAGTCATGAGAATGAAAAGTAAGCAGGAAATTGCACTAATTACTCAATTAGGCTAATACTGTATTTTTAAGCAAGGGCTTAAGGGGTTGTCAGCCCTGACAAAGGACTTGCGAGTCCTCTTCACCTGTGTCCCCTTTGCCTGAGCGAGACTGATGCTTTCAAGTCACATGATTTCTATCCACCCAACACAGCTGGACTCGAGTCAGCAATGGAAATTTTCATTGCTATATGGCTCACAATGGAGGGGCAGCAGCGGTGGGCTTCCAGGGCTCTCAGCACGGGCCAGTAGGACACCAGGGCCTTCTTGTGCTGGGCCTTCCTTCCGCTGTGAGGTCAACTGAATGTTTACCTTTCTGGTCCCAGGAAACCATTTAATGAGGGGATCATTCAGTAAGCACAGAGCTTCTCTATTAAATTGTAAAATGGAGCCATGTTCATAGATCCCAGTGTCAAAGTCCTAACAGAGCCTGCAGCATGCTGGCCAAGTGTGACTCGGCCAACCATCTGGTCTGGTATGGGGCCTGTGGGCTGCAAGAACCAAGACTCATCTGTACCCCTTGGGACAGTGGCCCATGCCAGGCCCACCTGAAGAATCTTTCATGAAATCAACAATAAATGAAAAAAAAAAAAAAACAACCAAAAACAAAACAAAAACAAAAAAACCAAAAAAACCCCAAAAACAACTGGTTGAGAAGAACATAGCAGCAGATGTGACTGAGTGTTTACAGAACAACACTGCTTACAGACCTAACAAACTGGACCTTATTAAAAAAATAAAAAAGGATTTTTTTTTTCTCATTCAATTTCAAAAGACTTGAATATTCTGTAAACAACAGGGAGGATGCTAGAGCCTGTCAGGCCTCTGGTTTTTTGTGGTCATCTGTCAAAATCCTTCCTGAGCTGAAGGGAGAGGAGCGGCAGACAGGCAGAAGGAGGTAGACCTAGCCTAGCTCACGTCGTGGCCTTTTCTCTACAGCCATTTCTGGAAATGACCAACTTGGGAGTGCTTGGGGGCTCCGAAAGGAGGGGAAACATTTATTTGACTAAGTGAGGCAAAGTCTTTACTTCCAGGGTTTGCCTTGCAGGTGGCCACTGTTGAGTATGCGGGGATTCAGGCGGCCAGTGGGCCCCCCAGCGGGCAGATTCTGACCGCTGCGGGCAGTAGGCACCTTCAAGTCTCTTCCTGCAGAGTTACTTTGGTTGATTCGGCCTGGAGAGAGCAAGAAAGAGAAGGGCTGCAAGAAGGACTCCAGAGATAAGCTGCCAAGTACACTTTTAAGCTAATGAAGTTCTAGTCTACAGCTACTTGTACGCTAATGAAGCCCTCTGCAGCATCTGCTGTGGGCAATGATGACCTACTCTCATCTTCGAGATCAACTTGATGTTAGGGACTGGGGTGGGGATGGAGGAAGTACAGATAGGGTTTCTCCTTCCTCTCCATTATTCTCAACAAATCTAGTCTATCTTTCACTCCTTCCTTGGTAGAGAGGAATACAGGATGAGGGGCATTTAGGAGAGGAAAAGAGAAAGCAGCAGGCAGAAAAGAAGGCCAGAAGGCACCCCAGGGAGACTCTGGGAAGTGGTTTAACTTCCAGAAGCAGCAGGAAGAAGGAAAACTCTCCCAAGAAGGAACCAGAATGGGTCATGCCATACTCATGCCTGGGACAGATGCTCTGCTGGTGATCAGCACCTGTTTCCTGCCATTAGTAGTGACCCTCTCCCAACTATTTCCTGTATCATACATAGACCCTCAAATATTTTAAGAATCTGAATATAAAGAGGAAGTTTTTCATTTGGTAAGGTGATATTCAAAGGTATGCATCCACCTAAAACAAAGGTCAAAATATCTTACTAGGATTGTCTGTAGGACCCTGATCCTCTTCCAGATAATATCCTATCTTTTTTAAGTCTTCTGGGGTAAATCTCCACTTGTTCTCAGCTGGCAAGGGTGGCACTTTGGGGCTGGATCGTTTCCGAGCAGGGCCAGAATGGAGGGCCTGCTGGCAAGAGGCAGGCAGCGAACCAGTGACCAGTCCTTCTGGGAATTTCTGAGCTAAGACTTTCAGACCTAGATAAAGGAGACCATCAGAAAAAGCAGAATTACCATGGTGAGACCATACCCAGCCTGGAAGGGCCCGTGTGTCTTCTAAGCCTTCATCACCACATTGAGGCCAACAAAAGGACATGAAATTGTCCTTAGCTATTTCATCAGAAGGCAAATTATACTAGAACATATCAACTGAGAATTCTACAGAAATCTTTTGCTTGTATTTTTAGCTTTCATATGGAACCTGCAGCAGTACGTTATCTTAAGAATGAAAAACATGTGTTAGCTGATGCCTATAACCCAGCATTCAGAAAGCTGATGGAGGACAGTCTGGGAAATTTTGAGCAAGATTGAGGCCAGCCTGGGAAATTTTGAGCAAGATCCTTGTCTCAAAAACAAAACAACAAAACAAAACAAAACAAATCCCCAAACAAATGAAATCCACTGTGAAAAATCGAGAAAACTCCCAAACAACAACTAAATCCCCCAAAGACTGCAGAGGCTAATGGACATTTCCTGAGACTTCTGGTTCCTAACGAAGCATGGTTTTCTCTCTTTTTGCCCAACTCTAAGTTCCAAAAACACTGAAAGGCAATAGTGTCAGTTTTCAGGACTGTTGGTTCTGGGGCCCTGACCTGCAAGGCAGACCTCAGCTTGGCTCACCTCCGGAAAGCATGAAGAGGTTTTCAAACCCACGCTCACACATGGTGGTAGCTGCCTGGCTGGCCAGTCTCTCATCATCATCGTATAGAATGATTATCTTGCCATGAGCATTTTTCTGTGAACTGAGTTAAGGTTCCAAGCACAGAGGTAATGCTTCTAGATTACAAGAAACACTGAGCTGTCAAGGTTCGTCCCCCTGGGTGTACTGAGGAGCGCATTCTTACCAAGGCTTTCTTTGTTGGAGACCACACAAGCTGGTAGTCTTCCTTTTGATGAACTAGCATTACCTCAGTCTATGATGGCACTGGTTACATACTCTATACCCAGTAATTCTTTCATCTTTGCAATACTAGAAAGGAAATATTACAACCTCCATCTTAAGCCTTCATGTCCAATATATCCACTGAAGGCTTCCTTACCATAACACAAAAAGTAGAACCACCTAGAAGCCTCAAATAAAGAACAGGTGAGTGATAATAAATTGAGGATTAAATATTACACACCATCAAAAATGGAGTTTACAGACAGCTTGGATTAACACAGGGAAATACAGAGTATGTCTTCAACCTTGTAAAACAAAATTATATACATATACACATAGAAAATAATCTGGAATAAAATATCCCAATAATGTGATAGGAGTTGATGCTCAATTATATGATTATAGGAGATTTAAATTTTCTTTTTAATACTTTCTGGTGCTTATTTTCTACTTGTATGAGTTTTATGAACAGAAAGATTAAAAATTTTAAAAGAAAAAAATTAAAGGGGCTGGAGAGATGGCCTAGCGGTTAGGAGCGCCGACGCTCTTGCAGAGGACCCGGGTTCGATCCCCAGCACCCACATGGCGGCCGAGAGCCGTCTGAAACTCCAATTCCAGGAGAACTCCAGTTCCAGGGGAATCCGACACCCTCTTCTGACCTCCGCGGCATTGCACGACACGGGTGCACAAAC
>VZQC01015648.1:326220-364213 GCA_009823505.1 Rhizomys pruinosus
ACACACACACACACACACACACACACACACACACATGGCCTTGGAGGATGTGATGGTGTCAGCTCAAAGGTTTCCATAATGGACTCAGTATACACACACACACACACACACACACACACACACACACACAGCCTTGGAGGATGTGATGGTGTCAGCTCAAAGGTTTCCATAATGGATTCAGTACACACATACACACACACACACATGCATGCATGCACGCACGCACACACGCATGTGCGTGTACACACACACACAAAGAGTTTTCCCTAACTGTTGTCCCTGAGCTCGTGTGTGTGAAGTTCCTCTCTCTTACCCCCAACAATGTGGCACTGCTGGTAAGAGTCTCTGTCACGCACATCTAGCAGCAGGAAGGGGCAGTCTGGATAAGGCTTGTCTTTGGTGCTAGGCTCTTCTTTCTTCACTAGCTCTTTGTCTACATCCAGTTCCCCAACACCACTGATGACACTTTAAGTGGAAAAAATAGGTCAGTAGACACTAGTCAGGAGTTGCAAACTTAAAGGTCAAATACGTCTATCTCTTTAAATGGTGAGACGAATGCTCTTGTCTTTCCAAAAGGCACTTCCAAAAAAGGTAAATGGGCTGAGTGCCTCAGTTCTGCCTCCAAAGGCAGGAGCCTATGGATTCATATTCTATTAACATGGGACCCTAAGAGGGGATGTGTGCGTCTATCGTTATCATCAGAAAATGCATGCCAAGTCAATGCTGAAGGATAGTACAGGGTACATGTGTCTCCAGCAACAACAGTAGCATTTAGAGAAAGATGAGATTGCTCAATAGGATTTTAAGGAGTAAGAAAGCAAAATAAAGGGGAAAAGAATAAGGTTGACAGGACAAGAGAAGTGTAAGAGTTTCTATGTATATTAAACATAGTATAAAGTTTCAATAATGCTCCATACATCCATGTAGTCACACACCATGTGATGACATTCTAGTCAAACATGGACAGCATATATAGTGATAGTTCCATAAGATTACACTGCTGAGTGGTGCCGTAGCCATTTTGGTTTGTGTAAGTATACTGTGATGCTCTTACCATGAAAAAAAAAAATCACCTAATGGCATATTTTTCGGAATGTTCCATCATTAAGTGATGCATGACTGTACTCACACAATGACCTATCTTATAGGACACTGAGGCTTATTTTCAATAGTTATCTGTACTTACTTCCAATTTTCACAGGATAATAATGAGGTTGAAGAGGCTTTTAGAGTTAGTGGCATTCATATGAGACAGAGAAGAGCTGGGATTAAAATACAGAAGTTCATCACTGACAGTTCTGTTTCTGAGGTCATTAAAACATTCGTTGCCATCTTAATATTATAGGGAAAATGTGGCTAAAACATCAAAGAACGAAGAAGACCAGGTGTTGTGGATGAAACAACAACTAGTAAAATACCTGAATGAAGTAAGGCTGCCATTTCCCTGGGATATATTAGGACTTTTCCTAATCAAAGATTAGTATTTTTCATAGTTCTCCCACCACAGAACATCAGATTCTTTATTTAAATTCAACAAGCACTATGACTCCATGCTACATAGTACAAATTGACTCAGAGCTGCACCCTTGGTGGAAGTTCTGATAGCCTACCTCTTTTTGAATGCATTTTTATGTAGTCCTTTCATGAAGGGAGATATGAAATAGTGACAATAGTCCCACTGACAGTAGTGCTTTCACTGGGAAAACTAGTTTCTCTAGCAGAAGCATTTCACTGGGAGAAGGGATGGACATGTGTGTGCTAAAACCTGGCACCAGTCTTACAATCACCAGTCACTATTTGACAGAAAGCAATTCTCGAAACAAGGCCCTTGCAAATAAACAGGAGCAGCCACGTGCATTTTGAGATCAATGCCAAGGGCTGCTGCCAGTCTCCTTTGCGTCCACTCCAAAGCACTTTAAGTGTTCTCCTGACTTTAAACAGGACAATTATAAGATCTAGGAGACAGAAGACAGGGCAATATTCATACCCAGAATACAAAAATAATACCTGTAAAAAAAGCTAGATCCTAATATCAAACCTAGATGTAGAAAGGCTGGGAAGAATGGAACTGAAGAGTGAAAATGAAGACTCTCCTGTCCATAGATCCTTGCATTACCTTAGTAAGAAGTGAAAAGGCCTCAGGAGGTAGTATTTATACCGAGAGAAAGCAGAGGGGCTGGGATTGAAATGTGGGGTGTCACTGCTGCCGGTTCTCTTTCAAGGGTGACCGAATCATGGGAATGTGTCACTGGTATAATGGGAAAGTAAGATGCAGGGGGACAGGAAGCCAGTGCCAGTACCTCTGCAGAGTGGAGCGGCTCGAGTCCCCTGTTCCCGCGCTGTTGATGAACTGGACAGGGCTGGGTGACTGCTCTCCAGGACTCCCTTTCCCATTGGTTCTGGCAGTGATTTCAGCATCAGGCTCGGAATTTGCAGACTCATTGTCTAAAATTTGCAATGAAAAAATAACTAGGACCAGTGAGATTATTCAGTGGGTAAAGGTGCTTTTGGCAAAGCCTGGTGACCTTGGTTTGATCCCTGGGACACACAAGGCTGAAAGAGAGAACCAGCTCCCACAGATGTCCTCTGAGCTCCATGTGTCCATTATGGCACACTCATCCTACCCACACCCGCAAATAAATGCAAATAAAACATTTAAATAAATAATTAAATGGAACCTCACAATTTGAACTTATTTAAGCATTTCCATTGATATGAAGCTTAAAAAATTATCACTAGTAAATTGTTCTCCAACTTCTAACAGAAGCCCTTCTCAAAAGGCATTGAAATGGATGGCAGGAGTTTCCCAAGACCCTTTCATGCTGTCTGCAAAGTGCAAACTAGTTTTTAAGATGGCATCTGTCTTTTTTTTTTTTTAATTTTTTAATTTATTTCTGTATGTGTATGAATGTATTGTCTGCATGCAAGCTTGTGCACCCGTGACGTGCAATGCCGCGGAGGTCAGAAGAGGGTCTCGGATTCCCCTGGAACTGGAGTTCTCCTGGAATTGGAGTTTCAGACGGTTCTCAGACGCCATGTGGGTGCTGGGGATCGAACCCGGGTCCTCTGCAAGAGCGGTCGGCTCTCTTAACCGCTAAGCTATCTCTCCAGCCCCGATGCCATCTGTCTTTTTAAAAAACTGTGCTGATATGTGCACTGATGGTACAAAAGAAACTGTAAAAAAAGCTAGCACTTGAGCAGGTGTCAGGGCAACAGCACCAGATTTATCAGCAAGCATATTTTTCCACTGTTACACATGCTCTCACAGTAAATAAATATGGCAGCCACACTAAAAAGGGTTCCTGATAGAGCAATGATTAATAGATTTTATTACATCTCACCTTGAACAGTGTGGTGGCTCACAACTGTAATTTTAGTACCTGGGAGGCTGAGGCAAGAACACCACCACATGTCTGAGGCTAGCTTGTGCTATATAACCAGTCCCAGGCCAGTTCAAAAGAAGACAAACCTTGCCTGGCATGGTGGGGAGCCTTTAGTCCCAGCAGCTGGAAGGCTGGGTTCAAGGCCAGCCTGGTCTACATACGGAGTTCCAGGCCAGCTGGGGCTCCAGGGAGATCCTATCTTAAAAATATGAGAGACAGAGATAGATAGATAGATAGATAGATAGATAGATAGATAGATAGATAGAAAGAAAGATGAATGATAGATAGATCACCTTGAAGTAAGTACATGCCTTCAGATGTGTGATGAAAAAGGGGTCCACGTACAGGTGAGTTTGCTGTACCTATGTACTGTAGGCATCTCAAGGAAAAGTATTAGGATAATTCCTGGGCTGAAGCGGGGCCAGCCATTTTTGCCAAAGGCATGTTCTTTTTCTTTTTTATAAAAGATTTTATTTTATTTTATTTTATTTTTGCGGTTCTCAGCCTCAGCCTTTAACGGCTGCACTATCCCTCCAGCCCAAAAGATTTTATTTTTAATTATGTATATGTATGGATATCTCTGTGTGAGTATGTGCAAAAGAGTGCAGGTGCCCTTGGAGGTCAGAGGTGTTGGATGTGCCTGGAGCTGAGTGACAGGCCATTGCGAACTCCTTGATGTGGGTTCTGGGAACCAGGTCCTCTGAAAGAGCAGTACATGCTTTTAATCACTGACCCATCTCTCCAGGCCCTACATATATCTTGGTTTAAACAAAAACAAACAAACAAACAAAACAAACAAACATTTAGTTACTTAGACTTATGTATTTTTTTCTTTTTAAGACAGGGTCTCCCTGTAGCCCCTGCTGTCCTGGAACTTGATTTAGAGACCAAGCTAGCCTCAATCTCACAGACATCCACCTGCTTCTGCTTCCCAAGTGCTGGGATTAAAAGTGTGTGCCATCACACCTGGAAGACGTATATTTGGGAGACATTGCCTCAAAGATTAATTAAGTGAGCATCATTAAAGAAAATTAATGTTCTCTTGTTAAGTAAAATAACTGATGGTATTTGTTGTCAGTGGCTAAATTTTGAGTAAAACTCAGAATGTAGGAATCTGTATTTGGCATCAGGAGGTAAAGTATGAGAAGCCAGTTCCCCAAACTTAGAGACATTTCTGATTACAGAACATAGTAAAATGGTGTTTTCCAAACATCATACACAGGTAAAAGATGTGCTCAACATACAAGACAGACCAAAGGATTTTAATATAACAGACTATAAAAGTTAATTGATACAGGGTCAGAGTCCACTTTACAGTGAGCCCTTAAGATACTACTAGCTGGTAGGTGATGGGCAGATGTGATCCCAGCAGGAGGATTCAGAATTTGAGGCTGGACTAGTCTACATATAGATGTCTTGTCCCACGAAAGCAAGAAAGGAAGGAGTGGGAAAGATGGGTAAGAAGGAAAGGAGGCAGGAAAGGGGGAGAGGGAAAAGGGGAATGAGGGAGGGAAGGAGGGAGGGAAGGAGGGAGGGAAGGAGGGAGGGAAGGAGGGAGGGAGGGAGGGAGAGAGGGAAGGAGGGAGGGAGGGAAGGAGGGANGAGACATTTCTGATTACAGAACATAGTAAAATGGTGTTTTCCAAACATCATACACAGGTAAAAGATGTGCTCAACATACAAGACAGACCAAAGGATTTTAATATAACAGACTATAAAAGTTAATTGATACAGGGTCAGAGTCCACTTTACAGTGAGCCCTTAAGATACTACTAGCTGGTAGGTGATGGGCAGATGTGATCCCAGCAGGAGGATTCAGAATTTGAGGCTGGACTAGTCTACATATAGATGTCTTGTCCCACGAAAGCAAGAAAAGGAAGGGAGGGGAAAGATGGTGCGTAGAACAACCACATCCAGCGCATACTCCTTCCCCCCATCCCAGAAAGAAAGGAGGCAGGGAAAGGGGGAGAGGGAAAAAGGGGGGGAAAAAAAAAAAAAAAAGGAGGGGGGAGGGAAGGACGGGCAGGGGAAGAGGGAGGGAAGGAGGGAGGGAGGGAGGGACGAGAGGCGGGGAAGGCAGGGAGGGAGGGAAGGCAGGGAAGGAAGAGAAGGAGGGAGGGAGAGATGGAAGGAGGGGAGGGAGGGAGAGAGGAAGGCAGGGAGAGATTGGAAAGGAGTGACGGAGAGAAGGGGGAAAAGGCGGGGAAGGGAGAAGGGAATGAGGAGGGGAGGGAGGGATAGAGAGGGAAGGATATGATGGGAAGGAACGGAGGGAGGGGGGAGGGACGGACGGGAGGGAGGGAGGGAGGGAGAGAGGGAGAGAGGGAAGGAGAGGGAAGGAAGGAGGGAGGGAGGGAGGAAGGAGGGAGGGAGGGAAGGAGGGAAGGAGAGAAAAAGAGACGGAGGGAAGGAGGGAGGCGGAGAGGGAAGGAGGGAGGGAGGGCGGGAGAGAGGGAAGGAGATTGGAAGGAAGGAGGGAGGGAGGGGGAAGGAGGGAAGGAGGGAGGGAGGGAAGGAGGAAAGGAGGAGAAGGAGGGAAGGGAGGGAGGGAGCGATGGGAAAGGGGGAAGGGAGGGAGGGAGAGAGGAGGGCGAGGGAGGATGGAAGGAGAGGGAAGGAACGGGAGGGCAGGGAGGGGGGAAGGAGGGATGGGAGGGAGGGGAGAGCGGGAAGGAGGGAGGGTGGGAGGGAAGGAGGGAAGGAGAGGAAGGAGGGAAGGAGGGAGGGCGAAGAGGGAGGGAGGGAGGGAGGGAGAGAAGAAAAAAAAAAAAAAAGGGGAGGAAGGAGGGGGAAGTGAGGGAGGGAAGGGAAGGAGGGAGCGGAAGGAGAGAAGGAGGGAAGGAGGGAGGGAGGGAGGGAGGAGGGAGGGAGGGCGGGAGAGAGGGAAGGAGATGGGAAGGAAGGAGGGAGGGAGGGAAAGGAGGGAGGGAGGGAGGGAGGGATGGAAGAGAGAGGGAATGAGGAGGAGAGAGGGCGAGAGGGAAGGATCGAGAAGGAGGGGAAGAAGGAGGGAGGGAGGGAGGAGGAAAGGAGAGGAGGGAGGGAGAGGGAGAAGGAGGTAGGGAGGAAGGAAGAAAGGGAGGGGGTGAACTAGTTGCCAAGTTTTAGTGTATATCAAAGAAAAATACAAAGCTGACTGACAGGGCCTTCTTCCAATGTCCAGTCCATGAGCCAGACTCTCCATACTCTTCAACCCAAATAGCACATCACAAAAGACAGAACACAAAAGCAGCTATGAGAATCAGCTGCCTTCTATCAAATCAGACATAAAAGAAATTTACAAAATGCATAAAATAAAGCCACATGGTAACACCTTGATTGGGAAATGTAGTGATTTTCCATAAAAATATGTTTTTATGGGCTGGTTTGGTGAAACTCAGTGGTCGAGCACTTGTTCACCATGCATGCAGCCCTGGATTTGATCCTTAGTATCACATACAAAAAGTTTTCAGGGGCTGGCACGATGGCTCAGTGGTTAAGAGCACTGACTGCTCTTGCAAAGGACCCAGGTTAGATTCCCAGTACCCATATGGCAGCTAACAACCATCTGTTTCTCCAGTTCCAGGGGAAATTGATGCCCTCTTCTGACCTCCCAAGGCATTGATGACAGGTGCACTTACATACATGCAGATAATACACCTCATACACATAAAAAAATAAAAATAAAATTTTATATTTGTAACGGGAGTGACTGGTATTTTTTTTTTTTTTTTTTTTTTTTTTTTTTTTTGTCTTTTCGAGACAGGGTCTCCTTGTAGCCCCAGCTGTCCTGGAACTCACTCTGTAGACCAAGCTGGCCTTGAATTCACTAAGATCCGCCTGCCTCTGCCTCTACCTCCCAAGTGCTAGGATTAAAGGCGTGCGCCACCACGCCCGGCTAGTACTGGTATTTTTTTTTTTAATTTTTTTTTTAATTTTTATTTTTACTTATTTCTGTATGTGTATGAATGTACTGTCTGCATGCAAGTTTGTGCACCCGTGTCGTGCAATGCCGCGGAGGTCAGAAGAGGGTGTCGGATTCCCCTGGAACTGGAGTTCTCCTGGAATTGGAGTTTCAGACGGTTCTCGGCCGCCATGTGGGTGCTGGGGATCGAACCCGGGTCCTCTGCAAGAGCAGTTGGTGCTCTTAACTGCTAGGCCATCTCTCCAGCCCCGTATTGGTATTTTTATATGAAGTAATAAATATTGTTCAACTTATGCTTAAGAATTGAAGACACTAAATTTGAATAGATCCATTTCACATATGCTAAAGTTCTTTGGAGTCATTAATAATTTTTAAGAGTGTAGAGGAAGAGGAGGGCACAAGTTTGGGAATTTTTTTTCTAACAAATACAGGGAAAGAAAAAATATAAGAGGTCTAAGTATTAAAGAGGACATTAAAATTTAATTTGCATATTATATGATAATACATCAGGAAACATCAGGGGAAGACTAGGAAAACAAGGACAAATGGATCTGAAGTTTTGGTTTAGCACTGTATACTGACCAGAAAACATGAAGATCTTTTACACGTACAGTAACTGCAGCTCTATAATATACTCTCCTAGAAACACCACTAAAACAAGCATAAAGGATCTAGTCAACACTTCCTTTAGAGGACTTCTGCAAAGTTTTACTTAAAATCTCAAAAAAGACCTCAGTGAAGAAAGTATCACAAGCTGCATATTCCTGATGGGATGAATCAAAGTAAAATGATGCCAATCCTTTTCAAATTTAATTTATATCCTTAATACTGATGTCAATGGGAATTTAGAAAGGAATTTCAGAGCCAGGCCTGGTAATTCAGTTCTGTAATGCCAGTAATTCAGGAAGCTGAGGCAGCTGGATTATAAGTTTAATACCATCCTGAGCCACTTAGTATGGGAAACAACAACAAACCAGGCTGGCAATATAGTTCAGTGGTTGGTACTTGCCAAATATGGATGAGGCCTGAGGTTCTATGTTCAATCTCCAGTGGGGAGTGGGAAGGAAGTAAAGAAGAAAAGGAAAGATCAATATGCAAATATTTAAGTAAAATTAAGGGTAATTTGGAGAACCTGGTTTATCAAATAGTAATTATATGAAAAAGTAAATGATCAAAGCATAGTATATGGAAACAAATCTTAGAACACACACAGAGACACACAGAGATACACAGAGACACACAGACACATACACACACACACACACACACACACACGCTTAATGTATCAACATCACAAATCATTGGCTAGAGAAATACTATTTTTCAGTTTTCTGGAAAGTATAGTTTAGATCATTGCTTTACTACTGTAAGTGATACAAAATGTATACCAGATGGTTTAAATAACAAATAAAAACCCCACATACACACATACCAACATAGGTAAATATTTTATCTTATTTTGCATATTATAGGTCTTTATTGTATTTTGAATATCTTGGGTTTACAAACACAAAGGTAAAATATAAAAATGAAAATATAAAAATGAAAACCTTATATACGTCAAAAACCAACAAATGGAAAATTAAATGCTGAATAACAAATCAGAAAAACTATTTGCAACAAAAGCTAATATATTTAATTTACAGTTGGAAAATTTAGCTCTTTAATTGAAATAGGATGATACAAGAGGAATAAGTAAGGTTAAGTTGGTAAAATGTGATCATCTGTCCTTCCTATTTCAGACCTACAGCCCCCCAGGTGCCTGTCTTCTGGCAAGGGACCCACCTTCTATGTTTATGTCTCCTTCCAGAGACAGAAGAACTACAGACTCCTGTGTGTCTCCTGCCCTCTCTCTTTTACTTATCCAGGAAAAGTTCTTCACACCATTCCCTACTTTGGGTTTTTGTTTTGATGTTGCTTTATTTTTACTTACTAATATAGCTTGGAAATTATTACAAATAATCAGAAAAATAATTTCTTTCTCATCACCTCAACATTTTCAGTGTTGTATTGGTTTCTGTTGTATGATGCTATCAGTTACCCAGAGCTCTCACAAGCCAGTAAGAAAAAAAGGTGGGCAAGGACATACAAAGGAGCAAGAGAACCAGCAAAGGAACGTGTGCACGCATGTGCACACATGCGCACATGTACACAGCATACACATACAGACATGCACACACATGCACACATGCATACACATGCACATGTATACACATACAGACATACATGCACATATACATGTATACACATACAGACATGCACACACATATACAAATGCACACACATATATACACAGCTCAATTTCATTTTCAAAGAAAGAAAAAATAAAATGATTAGATGCAAATTTTCATCTACCGAATTGACAAATACTTTTTTTTAATTTGAGACAGGGTCTCCCTATAGCTACAGCTGGCCTGGAATTCACTCTGTAGACCAGGCTGGCCTTGAACTCACAGAGATCTGCCTGCCTCTGCCTCCCGAGTGTTACGATTAAAGGTGTGCACCAGCACGCCCAGCTTAAAAATGGTTCTTTTTTAATATTTTTAAAATTTTTATTTATTTTTGTATGTGTATGAATGTACTGACTGCATGTAGGTTTGTGCACCCGTGTCGTGCAATGCCGCGGAGGTTAGAAGAGGGCATTGGATTCACCTGGAACTGGAATTAAAGACGGTTCTTAGCCACCATGTGGGTGCCGGGAATTGAACCCGGGTCCTCTGCAAGAGCAGTTGGTGCTCTTAACCACTGAGCCATCTCTCCAGCCCCAGCAAATACTTTTAAAGTGATAACTATTCAGCTTTGGCTGGCCAGGTGCTACCATTCCCTACAGACAGGAACACAGCCAGGTTGCAACCACGCTGGAGACGGTGTGGTTATGGCTTTACCTTTGACCATCCACAGGCATTTAGCTTTCAGGAATAATAAAAAGCACACAAATATTTACATGTATACAGCAGTGAAGTGACAAATTAGAAATACTGGAGTGACAAATTAGAAAAAAAACCTGTTATGCCCAACAACAGAATAATTAAATTAAGGTATATCCCAAGGATAGACATTGTATGACAACACAACTTTTGCAGTGATTTTTTTTTTTGAAGTCTGTTTAATGACACAAGAAAGTATACATGAAAAAAAATGTTGATTTAAAGCAGCATAATGCAAAGTTATACACAAAGAGTACACATTTGTTGGAGTAGGGTGTGGAATGTGGGAAAATGAACCGAAATGTTCATACTGATTATTATTTATTATAATTTTCTTCTTCACATATTTTTATCATTTTCTCAATTTTCTGGAAATATATTTTTTAAGGAAAAAGCATCAAACGTTGTAAAAGGAGATTTTTGCATTCACAGATAACCAATACATATACAGATACAATCTGTTCTACAGGCATGCCTGAGTGAGTTATTACTGTGTAGAGATAGAAAAACAATAATATTACTCACACATTATGGTGTCCTACTTTACAAGAGCCTATTTTGCTGTGCAAATTTATCTGAGAAGAGAAAACTGCATGTGCCCATATGTTCTTGTGCACCAATCTCAACAATGAATTAAAGGCCAAATCTAGGTGCTTATATAACCTGGTTAAAATTGGGAGTATTGCCGGGCGTGGTGGTGCACGCCTTTAATCCTAGCACTTGGGAGGCAGAGGCAAGCGGATCTTTGTGAGTTCAAGGCCATCCTGGTCTACAGAGTAAGTTCCAGGACAGCTGGGGCTACAGGGAGACCCTGTCTCGAAAACACCAAAAAAAAAAAAAAAAAATTGGGAGTATTTGTATGAGGAGACTCAGCTATCTGTGTCACAAAGAGCCCTTATTCCTCGGCTTTGTGAGAGGCGTCTGCCAAAGAACAATCTCTGTTGTTCTCACCTTCTCTTTATCCTCCCTAACAAAAACCAGCCCAGTGAAATGACAGTTGAGTTGCACAAAACCAGTGTTCAGACTTCCTGAGAAACTTGTCTTGAAATCAGAAGTCAAATTCCTGACCCACATCAACCTTAAAAAACACATTCCTCTTTAGTAAACAGGCACACATTGATTGCGGGGTGTTTCAGGATAAAATCAAGACCTGGAGTCTGTGTATTCTTTTCATGAGTATACAACTGTAGAGGTTTTATTTTTCACTTGGTATTTAAGCAAGGAAATGTGGAACCGGGTTATCTTTCTAGCTTTATCTCCCACCCAGTGTCTACTAACCCCCGAAGACCACAGCCAGGCCAGATTACAAAATTCGACAGCATGTGTGCTGACCTTTCACCTCTATGTCTTTCTCAGGTTCTGTATTGCCTTTAACTTGAACCCCTCTAAGTCCCAGTTCACAGGCCTTGAGGAAGCCTGCTTCAGTCTTCTAACTTGAAAATACCTTTCCTTCCTGAAAACTCCCATAGCACCTCACATCTTTCCAAAGGAACTTTCCAGAATCCCTTGGTGAACAATGAGAAGATGTCAGTGATGACTGGAGACTTGGATCAATGTCCTAGGTCTATTCCTTACCAGCAACATCACCTGGTACAAGTGGTTTAATTTCTGATGTTCTGGCTTCTAGCTGTAAAATGTAGCTTCTGGACAGTTAGGAGAATATTACATAATAAAGTAAAATAACATAATAAAATACTAATCACATGAAGCAACTAGTAACACATACTTAACAAATGATCTGGCCTTCCGCCAGCAAATTCTGCCACATCAATAATTCTGTGGTATTGTATCATTCTGATGGACACATGTACACAGTTGCATGTGTACACACATGACTACAAAGCCCATGGAAGCAGAGTTGTTTGATCATCTTTTTAGTATCTTACCAATGAATTCTTAACCTATATGTATGCAGAAGGCACTAAAAATATTTGTTGGAAAAAAGGAATATTCAAACATTTAAAGGTATATTCAAACATTTAAAACATTAAAACTGTATATGTCAGAAAGCATGATAACTTAAGGAGATGAGAATTAATAACTAAAGCACCAGATAGCATTTCTCTGAGAGGAACTATCTAATTAGAAGTCACTATATCAGGGTTGGAGAGATGGCTCAGTGGTTAAGAGCACTAACTGCTCTGGCAGAGGACCCGGGTTCGATTCCCAGCACCCACATGGCGACTAAGAACTGGCTTTAAGCCGGGCGTGGTGGCGCATGCCTTTAATCCTAGCACTCAGGAGGCAGAGGCAGGTGGATCTCCGTGAATTCAAGGCCAGCCTGGTCTACAGAGTGAGTTCCAGGTCAGCTGGGGCTATAGGGAGACCCTGTCTCAAAAAAAAACAAGAAACAAAAACAAAAAACTCCAGCTATATCAGTGTCTCAATATCCTGTGAACATACCAATAAATGTACAGGGCAAACACTTCAGTCACATGTCAATCTGTTCTTATCCTATACCTGTACTTCTCATTACCTTCAAGCCTTTGAATCTCCTCAGCAGTCACTTCCAGGGTTTGATCAGACAAGGAAGCAACTTGAATGACCTGAGAAAAAGAATGAAATGTGTAGATGTGTGTATATTTTTCTTTTTAAACACACATAATTCTGTGTTTTATAAAAGACTAGGAAACACTAAATATTAAAGATCTCTTGGTTTAAGAAGCTGTCATGGTCCTGATTGGAGACTGAATTTCAGGCCCTTTACTTTCAGGGTGGTAATTACAATGTAGATGAATGTTCCAGAAGAAAAGAGTCATTTAAAACATTACTTGAAATCCTTAGCACAAAAACAAACATTACAAAATAAACTTAAAAGTCCAAAAGAAAAAAAAAAAAAAAGACCAAAAGGATCCATTAAGACAAGAAACATGAAAGAGTTTCAAACTACTTATGTATAGATTTTGATCTCAGAATAATACGCCATTTCTTACAAACATACAATAACACAGAATGGTGTTGACAATTCTCCATACAACACAGAAATAAATATAATTACCAATATGCTGATTACAGAGGTTTACATCTTAAGTGTTCATTTTTAAAGCCCTTCTCATAAGGCCCCAAATCCAATTTAAGTAACATCAATGAACCTCTTATTTGGAGGTCACAGAGACACCTTGTTAATTATTTTCAAATGAAAGAAGAAAATGTCTTGCTAACAGTAACACAATAATTCATAGGAGAACAATCTGGAAAGGAGCTCAGTCACAGAAGAAGGGAAATCTCTTGTTTTCCATATTGAAAAGTAACTTAAGGAGACGCCATAACGCGCCAGGCCAGTAGGATCGAAAGGTTATTCCTGGACAAACTGTCAGCCCATGAAAGGAAACAGCCAGAATTGACCAGAGTCCAAGTCAACAGCTCCAGAGAGAGTGGACTGTTTTACCTCTCATCCACCTGTGCCCCTTTTCTAAGCCTAGGGAACAACCTGCGGAAGAGGGGGCGTGGTAGAATGTAAGGGCTGCGATTGGGGTGAATGGTGAAACTACAGCAATGTAGTCTGGACACTCATTTGATCAACTTGATTGAACAAACAACCTGTCACCCCCCACTGGATGGTGGGGCTGTAGGTGTTTGGGCACAACAGCCTGCAGATAGGTTTTGCATGAAGGATGCTTGTACTCATGGATTATCACTTATAGCTAAAAATGAAAAAAAAAAAACTGAGAGAAAGATGCAGGACAGTTATGGCAGAATGCATGATCTGGGATGGGGTGGGGGTGGGGGGGGGGAGGGAAAGGGAAATAAGCCTGAACTGAATTGGAAAAAATGTATGAAATGCACAAAGCATCAATAAAAACTAATTTAAAAAAAAAAAAAAAGAAAAGTAACTTAATCCTGAACCTAAAATTTTAGATTCTAAATATTAAGCTACAAAGTAAAATAAACCTATATCACAAATCTAACCATTCAAAATAATGCACAGTTACTTTTTTTTTTTTTTTTTGTCTTTTTGAGACAGGGTTTCCCTGTAGCCCTAGCTGGCCTGGAACTCACTATGTAGACCAGGCTGGACTTGAACTCACTGAGATTTGCCTGTCTCTGCCTCCCAAGTGCTGGGAATAAAGGTGTGAGCTACCATGCCTGGCCAACATTTATTTACTTTATAGACCCCTTACTGAAGAGAAAATATCCTTGTCTGACCATCTCCTCCAACCCTAATTCATCCTTTCACAGGTGAAATATGAAGGCTCCAAAGTCACACCTCTGCACTAGCCCCTGGAGTTAGATCTAGAAATGTTCACAGGAAGCAGCACAAATTTTACTTTATTCCAACAGAAAAATCATTAAACTTACCAGCTGGGCAAAAGTGGTAACTTTTAGTCTCTTGAAAAGTTCATCTTTTTTGTATCTATAATCTGAAACCGAATAAGACAGATATTTATTTACATGGGTTCATTTGTGATTTCTGAGCTACTAATTCTTTCTGGTTATCAAGTTATATGGTATATCTTTCAGGTTATGGGAACGCTTTTAGTTCTGTTATGGTGTTGATCTTCATGATATGCTCAACCGAGGCAAGGGAGTGTTGTCATCACGTTTCCCCTTTGCTGCGGCCACCTGGAAGCACTTTCATTTTACTAAGCTGTCTCTACTGTGGCCGTATTCTGTGGCATGCATTTCTGCAAGCTGCCTCAGATCCTTCTCAGAACAAAGCAAGGAATAAACATCTACATTTTACAAATGATGACAGAGACCCAGAGAAGCTGAGTAGCCTCAGGCCAAACAGCTGGTAAGGCATTTATACCCTGCTATCCTGACTTCAAAGGAGAGCAATCCTTTCCTGCGGTTGCAAACTATTTTAGAGACCTAAGACATCACTTGTATGTGTGTGCTGGGTGCAAGGTTAAATTGGTCTTCATAATTTCATTTGTGTCGCTTTAAAAATCAACCTACTCAGTTTTACACAAGACAAAATATCTTTGTACAACAATTAGAATACATTTAATGCTACTGAAGTAACTGGCCACTGGTTCAAATGATAAATTTATGTTTTGTATTTCTACCATAATGAAAAATCAAATCAAAGAAACAACTGATGTTAATTCAGTATCATCCTGATAGTTTTGAAATATAACTCAAATGAGATACTTCTACAGTTGTATTAATTCTTTTTATCAGACAGGCATGGTAGCAAAATAACCCCCACCAACTGCTGGGCAGAGGCAGGAGGATCCTGAGTTCAAGGCTAGACCTTGTTTCAAAACAAAATAAAGCATACAAGCAAATAAGAGCAAATATTCTATCACATTGAACAATTATTAAAGAACTGAGCCAACCTCACTTCTAGAATCTGTGGCACTGATTCTCATTAAAAGTTAGCTTCCTTAAACTTTTCTAACAATGAGTACTAATTTTAAAGCTTTCATTGTTAAACTATGTCCGCCTTTATCCTTCCTTCCTGTTCATGGTTTTTACACTGGTGCCCAGGACTCCTTAAACACGGCCTCATTATTTCAGACTTAAGAAAGGTTAGCTGGATAATTGCCATGGCCTTCACAGAATGTCTCATAAACCGAGACTCCTAGCAACAAAGGAAAGGATTAAAGGTATTTAAGATTATTTACTTGGTGTTACTAATCAGTTCCATGAATTCTCCAAAGATGCAGCACAAACCGGATGGCTAGTTTGGAGGGTAATGTAAGCTTGATTTAGCAAATATTTTAATAATTAGAGTCAGGAAATAATGCTACCTTAAAAAGTAACCATCTGTCAAATATATTAAGGCTCTTTCATACAAAGAATTAAAACTTATCTATTTTAAAATGTCCTGAAGAAAGCAATTTGGCAAGTAGACTATTATTTCTAGAAAGTTCTTAGAGCAGATTCTTCTGGCTACAACAAGGTAATAAAGCTGTCGGGATGCAAATCCCAGCAGGCTGAGTATAGTATTCAAAAGCACACGTGAATGGCTACAGAACTACCTCCAAATTGCCATCAACTTGCCCACCCGGAGTTATTTTTGGGCATCAAAATAGCAATAAATTAGACATCAGAGAAAGCCAATAGCTTTCAAGGAATCTATATTTTGAGATTCACCCACTGATATTCTTCTGGTATAGTTACATAGCTTGAAATACTTGCGAGTATAAAATGTACACAGTAAAATCCCCTCTAGGTAAACAAAGATTACATGACATCACCAGCAGTCTGCTCTGGCCTGCAGGCTGGCATTCCTGCTGTGGTCTGTACAAGTCTTCAGAGCCCCACTACACACTGGTGCCTAGATGCTACATACCTGGTTCTGGTTTAGAAGGACAGCCATCAGTAGAACTTTCTGACATTATTACACAGAGATAAAAGATCAAACTAAAATCTTACACAAAGTTTTAAATTTTATAAGAAAGGATGACTTGGAAGGCTCTGTCAGTCTGTCCTCACAAGAGCGAACACAGCTTTAAGAATGGAGCTTCTGCGCCTTGGGCTCCTCTCAGACTCAGTAGGAGACAGATTATCCCAGCTCAGATACACTATCAAGGTTTGCTTCTCCAGCGAGCCTGGGGTGTGAGTCTGCTTCTCTCCGGTTACTGGAAGGACAGAGACCTGACTATCTAGGATGTTTCACACTGGGTCCAACTAGTGTCATCTAACCACCAGGCCCCAAGAGTAGCCTTTGTCAATGGTCAATAGCACAGAGCATCTATTTATTAGCAAAGAAAAGGAAGTTAGATTCAGAGTGGAAGACAAATCAAAGAAAGTAACAGAACAAGGTTTGTGATTTCACAGGCATTTGAGGTAAGGGGAGTGAAGGGCTGGGTCTAAGGTGTCGAGGGACAAGGGGGCATTCTCTTCCCTTCTGACCCAAGAGAAACCGAGCACAAAAGAAAGAGCAAAGCAAAGGAAACAGTTTCTAAAACACAGATGCCAAACCAGAATCTAGAGTATTGCTGTCTCGTGAGCACAAAGCATGCCGTCTAGGACAGAGGAAGCCTGGGGCTTCTAAAGAAGGGCAGAGGGAGTGCTTCAAGGAATTGATTCCAAGGGCAGTTCTTTCGGGGAGATAATCTCCATTTAAAGTTTAGATATTCAAGAAACCACATTGTACTCTAAAGAAATGCTTTAAAGCAAAGTTTAGCCAATCTGGGCAGAACAGGACATTTTTTTATGGGACAAATTTCTGGTAAGGACATGTGAGCTCACATTTAGCTTCAAATGGAAGGGAACTGAGAGAGGCCACAAACCCAAATAGTACGGGCCAGCTGGAAACTGCCGCCTCACATGAACTGAAGAGGAAAACAGTGCAGTGTGGGTGAGTAAACATGACTTTCTTTCATAGATTGGAAATTTAATATCTTACATGTATATTAAAATAGATACTTACATAATAATGTAAAATGCCTAGGAAGAAAGGAGAAAGAAGGATCCTGTGATATTTTATATATATATATATANATATATATGTAGCACTGGTTCTTAGAGTTGAGTAAAGCAAATAAATGCAGTAGAAAGTAGTTCCCCATCCACATCTAACTAATAAGGGTTCCCTGACACTGCAGCACTTCAAAAGGAATATTTCATTTTAAATTAAAAGACCTGTTGTCTCAAAAAAAGTTCTGGTATAGTTTAGAATTATAATTTTCCCTTCCAAGAAGATGAATATTAGCAATGCCAAATCCTCAACTGGGACAGAAACACCTCTTCACCACCATTAGCTAAATGCTCCCCAGCTCTGTGTTTTCCTATTTGTGACACAGCAAATCCATTTCAGAAGCATGTTTCTACGTCTTCTTTAATTCTGGCCTCAATGTGCACATTTTCTTGGTTGGTTTTGGACACAGACTGAAAAATGATGATTCTGTGGAAGGGTAATGCATTCACTGACTAGTAAGATATCTCTGCAGAAGATTAGCTTTTAAAAAGGATGTGCATGAGCCGGGCGTGGTGGAGCACACCTTTAATCCTAGCACTCGGGAGGCAGAGGCAGGCGGATCTTTGTGAGTTCAAGGCCAGCCTGGTCTACAGAGCGAGTTCCGGGACAGCTGGGGCTATAGGGAGACCCTGTCTTGAAAAGACAAAAAAAAAAAAAAAAAAAAAGGACGTGCATGAAACAAGATTTTTAATTAAAAGAAAGCCTGTGATGGACAGCCAACAGAATACTAAGAACAAGTTTGCCTCTCACACATCTTAGTCCTTCATGAATATGCTTCAATTTAGACTCAGAAGAAGGTTATGAAGAGAGTTGGTATTACTCTATTTCAGGTAGAGACCAAATAAGAAGAGATGAGAGAGAATGAGATAAAAGGCCATGGAGACCACAGCACAGTAAAACCAGAAGCTTGGGCTGTGACTGTTTCAACAGAACTCATCCCCCGTGGGATGAAAATTAGGTGGACACTAGACACAAGGGTAGCTAGTATCCCCAACATTCTTCCAAGCGCCTGTCATACCCACCTGACCCCGACAGCCCTCCACACATGGCAGCTCTAAGTATGGTGGTTTGTTGATAACTAGCTTTTAAAATACTATAGCATTCCATTTTCCTCAAGCCATGAATAGTGTTACTCACTTTTTTTGATCTCTTCTAGCTTCTCAATATATTTTGTCATGCTGTTACCTAGAAAGAAAAGATTAATTTTAGACATGTTTTAAGTGGTAGTAAATGAGTACCAACGTGGAAATAGAATGGAGAACATGCACTCCCCCAGCTTTACCATCCTATTCCTATGGAACTTTGGACATTAGGTCAATGAGCCACAGGTGGTAAAGTCTTATCGATTCATAGCATCAGCTAAGGGTATGGAGCCAAGTGAAGTGTTGTGGTCTACTGAGTTCAAAGTGCGGTGCACTGTCCCCTCAAACCATTTCAGTTTTGGGCAATAGAGATGATACTTTGCCCTCCTTTTAAAATTTTATTTATTTATTTATTTATTTTACTTTGCCCTCCTTGAATTTCCTTCTTGAGTCCTAGCTTTCTTCTTCCCTAGATCCCCCATAATGTCTTGTGGGTTGGATACACAGAGGAGGATAGAGAGAGAAACAATATTCTTTTTTTATTTTGGTCTTTTTGAGACAGGGTCTCCCTGTAGCCCCAGCTGGCCTGGAACTCACTCTGTAGACCAGGCTGGCCTTGAACTCACAAAGATCCACCTGCCTCTGCCTCCTGAGTGCTAGGATTAAAGGTGTGCTCCACCACGCCCAGCTCAGAAACAATATTCTTTGAATGTCTAAAACGCCTCTGTGACTACCCAAGCTACCCTCCCCTCTCTGCTTTTCTTTATGGTGTCTTCCTCTTCCCTGAGCTTGGCATTCCACTATTCATGCTGAAGTTGCAGCCTAAACTAGACCACACAGTCTAGTATTTACCATGGAGTTGATGTGCTAAGCTTCCCACAGCTATGGAGCATGCCTAGCCCTTGTGTTTTATGGTCTGGTTCTATAATACTAGCTTCTAGCCAAGGTGGTTTGGAGAGTTTTCATACTTTAAAACTGGTCCGTGATCATTCTGGTTTCTAAGTGAATTAAACTCTAGCTTTCAAGCCAGGATTTTTTTTTTTCTGAGTAGTCTACAGTTTGATTTGATTCAACACAGCAAGTTCTATCTGGCACCTAAAAATATGGCAAATGAATAGCATTCCTACTATTTTCTCATTTCTATAATTTGCTCCACTTTAAACCTTGAGAGGATCAAATTAGATTCAACCCAACTTCAGATCAAAGAAATGTTTTCAATTAATGGCATGAACTGATATTTGAAAATACTGTTCTGAAATTTTCTTCATGTTTGGGTCAGAAGCAGAGAGGAAAAAGAATCCTTGCTTTAAGCCTCCAAATGTATTTTCCAAATAATATCTTACTTAATTTGTTATTGTTAAGAACTTACCATGAAATAAAAATCTGTTTTAGGTTTTTAAGAAATTGTTTTCATTTTAAGATATGCACTCTATCAGAACAGTGTACTGTTTGCAGTATGCTGCTAAATCCGATTGTATTCTTCCAGAAGTTCAGAGAGAGATGAAATCCTGCAGGGCCACTCAGAAGGCCTGAAACCTTCTCCAGAGAGACACCAAGTCTTTCTCAGAAGAGGCTCACAAGCAAGCCATCAGGAAGAGGACAAGAAACAAATACCATCTGTTTTAGATTCTTCTGGCTTTTCTTTTTTGCCTCAAGGGTTTTCCTCCTTATAGCCTCTGTAATCTTTTGTGGGGAGGATATAAGGAGGAGAAAGAAAGAAGCAATAGTCTTTAGATGTCTAAAATATGCCTTTTGACCTGAGAACTGACCTGAGAATTCCAGAGCAGAAACCATAAATTCCTCCCATCCTTCATCCGTATTGCAACTCTGAACTCAAGTGTGGACTTGCCTGATCAATACAATGAGGTTTTGAAGAAAAAAGCCAATTGGTATGCTCTTCTGCTTCTCACAGAGTTATTTCTTTTCTTTTTTTTTTTAATGTATTTTTCTCTATGTGTATGAATGTACTGTCTGCATGCAGGTCTGTGCACCCGTGTCGTGCAATGCCACGGAGGTCAGAAGAGGGTGTAGGATTTCCCTGGAACTGGAGTTTCAGACCGTTCTCAGCCGCCTGTGGGTGCTGGGGATTGAACCCAGGTCCTCTGCAAGAGCAGTTGGCGCTCTTAACCGCTAGGTCAACTCTCCAGCCCTCAGAGAGTTATTTCTAAAACATTCGACACAGTAACTTTGGTTACAGGTCCCTGTGTTCCCTATGTGTAGTTCAAGTGGCAGTTTCTTGGGGCTTAGAGGAGCCTTAGGCAGTCTAGTCAAAAACCTGGGAAACAGGGGCTGGAGAGATGGCCTAGCGGTTAGGAGCACCGACCGCTCTTACAGAGGACCTGGGTTCGATCCCCAGCACCCACATGGCGGCCGAGAACCATCTGAAACTCCAATTCCAGGAGAACTCCAGTTCCAGGGGAATCCGACACCCTCTTCTGACCTCCGCGGCATTGCACGACACGGGTGCACAAACTTGCATGCAGACAGTACATTCATACACATACAGAAATAAATAAAAATGCCGGGCGTGGTGGCACACGCCTTTAATCCTAGCACTTGGGAGGCAGAGGCATGCGGATCTCTGTGAGTTCAAGGCCAGCCTGGTCTACAGAGTGAGTTCATGACAGCCAGGAGCTACAGGGGGAGACCCTGTCTCAGAGTTAGCAATTATGCTAGGATTGACATTCCCAACCTCCTGGTTTCTAATATGGCTCAAGACCACCTGGCTTCTCTGGTTGTTGTTTTTTCTTTCTTCTTCTTCTTCTTCTTCTTCTTCTTCTTCTTCTTCTTTCTTCTTCTTTCTTCTTCTTCTTTCTTCTTCTCTCTCTTCCTCCTCCTCCTCCTCTTCCTCCTCCTCCCTTCACCTCCTCCGCCTCCTCCTATCTTCTTCTTCTTCTTCTTCTTCTTCTTCTTCTTCTTCTTCCTCTTTCTTCTTCTTCCTCTTCTTCCTCTTCTTCTTCCTCTTCCTCCTCCTTCTTCTTCTTCTTTCTCTTCTTCTTCTTCTTCTTCTTCTTCTTCTTCTTCTTCTTCTTCTTCTTCCTCTTCTTCTCCTCTTCTTCCTCTTCCCTCTTCCTCTTCCTCTTCCTCCTCCTCCTCCTCCTCCTCCTTCTCTTTTCTTCTTCTTCTTATTATCTGCTGGAGATCTTATTATTATAGTGCTGGAGATCGAGCCCCAGCCCTTCCACATGGAAGGACTCTACCCTGAGCTACATCCACAGTCCTTGTGTTGCTTTAAAGACACTGGGAGGTGGGGCTGGAGAGATAGCCTAGCAGTTAAGAGCACCGACTGCTCTTGCAGAGGACCCAGGTTCGATCCCCAGCCACCCACATGGTGGCTAAGAACCGTCTGTAACTCCAATTCCAGGAGAACTCCAGTTCCAGGGGAATCCGACACCCTCTTCTGACCTCTGTGGCATTGCACGACACGGGTGCACAAACCTACATGCAGACAGTACACTTATACACATACAAAAAAAAAAAAAAGACACTGGGAGGTAAGCTTATTGGAAGTGTTATTTCTTTCATCGTAAGATCAGCTGATGCTGTAAACTTGCCAAGGAGTGGACAACAACCAGTCTCCCTTATTTCATATTTTATTATTAAAAAACTGTAGTTCTAACTAATGTTTCTACAAATAAAGTGACTAATTTTTTTTTTTTTTTTGGTCTTTTTGAGGCAGGTTCTCCCTGTAGCCCCCAGCTGTCCTGGAACTTCCTATTATGTAGACCAGGGTGGACTTGAACTCGAAGAGATCCATGCCTTTGCCTTCCAAGTGCTGGAATTAAAGGCATGCACCACCACTCCTGGCTACCATTAATTACTACATCTTCAGTGTTTGTATAGCACTTTGTCTTATATAGCAGGTCTTAACAGACGCACTGAGGTAAGCTGTCTCACCTACCATTTGTTTTTCCTACTAAAGAAAAAGGCAGTTATACAAATTTGTCAAGGGGCTGGAGAGATGGCTCATCGGTTAAGAACACCAACTGCTCTTGCAGAGGACCCAGGTTCGATTCCCAACATCCACATGGCAGCTAAGAACCATTTTTAAGCCGGGCATGGTGGTGCACGCCTTTAATCGTAGCACTCGGGAGGCAGAGGCAGGCAGATCTCTGTGAGTTCAAGGCCAGCCTGGTCTATAGAGTGAGTTCCAGGCCAGCTGGGGCTATAGGGAGACCCTGTTTCAATCAATCAATCAATCAATCAATCAATCAAAAAATAAATATAAAAAAACTCCAAAACAAAAAATAAACAAATTTAGCAAAATAATGAACAAATCCAAGAGGGCTTTTTAACAAAAGACTGTTTTTGTCATAGACATTCATTTTTTTCTTTTTTTGGTCTTTTTGAGACAGTGTCTCCCTTTTAGTTCCAGCTGGCCTGGAACTTGTTCTGTAGACCAGGCTGGCCTTGAACTCACAGAGATCCACCTGCCTCTGCCTCCCTAGTGCTAGGATTAAAGGCGTGCACCACCACGCCCGTCTTATAGGCGGTTCTTAGCCGCCATGTGGGTGCTGGGAATGGAACCTGGGTCCTCTGCAAGAGCAGATGGCGATCTTAACTGCTGAGCCATCTCTCCAGCCCCGACATTCATTCTTATCTAAAGATAGAGGAGAAGGGTCTGGAGAGATGGCCTAGCGGTTAAGAGCGCCGACCGCTCTTACAGAGGACCCGGGTTTGATCCCCAGCACCCACATGGCGGCCGAGAACCGTCCGAAACTCCAATTCCAGGAGAACTCCAGTTCCAGGGGAATCCGACATCCTCTTCTGACCTCCGCGGCATTGCACGACACGGGTGCACAGACCTGCATGCAGACAGTACATTCATACACATACAGAAAAAAAAAAAAAAGATAGAGGAGAAAAAAGAATGAAGGATTTTCACGTTGCTAAAGAAATGAGGCAGCAGGAAGGATCACTGACTCAATCCCTCTGGACATGATCTGAGTACATATGAAAAGTGGAGTTATATAATAGCCGATAAGCTATGTGTCAACCAGGTGCTCCATCTTACCTATCCAAATGCATTTGAAAATATTTTTTGACTACCTTTTGAAATGACTGTAACTTCATCACACATTTGTTCATAAACTTGTCATGTCTTTTATGCAAAAGGAACCTAAAAACCTATCAGAGAGCTAATCTTTTAAGAATTTTTTATATCCTACATTATTGCCAAAATTTCCTAAAGAAGATTAATTAAAAAGCAAAACAAAAAATGAAAAGCTCAGCAGCTCTCCAGCCTAATTTGAGTTCCTGCTCTTGTGCTGAATATGCCAGCAGCTCGCAGACTTCCCAGCTCTGCCTGAATTACTAAACTCAACAGACAGTCTTCATCCTCTTGCACATCACTGTGCTGGCTTACCCAGCAGGAAGTGGCCCTTCCCTCCTTTCATCTCCTGTGTACCCAGCTTGCCACTCATAAGGCTTTATCATTGGACTGGATTGTCTTATCTACTTTATTTAACAGAATTATTTATCTGTGCACTGACACATGTGCACACACACTCATAATCTTTATTCTTGTTTTCTAGTGTAAGAGCCACTAAAAACACTCACTGAATGAAATATACTGAGACTGTGAACATTTGAAAATCTGTTTTAGTAGGTTATTTTATAATGTAAATAATCACATCCCAATTTGGCTGCAGTTTCATATATCTGATTTTCTTTAAACTAGGTGCAACCTGATTTATATATAATTATGTTATAAATTACACATGTGACCCATTGACTCAGGCAAACTAGAAAGGCATAAGGTGGTATTTAGCTTCTACCTAGTTTACAACCGAAGTTGCAATGAAAGGTCTAACAAGAGTTTTACTATTAGAATCAAGAGAAAGAAACAACTCAACTCTATCAATAGTCCTATGCAAAGACAGAGTACAATCGATTGACTGGGTGACTCATTACTTTGGGTTTTTTCCCTATTGTGTACCTATAATTTAATAAGGTTATTTGTACTGAGGATTGTAACAAAAGCAAATGATTCTGAGCAGCGGTAATCTAGAGAGGGCAAGATTTATAAAGCAGGAATTCTGTTGCTAAGAGACAACTCCATGGCTTTATTTTTTCTTCAATATTTCCTTCGTCTATGAAGAAGTCCTTTTGGCTCAGGAGCAGCAGAAAGCGTGAAAAGAGGCACAGTGGTCCTTTGTTAATCTCCATCGACTATACATGTGCTTTCTGGTTTGTAAAAGCCTTTCACATACATTTCTTCCTTTGACATAAGAGAAAGAATTAAATACCAGATAAAAATGAAAAACACCTAGTTTCTAATGAGCTTGAGTCCTTAGATCAAGACTATTAGCGAATATTCAGGAAAAATAAAGACTAAAGAAGAAAAAAGGAAATGATTAGCTGTGCAGATGGAACAAAAGGAAGACGACTTCTACACAATAAAAATAAAGGTAGAAAAGATTGAGTAGAAGAGACCCACAGGATTTGGAAAGCTAAAGAAATGTGAATTAGATCGAAAGGACAGGAAGGAAAGGACAAGGCAGCCAGTGTAGAAAAACCGCACCAGGGAGAACAGCAGGGCTCAGCAAGCAGCCCTGAATCAAGCCGGCAGCACTGCAAACAGATCCAGAGAGGGTGCTTACAACACACAGAGCCCTGTGCCTGGGACTGAAAAAAGTGCCCACATGGGGGTCGGCAGAAGCATAACTGGCTCCAGGGATAGTTTGGCAATGCTGAGGACCTGAAAAGATACAGCCAGTACTTATGGGACAAAGGAAATACTGGAAGGTCAAAATAATTCTGAGATGTCTAGCCATAGCCACACAACAGTGCTTGGGGGTTTCTGTGAGAAGCAGAGTCAGGAGTATAGAGACAAAAAATAATCTTGTTGTTTTTTTTTTTAACAGTTTTAGCTCACATGACAGTTTACTTGTGAATCAACTTGATATCAAGTAAATCATTAGCATTAGATGCAAGCCTATTCATTTAAACAGCTCCATAAAACGAATGTTTAACTAGTTTCAAACCCAAAATTTCAGAACCTTGATGAAAACTCTAAATTACAGATGAAAACTTAAATCAGAGTAAAATAAGACTCAAGTTTATTACAGTCAACATAACATTTTAACTTCACACTTTATACAGAACAGAGGTCATCTAGCAGTGAGGTAAAATTTCCTTTTTTTTGTCTTTTCGAGGCAGGGTCTCCCTGCAACCCCAGCTGTCCTGGAACTCACTCTGTAGACCAGGCTGGCCTTGAACTCACAAAGATCCGCCTGCCTTTGCCTCCTGAATGCTAGGATTAAAGGTGTGCGCCACCAAGCCCGGCTAGACAAAAAATAATCTTTCCCAGGAGGAGGATACTAGCCTTTGAAGAGCTCAGGAGAAGGCAATTTGGGTGAAGACAAAGGATACTACAGAATTCTTAATTTCTTGTAATTAATTATCTGTCTGTAAAAAAAATATTTAGGGGCTGGAGAGACGGCTCAGCAGAGCACCGACTGCTCTTGCAGAGGATCTGGATTTGATTCCCAACATCAAAATGGCAGCTGAGAACCATCTTTAACTCCAGTTCCAGGGGAATCCAACGCCCTCTTCTGACCTCCACGGCATTGCATGACATGGGAACACCAACCTACATGCAGACAGTACACTCATACACATTAAAAAAAATAATAGGGGCTGGAGAGATGGCCTAGCAGTTAAGAGTGCCGACTACTCTTGCAGAGGACCCGGGTTCTATCCCCAGCACCCACATGGAGGCTGAGAACCGTCTTTAACTCCAGTTCCAGGGGAGTCCAACGCCCTCTTCTGACCTCCGAGGCATTGCATGACACGGGTGCACAAACCTACATGCAGACAGTACATTCATACACATACAAAAATAAATAAAATTTGGAAAAAAATAACAAAAAAATTTAAAAAATATTTAAAGACTCACTTACAGGCTGGAGAAATGGAGCAGCTGTTAAGAACACTGACTGCTCTTACAGAGGACCTGGGTTAGATTCCCAGCACCCACATGGTGGCTAACAACCATCCTTAACTCCAGTTCCAAGGGATCTGATATCCTCTTCTGTTTTCTGTAGGCATCGCATGACACAGGTGCACTTACATGCATGCAAGCAATACACTCATAAACATAAGATAAAAATAATAAAATATGGGCTGGAGAGATAGTCTAGCGGTTAAGAGCACTGACTGCTCTTGCAGAGGACCCAGGTTCGATCCCCAGCACCCACATGACGGCTAAGAACTGTCTGTAACTCCAATTCCAGGAGAACTCCAGTTCCAGGGGAATCCAACACCCTCTTCTGACCTCCGCGGCATTGCACGATACAGGTGCACAGACCTGCATGCAGACAGTACATTCATACACATACAAAAAAAAAATTTTTTTTAAATCTTAAAAAAAGACTTACTTTATTACCCTAGGAATGGGAACTGCTACTCATTCCTCTGCCTATTTCCAGTTCTCTAGCTGCAGAGCTTAAAAACATTCCACACTTGTGAACCAGAGGCAGGTGGATCTCTGTGAATTCCTGGCCAGCCAGGTCTATATAGCAAGTTCCAAGCAGCCAAGGATATATAGTAAGACCCCGTCTCAAAAAAATAAAACAAAAACAAGCCAACAAGCCAACACCCCACAGATGAGAACTCTTCCCTGTGACCTGGGCTCTTAGATTTCCCTACCAGGATTCCTCAATTCTTTTACCTCACAGCAGTGATAACTTTTGGGCAAAATGACATATTAGGAATGCCCCAGGCCTGGTAGCCCCCAAACACTTTGTCTCTGCATCTTAGCAAATAACCTACAGGTATTGCTAACCAGGTTTTGGAAAACCTCTCTGAACACAGAAGTCAGTCGCAAAAATACATGGAAACACAGACATTAAAAATATGATCTTGGGGCTGGAGAGATGGCCTAGCGGTTAAGAGCGCCGACCGCTCTTACAGAGGACCCGGGTTCGATCCCCAGCACCCACATGGTGGCTGAGAACCGTCTGAAACTCCAATTCCAGGAGAACTCCAGTTCCAGGGGAATCTGAAACCCTCTTCTGACCTCTGCGGCATTGCATGACATGAGTGCACAAGCCTGCATGCAGATAGTACATTCATACACATACAGAAATAAATAAAATTAAAAAAAAAATAAATATATGATCTTGGGGCTGGAGAGATAGCCTAGCGGTTAAGAGTGCTGACTGCTCTTGCAGAGGACCCAGGTTCGATCCCCAGCACCCACATGGCGGCCGAGAACCATCTGAAACTCCAATTCCAGGAGAACTTCAATTCCAGGGGAATCCGACACCCTCTTCTGACCTCCGCGGCATTGCACGACACGGGTGCACAAACCTGCATGCAGACAGTACATTCGTACACATAGAAAATAAATAAAATAAAATAAAATAAAATCTCTCCCTTAAGTTGACTGTCAAATTTGAAACACACACACACACACACACACACACACACACGCACAATCACACACTAGAATAAGATTTTTCTCCCACACTGACTTTAAAACACTTTGAGCTTGAAGCAATAAGGCAAGCTTTGGCCCTTCCCAAGCTATTATAAAACTACTTTGGGAGACTTTTGCTTCTAGGAAAGATGGGTAGATGTAATTTACTCCCCCAGCTAAGTACCACAAAAACCCCAGACAGCCCACAGAATCAGAGAATACATCTGAAATCATATTTCTGTTAAAAGTCTAGTACCCAGAATAAATGAAAGAATTCTTGTAAGAAAAATAACCCAATTTTAAAATGGGCAAATGATCTGAGCAGACCTTTCTGCACAGGAGATATACAAATGCCAATAAGCACAAAAAGGCTCTCAGCATCATCAGTCACTAGGAATGCACAAATGAAAACCACAAGGTACTACTTCATGCCCACGATGCTGGCTAGAATCAAGATGATGGTCAGAAAGCAAGGGTGAGGGTGTAGAGAAGACAGCCCTCCTACACTGCTGATGGGGATGTAAAGTGGTGTTGCTACATTCAAATAGAGTTAGGCATGTTCTCAAAAACTTAAATATAGAGTACCACATGACCAGAAATCCAACTCTTCAGTATATACTCAAGAGAATTGAAAACACATGTTCCCATAAAAACTTGCATACACTAATGTTCTTAGGAGCACTATGGTCAGGAAGTATAAATAATCCAAATATCCATCAACTGATGAGCAGATAAAGAACATATGGAATACCTGTACAATAGAATATGATTTTGCAATAAAAGGAATGAATAGGGGCTGGAGAGATAACCTAGCGGTTAAGAGCACCGACTGCTCTTGCAGAGGACCCGGGTTCGATCCCCAGCACCCACATGGCGTCTGAGAACCGTCTGTACCTCCAATTCCAGGAGAACTCCAGTTCCAGGGGAATCCAACACCCTCTTCTGACCTCCGCGGCATTGCACGACATGGGTGCACAAACCTACATGCAGACAGTACATTCATACACATACAAAAATAAAATTAAAAAAAAAGGAATGAATAATGGCATTATAGTATGATATGGATAAACCTTGAAGACATTACACTGTGTAGAAAAGACCTACAGTAGGTCGCCAACTGTACAGTTCCACCTAGAACAGGAAGATCCACAGAAACAATCAACAGTTCTCAACATAGTAAAGATGTCAATTCTCTCCAAGTTGACAAAAATTCCCATTAAAATCATAGCATTTTATAAATGTAAACAAAATTATCCTAAAACTTATTTAGAAAAGCAAAGGGACTAGAATGGTTAAAATAATTTTGTAACAAAAAATAAAACAGGACTAATTAGTCTATCCAATTTCAATTTATCCTGTTTACTATGCAGCCACATTAATCAAGACTATGTGGTATTAGCAAAGGGATACAGACATAGATCAAGGGAAAAAACAGAGACCCAGAAATACACCCTAATGTATCTTCTACTGGCGGTTGGCAAAGATGAACATGTAAGACCAGCTATACACACCCATAAGTTAAAAGTTAATCTCAGCCAGGCATGGAGGCGCACGCCTTTAATCCTAGCACTTGGGAGGCACAGGTAGGTGGATCTTTGTGAGTTCAAGGCCAGCCTGGTCTACAGAGTGAGTTCCAGGACAGCTGGGGCTACAGGGAGACCCTGTCTCAAAAAGACCAAAAAATTAAAAATTAAAAAATAAAAGTTAATCTCGTGCCGGGTATGGTGGCGCACACCTTTAATCCCAGCACTTGGGAGGCAAAGGCAGGTGCATCTCTGTGGTTTCAAGCTAGCCTGGTCTACAGAGCAAGCTCCAGGCCAGCTGGACTAAAGGGATACCCTGTCTCAAAAAGAGAATAAAAAGTTAATTTCAATCTAAACCACATACCTTATATAAAATCATTTCAAGACTATTATCAACTCAAAAAACTTTCAGAAAAAAAAAAAGTCATGTTAGGAAAAAAAAAAATCCCTTGGATACAGGTTAGGCTTAAAGTGAACCACACAATCATGATTACAAAAAGGAACTAATAAAAAAGTTTCTTGCCAGGCATTGTCATGCACACTGTTAATCCCAGTACTAGGAGGCAGAGGCAGGTGTATCTCTGTGAGTTCAAGGCCAGCCTGGTGTACATATCAAGTTCCACCACAGCTGGGGCTAAAGGGAGACCCTGTCTCAAAAGACCAGAAAAAAAAAAAGGTTCTCATCAAGATAAAAAAAAATTTACTCTTCAAAAGACTGTTAAAGGGATGAAAAGACAAGGCTGGGGAAAGATACTTGCAAACCATGTCTGCCACAAAGCATGAATATCTAAAATATGTAAAGAACTGGAAAACCAACAATCGAAAGTCAGCAATCCAATCAGGACAGACAAAAACACCAATGGTGGATAAAATGATGCAAAGATATTCATCATCCATTAGGGAAATTAAAACTGTGATATGTAGCACCATAAAACACTGTACCAGCACCAAAATGCAGGTGAGGATGGGGAGAATATGGACAACTTATTGTTGCTGATGGGAATATAACACAGTACACACTGGAAAACAGTTCGACAATTTCTTAAAACTGGGAGGCAGATAGCCAGGCGTGGCGCACGCCTTTAATCCTAGCTCTCGGGAGGCAGAGGCAGGCGGATCTTTGTGAGTTCAAGGCCAGCCTGGTCTACAGAGTGAGTTCCAGGTCAGCTGGGGCTACAGGGAGACCTTGTCTCGAAAAGACCAAAAAAAAAAAAAAAAAAAAAAAAAAAAACCAAAAAAACAAACACAACAAAAAACAAAAACAAAAAACAAAAAAAACTGGAGGCAGAGGCAGGAGGATCAGGAGTTCCAGGCAGCGTTGTTTAAAAGATTTGAGTCGGGCGTGATGGCTCACGCCCTTTAATCCTAGCACTTGGGGGCAAGGGCAGGCAGTCTTTGTGAGTTTAAGGCTAGCTGGTCACAGCTTGGAGCTTACAGAGACCCCTGTCTCTAAAAGACCACAAACAAACAAAAAAAAAAAAATTAAGGCCAGCCTAGGGTACATGATACTCTGTTTCAAAAAGAGCCCAAAACAAAATGAAATCAAACAAACAAACAAACAAACACTGTATGATGAAACTACAGTATGACCCAGTAATTATTTCCGGGCATTTATTCCAGAGAAACGAAGGCTTACATACATGAATGCTTATGGCACTTTTATTTATAAACAGCCCCAGTGTAGATGTCTTTCAACAGGTAAATTATTAAATTATATTACACAGCCATACTCAAGAATACTCAGCAGTAACACAAAGGAACAAATTGTTGATACACACAACAACCTAGATGAAACTCCAGAGAACTATGCTGAATGAAAAATGCCAAACCAGGCTGGAGACATCCAGCTCAGCCACAGAGTACTTTCCTAGCATGTTTAGGCCCTGTTAATACCAGGCAACACATGCATTAAACAAACAAACAAACAAACAACAACAACAAAAAAAAACAAGGAAAAGAAAAATGGCAGAACCCAATCCCAAAGGTTGTACACTATATGGCTCCACGGATCTAACATTTGTAAAACGACAAAATGATAGAATGAAGAAGAGATTAGTGGTTGTGGAGATTAAAGACAGAGTAGGCAGTACACAGGGCTATAAGAGGACAACCTAAGAAATGCTCATGGAGATGGTAGTGTCTGTACCTTGACTGCATACATATGCTGAGATCACAGCAAGTAAGTGTAGGACAGACAGTTCTGTAAGATGTTACATTGTGAGAAACTCAGTAAAGAGCGGGCGGGGATGTTCACTTCATTTCTTACAAAAATGCATCAGAGTCTACAATTATCTCAAAATAAAATGCTCAATAACAAAAGCAGTTTAGAATCCCAGGATATGGAAGGATACAGACACTTATTACATATTACAAAAATCATATGTAAGTATCACATTAAAAATTGAAATTAATTTCAGGTACCATTATTGTGTCATATTTTGGTTAAGGATTGAAGAGACAGAAAGGGTGGCACAAATTCTGTTTGATTTCCACAAGACAAATAGTTACAAAGGTACAGATAAATGTAAATGTCCAAAATAAACTTCAGCTCCTAAATTTTTTCTTTTTGTTCTCTTCCTTCCTTTCTTTTTCATTCTTTCCTTGTTAGTACAAGGAATGAACTCAAGACCTAAAGAACGTTTGACCAGTACTCTATCACTGAGCTATATCCCATCCCTTTAAAATCTTAATTTTTGATTTTAAGAGATAGATGCCTGTGAGTTCAAAGCCAGCCTGGTCTATATAACCAGTTCCAGAACAGTCAGGGCTACACAGTGAGACCCTGCTTTTAAAAAATTTTCTTTTTAATTTTAAGTGGGTAGAAAGGCTCCAAATGAAATCATTTATTTACTGTAGTCTTTTATATAACATACGAACTCTTTAAAAAAAAAATTATGGCACTATAAATCTAGGTGCTTCCTTCCCAGAATCACTTATTTCAGAAGGATGGGCCAACTTGCAATTAAGGAGGAAGATAGAGTTGTAGAAGATATTTGTGGCAGGAGAAACTGGATGGAGAAATGCAGAACACGACAGTCTGAGCCAGTGCATCAGGCCTAGCACCCCCTCTCCAGCGTTGACATCCTCACCCTGCAAACAACCCTACTTCTGTCTCCTTTAGTGAACTCAAATCCTTTAGTAAATCCTCAAAATCTCTGGGTCACAATTTTCTCCTCTACAACAATAAAAACATTTTTACTTGCCTATCAAATAGAATATATACAAAGATAAATCTCCATATGACATGGAAATGTTTCAAAGAAAGGTACCAAAAAATAATATCTTCAAATATGGTGCATTCAAAACATCTACGTCTAGGCTATTTGAGGAAACACATAACAGAAGATAATGATTTTGTCTGGAGAAAGGCAAAGATGAAGTAAAGATGATGTAAACGGAGGTGGCAACTCCCGGTCACTTCCCTCAGGTGCCTCCAGGGACTGGAGGAAAATTCACACTTGCAAGGCAGATAGTCCCCAGTCCACTAGCAAAGGCTGAAGAGAAAACAAACAACCCAAACCTCACAAGATTCTGGGCAGCAGTCCTTATCTGGACATGGCATGGAGATGAGCCTTTCACTTAGCTGCAGTATTAATGAAATTTTGTCTGGTATTTTAGTTACTTGTTCAATTCAGTTGCTTCCACTTGAGTCTCGGTTCTAACTGCAAAAACCACAGTCCACACTCAACTTTCTGCTTCCCAGAGTCCACACATTTACATGTCATCAGCACTCTGCAAACACTGAACTGAACAAACATGCACATGTATAATCAATCTATTACTGTCACTTTGATGGAATACACTTAGGGTGTTCCAGCATGGAGTATGACTTCCTGATTTCTGTTTAGCATCAGCCCTGCAACTTCTTAGATAAGGATTTCAATTTCTAGGATTTAATTTTCTCAGGTTAGATTATTTCTAATGTGGTAAGCAATAAATAACAGAAATTATATGAATGCAAATCTTCATCGATAATTTGAAAAACAGCCTTCAGGGATAAATTTTAGCTCAGAAAGACTAGGGCAAGATGTTGAGAAGCTTCTAGCTCTAATGATTTCAGGTTTGATGGGTTCCTTTCTTTAAATAATTAGCGATTAGATTTTCTTTTATTCTAATTTTGTGATTGTTACTCACCAGTATCCAGTCTTGACTTGACATGTTGATACTTTGGGTTCTGTGGTATCCTTTTGGTCAGATACTATAAAATAAGAAAATTCACAGTTAAGTGGATTAATGTGAGGATAACAGTGGCAAAGTGAGGAAAGACTCAGATGCTTAAAGATGGAACAAATGCTAAAATGTCATATACTATGAAGTTGGACAAAGCTCTAGCTGCTGTTCCTTAAAGAGAGGACTCTTTATTATGACATTTCTTCAAGTGGAGATAGTTATCTTGTTTATATCAAAACACTTCCAGATTTTATCAAAAAAATCTCAGAATACTATACAGTGGAGGGGAGTAGGTCCTTTAAAATGAGCAGGCGGATCTTTGTGAGTTCAAGGCCAGCCTGGTCTATAGAGTGAGTTCCAGGACAGCTGGGGCTACAGGGAGACCCTGTCTCAAAAAGACCAAAAAAAAAAAAAANAAAAAAAAAAAAAAAAAAAGATCTGTTCCAATGAGCTGAAACTGATCTTCCTCTAACTTACTTTCAGCCCTCTGCTGCAACCCACAAGAATCCACCTACCTCTACCTTAAGAAATTAATTTAAATATCAAAATACAGCTATCCTGTCACTCTTTCTAATGTCTTCTCTGTATGATGGCTTCAGGGCCATCTTCTCTGGATGCTCCTAGATCTTGTCTACAGTTCCCCTGCAGTGTGGCAGGCAGGATCCAGATGCTCCAGATGCTAACAGGCTAGGGCCCCTCTGGTAGGCTCTCTGGGGTTCCACAGATGTTAGTGCCATGGCATCTGCTCTTGTGGCAGCTGAGGCTCATGCTGGGCTCAGGGTAAGCTTATGGTCAGCAAATGTCCGTGTCAGATTTGCCTTGCGTTGTGCTCGGGTAGTTAACTCTTTGAATCCAAGCACAAGACATGCAACCATATTAAATTCCTGCGGTGAGTGTGAAAGCCATTAAAGAAGAGAAAGCTAAAGAATCAAGATATTAAAAAACAGAGCATTCTTGCTTCAGCCTTTTTCTGGTCTACAAATAAAAAAAAAAAAACTATGTTCTGTACAGATAGCTGTGGAATACTAAATTAAAACTGGGCAATACCATTCAGGCTTCACCTCCTGCACATGTTCCATGTTGAAATGGGAAATGCCCCGCCAATGTTTCCAGTATCAGAAGTGTTTGCCTGGAGTGCCTCTCTCACCTTTTCCTCTGTGATGCTGTCTGAGACTGAAAAGAGCGCTTGCCCCTCTGGCCTGCAGAATACCAAAACCCTATCTCTCTGTCTACAACTAGATCTTCCTCCCTAGTTTAGCGTTTTCTTGAAGGCAAGGAAAATGAGTTACTCATATTTGTGTTTGCCCAGACCTTAGTACATGCTAAGTACATTTACTGATACTCATCCATAAATGAATATTCAACTGAGGATTGAACCCAACTATCTAGGTCCTACAGAGAGAACCTATAAAAGTTGTATTGCCTTTGAAAACAGTGAAGGTCTTTTTGAGATAGGATCTTGATGTAGCCCCAGCTGGCCTGGAACTCATGTAGACCAGGCTGGCCTTAAACTCATAGAGATCTGCCTACCTCTGCCTCCAGAGCACTGGGATTAAAGTGTGTGCCACCACACCTGGCCAGAGTATGTTTCTGAATGACCTATAAAATAGTCTAGGACACTTCTATTAAGAAATACCTGTTGGGCTGGACAGATAGCCTAGCGGTTAAGAGTGCCGACCGCTCTTACAGAGGACACGGGTTCAATCCCCAGCACCCACATGGCAGTCGAGAACCATCTGAAACTCCAATTCCAGGAGAACTCCAGATCCAGGGGAATCCGACACCCTCTTCTGACCTCTGCGGCATTGCACGACACGGGTGCACAGACTTGCATGCAGACAGTACAGTCATACACATACAGAAATAAATAAAAAAAATTAATTAAAAAAAGAAATACCTGTTGGTCAAAGTTTTGGATTTCGGAGGCTAAGAAAAATTCTTTAAAACTGGAGGCACTGGGGCCAGGGAGATAACTCAGCAGGTTAAAAAAGCTTACCACCACTGGGCATGGTGGCCCATGCCTTTAATCCTAGCACTTAGGAGGCAGAGGCAGGCAGATCTCTGTGAGTTCAAGGCCAGCCTAGTCTACACAGTGAGTTCCAGGACAGCTGGGGCTACAGAGAGACCCTGTCTCAAAAAGACAAAAAAAAAATTAATATCAAAAAAGGATTAATAACAATAGTCTTTTGTTTCATATTATAAGGCTTTAAAGTCTAAAGGAGCCTTAGAAATTAATTGCAGGCTCCTAATAAACACAATGATATAATGACGTATTTAACATTACAGGAGTTTTTTTGTTTGATTCCAAATAAATTGCAGATTTTTTTTTCTGGTGTGATACTAAAACAATTACCATTTTGCAAAAGATAATTAATCTGCAATTTTTTCACATTAGATCATATATCTCTAAAGAGTGCCCACGGCTTTGATAGTGTTCAGCTGCTGTGTATTTATTTTTCATTTTTTCCTACTGATGTACCGCCCCATCAGTGCTGACATTTAAATGAGTGAGTATTCAACACAAATGTGATCATTTGTACAGCATCCAATGCGGCCCCATGCTGAGATGATTGCTCCTNGATTCCCCTGGAACTGGAGTTCTCCTGGAATTGGAGTTACAGACGGTTCTCAGCCGCCATGTGGGTGCTGGGGATCGAACCCAGGTCCTCTGTAAGAGCGGTCGGTGCTCTTAGCCACTAGGCCATCTCTCCAGCCCCTGTAAATGTAATTTTAAAAACTAAAAGAAACCTGGAAGTACCTACAAAAAGTCATCCATTTTTAAACTTTGCCCAGTAAGGGAATAAAAAAAAAAAAAAACAAAGCAAAACCTTATAACTCTCATATGTTGTTTTACTTTTTAGGATAGGTGCATTTATTTTTTAATTCACTTCATTTTTAACTATATAAATACATAAGCCAGTTGCTATTTTGGGGGATTAAGGTTTGAACCCAGGGCCTTCCACATGCTACAAGCACTCTACACCACTGAGCTACAATCCCAGCCCCACCATCTGCTATTTTAATTACCTAAAAGGTAGAAAAGAAAAAAAAAAAAAAAACAGGGTAAAAAGGTCAGTTCCTCAGCATTATTAAAAAGCTGGTGACTTGTCTGTGTTTTTCATTTCACACCAGACAAGTAAAACCTTCATTATGAACACTAAGCACTGGCCCTGTGCTTATGTTTGCAAGCTCTGAGCTGACTTCGCCTCAGAAAAATGGTGGAAAGCTTGTTGCTCACTGTGATCAGTAATGGCTGCTTATAAAGAGGAAGATGGAGAAGGGAAGGTAAACGAAAAGGGAGACAGGATCAGCTCCCAGGGAGACAGTACCATGAAAAATTAAGCAAACGGTAAATAAACCAAATCCAGGAAAACTAATACCATATTTCACTTATCTTAGGCTAAGGGACTTTTTCATTCTCTGTATTTTTATCATTTCTATACCCAATTTCCTGTGTTCACTTTTGTTTTGTTTTCCCTACTAGTTTCCAAGCAAAGCTTCTTTAGAAAAATTCCAGCCTGAACCAAGGAGATTTGTCCATACCTAAGCCAAAATAGCTGAGAAGCGAGGGTGTCTCTGGGGACCAGGTGTGGTGGCGCAGAATGATGAGGGGAGGGAGCGCGGACAGCTGCGGTGCGAGCCCTCCCCTCCCCGGCTTTCCCTTACATGGACTAATGAGAAATCCATATGCTTCGGGAGAAGAATGTCCTGCTTCTTCTCTGAGTTCTCATTTTAGTCCCATTTCTTAGTCCTTTCTAGGACCCAAAGCAAGGTAAAGCTATATTCATGCTGCAACATCAGCAGAGTGCCGTAGGTTTGTGGAAGAGCCATACTTTCTTCCTTAAACTCCAGCTTTGAGAATGGCAGCGACTGACCTACTGACCAACTAGCTTTCTTTTGATGACATAAACAGGCTGGAATGGTGGAAACTGAAAGAGCTGTGACAAGAAGCTGTTTCAAGAAAGACTATTCATTCATCCTACAAAGACCTATTGAGCACTAACCATTCATCCAATCAACATTTATTACTGAGTGCCAACTGCGGGTAGGACTCAATGTGGGGGGCAGAGAAGTAAAAAACAGTTCTTGCCATTGACTCTGACTGTGGAGATATATATATGTGTATATATATATACATATATATGTATATATATACATATATATGCATATATATGTGTGTGTATATATATGTATGTATATATGTATGT
>VZQC01015648.1:364285-527855 GCA_009823505.1 Rhizomys pruinosus
GTGTGTATATATATATATATATATATATATATATATATATATATGTGGTACTGTGTGATGAACAGGGAGAGGGAAGCACATAAAATGACCAAAACAAGACTAGGGGTCAAGAACAGTTTCCTAAAGGGTGCCTGTTACATTGAGTTCTGGGGGCCAAGGGGTTAGTCAAGTGAAGAGTAGTGGGTGGGTACTACAGGTCCTGGCAGAGAGAAAAGCACTAAGCACAGAGACCAGACAAAGTGTAGCACTTCTAGAAATCAAGTGGTAACCAGAAGACATGGAGGATTGGGGGCTATAAGAGAACAAATGACACTGGAGAGGCAGGGAGGGGCAGCTAACAAAGGACTTTTTATCCAAACAAACTAAGGCATATCTTACCCTGTGAATCAGTAATCAAATAGGTGCAATTTTGCCAGCTCTAAGCCCAGGGACATCCATCAATGTCTGGAGACATTTTGGGTTGTTACAAGTGAATGACAGGACACAAGAACCACCCAAATGCCAACAGGATGGAAAGTGAGAAACCCAGAAGAAGATGAGGAGTCACTGAGAGTCTAGGGAAGAGTGATGAGATTTTATTTCCATTTTAGGATGATTAATCTGGCAGCAATATGGAGAACATGATCACTGTCAAGAAAGGAGGCCCAAAGATCAGTCAAGAGACTGTTGTGCTGAGAGCAGCAGTAGTCGTAAGAAAGAGGCAGCAGAGACTGGAGGAAGAGTTTGATGAAATCTTTAAAGTGGGGCTGGGGCTGTAGCTCTGTGGTAGAGTGCGTGCCCAGTTCCCCTGCCCCCAGTCTTTAAAATGTAAAATCAATATGACTATTCATGGACTGCTGTAAAAAAGAGGACACTGGCACAATGGCCACAAAGGGAGTTAAGGAAGGAAGCACATATGGAAAAATATGATGTGTGCGTGCAGTTTGGGGGCATATTGCCTATGGCAAATTTATGTTATCCAAAATGGAAGTGTCCAACTGACTACATGGATGTAGAGATCAGGAGAGAGCTAGACTAGTAAAAAAAAAAAAAGGTTTTATGAATTATCTGTATATAGACAGCATATGAAGCTAAAGGACTGGCCCAGATCACTTTAGGAAATAGTATATACTGAGAAGAAAATTCCCAACATTGAAGGTCAGGTGGGGAAGAGACACTTTGGCTGAGATTCAGAAGAGGCCATAAGAAAGTGGTTTATGAAGATTACAGAAGAGTTACAGGAAGAAGGAAATAGTCAACAGGGAACAATGCTGTCAAATCCAAGAACAAGAGGTCAAGCATGAACAGGCAAACAAGAATGCAGGTCAAGTAACAGAACAGAAAAATGAATTTGGACTTTCAAACCAGGACATTGTTGATGGGCCCTTATGGAAGTAGTTATAGTAACTGACAAGGGCAGAAGCAAAAACAGTAGGTCAGATGTATGAGAAGAGGAGGAGAAGAGGACAGTAAGTAGACAGATGGTCTGGTTATTTCTCCAGAGTTGCTAAGCAGTTCTCTGGCTCTCGCTCTCTCTCTCTCTCTCTCTCTCTCTCTCTCTCTCTCTCTCGTATTGTTTATATGTTTGGAGTGGAAAAGGAGAGACTTAAGGATGTTTACGATGATTGGGGAGAGGCCCAGAGCCCAGATGAAAGAATACATATTTAAAATAAAGATATAAGATGTGTGGTCATAAGGAAATTCATTAGAAGACAGGAAGTTGAGAAAGTTCATGTTTGTAGATTATTACAGGCTTTTTGGAACTAACCAAATGTCAAAGACCCTTGGAGAGGGACATCGATAAAGAGAGGGGCAAAAGACAATGCCCTCCTTGTCTACTCTCTCTTTACCCCTGTGACTAAACTTCAACTGGGTTTTCAAGACCCAGCTTCTAAACACGCCTTCTGTGAAGCTTCTGCAGGTCCCAGGCAGATGGAACCCTCTTCTCAGTCTGGATTTTACTACTCTGTACTTGGACTTCTCACTCCCTGCAAGGGACCACGGTCTACTCTCTACCTCTCTGTGTGACACAAAACCTTGTGCTGACAAAAGAGCAGTAAGTCTTGCAAACAAAGCCCGGCACAGTGGCACTTGTAACACAGTTACTTTGGAGGGTTGTGAGTTGTAGGCCAGCCTGGACAACTTGGTAAGTACCCTTCCACCTCAAAACACACACACACACACACACACACACACACACACACACACACACACACGGGCTGGAGAGATAGCCTAGCGGTTAAGAGCACCGACTGCTCTTGCAGAGGACCTAGGTTCGATCCCCAGCACCCACATGGCGGCTGAGAACCATCTGTAACTCCAATTCAAGGAGAACTCCAGTTCCAGGGGAATCCGACACCCTCTTCTGACCTCCGCGGCATTGCACGACACAGGTGCACAAACCTGCATGCAGATAGTACATTCATACACATACAGAAATAAATAAAATAAAAAAAACCACACACACACACAAAACAAAACAAAGAAACATGAAGACTCAAGCAAAATGCTGAGCGCATGCATGCCATGTGAGCACAGTAACATTAGAGACTCTAGGTGTCTGGAAGAAGGTGGTTCAGACATTGTGGGCGAGAAGACAGACTGTGGAAGAATGGGCACTGGATAAAAAGATGAGGCAGAGGGACGGAGAAAGTATTCCAAGTGGAAAAATTGTAACGGCAGAGCCGTTTTAAGGGTATATTTGAAAAGCAACTATTCCATTTGTTGAAGAAGGCTGAAAAGCAGCAGAATAGCAATCGCTCCTACTTTGATAGAGTACTTACTGCACTGTTCCTATTCGACTAAGCATTTTACCCACTGTATCTCATTTAACTACCAGCCACTGTGCATCTGAGCTCCTGCCAGAGTTTTTCACTTGAGCTTCACTGGTGTTTCCAGGAGTTGCACAAAGCTGTATGTAAAATCCTACATATGTGTATTTTCTCTGCCATGGGTCCTTGGTTTTCATCAGATTTTCAAAGGAGTGTCTAATTCAAAAATAATGCAAGAACCATTAGTCTATGGAATCTTGGGCTATGAGGGTGGACCTGGAGAGGGAGGCTCAAAAATGAGAAGCCTGGGAGAGGGAGTGGTCAGGACTAGTCCTTGACAACGATGGAACATGCTAAAAATACTGAGTTGTGAGCCACACAATCACAACAGTATTTAACAGATCACTAATTTGCATACTGACAGATTACACAGACATGGCTTTGTGAATATATGAAAGTTGGAGAAGACCATGAAAAGTCCAATGTGATATTTTTCTGAAGAAAAATTACAACCCCCCCCACCAGACAAACACCATTTGCTGAACCACAAATCATTCAAAACGTGTGAGCTTTTCTGATTTCCCATCTTATTAAAAATAGGACTCACATGTTTGTATTCCAACAGGATCATATATAATTTACACTTGGAATTTTTTTTAAGCCACTATAAATTTTGTTGAGAAACTCTATTTGGAAGTCCATAAATGGAGTGAATCTCATTGTGAGGCAATCTTACATTTAAAATGTCTCCAGCCAGGGATAGTGACATGTGTCTTTACTTCAAGCACTCCAGAGGCACAGGCAGAGGCAGGCAGAGCTCTGTGAGTTCAAGGCCAATGTGATTTACTTAGGGAGTAAAACTCATCATGAAGCCAGGGTCATATAATGAGACCCTGTCTCAAATAAATAAAAATCCAAAATTAAAATAAAATAGGTCTAGTAACTTATTTAGATAGGTGTTTTAATTGACCCAGTTACATTACTCTCAAACAGTCATTTTGGCTCAGGATTCCACATGCAACAGCTCCTACTTTTTCAGTAGCTACTACCTGTGGCAGACTACTTTTCCAGATGGAAACAAAATCTCCCATCCCCTTACAATTGTGATTTTACATCCCTGTGATCGAGAGGAAAGGCCTATGTTCCCTCCTACCCAGAATCTGGTGAGCCCAGGACTATGATGGAAGGTCACCATATGACTTCTAAGACTAAATGCTTGTTCCAGTTTTATTTCCATTGCTGTGACAAAACAATGACCAAAATCATGTTGGGGAGGAAAGAGTTTATTTCACCTTACACTTTCAAGTGACAATTGATCATTATGGGAAGCCAGAGCAGAAACCTGGAGAAAGGAACTGAAGCACTAACTATGAAAAAAGCTACTTCCTGACTTGCTCCTCTGGCCTCTGCTCAGGCTGCTTTCTTATGTAATCCAGGACCACCTGCCTAAAGGCAGCAATGGGCTGGGCCCTCCCACACCACTTAACAATCAAGAAAATGCCTCAAAGACAGACATGCCCACAGGCCAGTCTGATGGAGGAAATTCCTCATTTGAGGTTCCTTCTTCCCAGGTGACTCTAGTTTGTGTAAAGTTGACCAAAAAAGCACAATGGTAAAAGATAGTACAGGTTCTGTCGGGTTCTCTTGGTCCACTTGCTCTTAGACTTCAGCCATCAAGGGTGAAAAGGCCAAGCCACGTGCAAAAGGCCATTTGTAGGAGGCCTAGCCAACAGACAGTAACAATGACCACACATACAAATGACATTTTTGAGATATCTCTAGCTTCGGGCTATCTGTCTGCAAAATCACATGAGATTCCACATGAGAAACATCTAGCTGATTTGAGTTCAGAACCAGGAGCACTAACAACAAAAGGATGATTTCTGTTAAACCACTAAGTAAGGGCATTATTCATGACGAGTCAACATATATCACCACACCTTTATTCTTTTCTTCTTAGAAATAACAATGACAAAAGGCTAGACTGCTTATCTGTTCTTGATTCTGTGATCCCCCTACAGGGACTGCTGTCTCTGCCATTCGAGTACAGTTCTGCCAGCTGCCCAACATCCTATGTGTCAAATACAAAGGACAGGTTCCTCAAGCTTACTTCTTTTTCTTTTTTTTTATTTTTTATTTTTTTAAATTTTTTGTGTATGAGTGTACTGTCTGTATGTAGGTTTGTGCACCCGTGTCGTGCAATGCCGCAGAGGTCAGAAGAGGGCGTCAGATTCCCCTGGAACTGGAGTTAAAGACGGCTCTCAGCCGCCATATGGGTGCTGGGGATCAAACCCGGGTCCTCTGAAAGAGCAGTTGGTGCTCCTAACCGCTAGACCATCATCTCTCCAGCCCCTTACTTATTTTTCTATACCATGTAATACTGTAAAATAAAACCACACCTTCTTCAGTTTCTAATCCATCGGCTTCAGTGGTTATCACTTTCCTTTGAGAATCCATTAATACATGGCTCCTTCCTCTGTCAGCCACCTAATTACTGTGCTCTTCAGGATTCTACCTTCTCAATCAATAGACTCTCTATGAACAAAAGACTTAGGCTTATTTCATTTTATAGACTTCTAACTTCCAAACCCTTGACTTCCCCTTTCTGTTTCAGACATACATTTATTTATTCAACAAATATTTATGGAACTTCTGGCAATACAGATAAGACCCCTATCTCATATTCTTGTAAGCTGCCAGAAACCAAATAATAACTTCATGGGGCTGGAAAGATAGCCTAGCGGTTAAGAGCACTGACTGCTCTTGCAGAGGACCTGAGTTCAATCCCCAGCACCCACATGGTGGCCTGTAACTCCAATTCCAGGAGAACTCCAGTTCCAGGGGAATCCGAGACCTTCTTCTGACCTCCGCAGCATTGCACAACATGGGTGCACAGACCTGTATACAGATGGTACACTCATACACATACAAAAATAAATAAAATTTAAAAAATAAAATTAAACAAATAAAATAACTTCAGATGATGATAAACTGAGTAGAGAACAGATAAAATGGATACATCTAATATCACCCAGTAAGACTTCATTAAAAATTATTTTAAGGATAAAACACTCCCAAAGGCAGAGTGAGTGGAAGAGACAGCAAAAGAGGACAAAGTCTTCCAGCCTGGAGAGAACCTACTGATGGAGTGCACAGGATCCTAGGGTACAAGTAATTGGCTGGCAGAGGAATAAGCCATAGACCATTGGTGATCAACAAGGGAAAATGACTTGATGGACTCAAGACAGCTGAAGAATAAGGAGCATCCGGGAAAGTCAAGAACACTTTGTAAAAGGCTGAGGAATTGACTGCCTCAAGCATCCCCCAAATGGAAAATAAAAGGAGTGGCTGAATGTGGCTGGCTAAAGGCTCTTTGGAGTTCTGTCTCCAGGACACCCCTCGCCATGGCACTAGGCAATTATCCCTTGCCCATTTTGGTAAATGCCACCATCTGAAGCTCACCATCAGTAGGCCTCTCAATACAAAAAGATTTCAGTATCTCAGTCATCTTCTAAAATCTCCTGCTCAGGAATATAAATAGGCAGCTAAGGATTAAAAGAAGTCTGAGAACATTATACCTTGTCTGATAGTATCTGTGTCCTTGTAAGAAGAGATACCAGTGTCAGGGAAGATGGCTCACTTGGTAAAGTAGTAGCTATGTAAGCATAAGACCTGATTTGGATGCCCCAACACTCACATGAAGAGTGTTAGTGGCACTCATCTGTAGCCCAAGCCTGTGGTAGGAAGGTCTGGGGAGTCATGGGGAATGGGGTGAGGACAAACAGATTCCTAGAGCTCACTGGCCAGCCAGCCTAGCTTAATTAGTGAGCTCCAAAGTCAGTGAGAGACCCTGTCTAAAAAAATAGGTGGAAAGCAAGAGAGGAAGACACCCAATGTCAACTTCATAAGTGCATACATGCATACCACACATACATATCCACACATGTACACACACACACACACACACACACACACAAATAAACCTTTTAAAACAATTTTTTTTAAAAAGAGATACCAGAGAGCTGCCTCTTTCCTTACCTCCGCTATGAAGACACCATAAGAAGGGGACTATCCACATGCGAGGAAGGCAGTCTTAACCAGAAATGGAATCAGCTGGCACCCTGAACTTCAAGACATATTGTTCAGTGAAAAAAAGCAAGTCAAAACACCATATGCACAATATAACATTTATGTAAAACAAGATTACAATATAAGCCTCTCTCCTACCACATAAATTTCTCAGTGTAATGTGTAAAGGGAAAGTTTATGAAAAGATAGCTATAGGGGAAATTATAGTGATAGTGATGTAGAAAAAGTTCCCATATTATTTATGAAAATGTAAAATAAAATACAGTTTAACAGAAACAATCATGAACAGTAATAATGATGTAGGCACATTATTCATACAAAGTGCAGAGTCAAAATAAAGATGGATAGAAACTCCAGGAGAAACAAAAGGCAGTACAAAAGGACAAATCCTGATTATTATCTCTTGTCCAACAAACAATATTTACACAGTCACCAACAATAGCCAAGAAAATAAAAATCTCAACTGTTAGAGCAGGCCACTCAGTGCCAGCCAGTTCAAACCTGTAATCCCAGTACTCAAGAAGTTGAGGCCGGGGGACTACAGTGAGTTCAAGGCCTGCTTAAAGCTACAGTATGAGACCCTATCTCAAAAATAAATAAATAGGCAAAAGACAAGGGCATTTTGTTAAAGAGGATATACAGATGACAAATGAAAAGACTGTCAGCCTTAGTGTCCATTAGGAAAATAGAAAATACAAATTAAGGGGCTGGAGTGATAGCCTAGCGGTTAAGAGCACCGACTGCTCTTGCAGAGGACCTGGGTTCGATCCCCAGCACCCACATGGTGGCTAAGAACCGTCTGTAACTCCAATTCCAGGAGAACTCCAGTTCCAGGGGAATCTGACACCCTCTTCTGACCTCCGCGGCATTGCACGACACGGGTGCACAAACCTACATGCAGACAGTACACTCATACACATACAAAAATAAATTAAAAAAAAGAAAATACAAATTAGAACGATTATGAGGGCTGGAGCAATGGCATCTGCCAATAAGCTTGATGACCTGAGTTCAACCCCCAGAACTCACATGGTAAAAGAACTAACTCTTGCAAGTTGTCCACTGACCTCCAACTGCATACTGTGACACATGCATGCCCACACCCACAGACTGTAAATGAAAAAAAATGTGACCAAAACACTCCCCAATGAGATAGCACTATATACCTATTAAGAGCAGCTAAAATAAACAATACTGGCAATATCAAATGTTACCAAGATTTTGCAAAACTTGGAATTTTCATATATTGTTAATAGGTAGAAAAATGGTATAGCCTCTTTGGAAAACAGTATAGCATTTTCCAGTAAAACTAAACACATGCTTGCCATACAATTCAACCATGGCCCTCCTGAGCATCTATCTTACATTTCTCTTACAGGAATGAAAATTAATATCTGGTCAAAAAGCTGTACCAGATGCTACTTTCTTTCATTCTGAGTCCCAAACTGAAAGCAACAAAAAGTGTTCTACACCAATTGAATGTGTAAAGGAGTAAACAAATTGTGGTATATCCATGCTATAGACGAGGTAGCAGGAAGAAGGAATGATCTTCCGGCAGCAACTCATCAAGGTATCTCAAGGGAATTATTCCAAGCAGAAAAAAGCCATTCTGAGTAGGCCACATATTTGACAAGGAGTTATATAACTTCTTAAAGTGATAGAATTACAGAAATGGAGATCATATTTGTAGTTACCAGGGGTTAAGCAGTGAGGGAGAGGGAAATGGGTATAATTAGGAAGGCTCAAAAGAGGGACATATTGCGATGGAGTGCTTTACCTTTACTGCAGATCTACACATATGTAAACCTTGATTATACTGAATGTATGCATGTAATAAAAATGGCCTAGAACTATGCAAATTACACAAATTTTAATTTTCTAGCTCTGATAGTATACCAGACCATACTTATGCAGAATGTATTCATTGGGGAAAACTGGGTGAAGAGTACACATGACTGCCTTGTATTGTTTTGTTCCTTTTGTAAATCTGTATTTGTTTCAAAATAAAGTTTTTAAAAAGGACATCAGAGTAAAAACCAAAGCTCTTAAAAATTAAAGTGATGGGGGCTTGGGAGATAGCTCAGTCAATAAAATGGTGGCTAGGCAAGCATGCAGACCCGAGTTCAAATCCCAGAACCCATGGAAAGGGTGAGTGATACGCCTAAAATCTCATTGTCAAGGAGAGCAGGACAGGTGGATCCCTGGGGTGTCCAGGCCAGACTGGGGAGTCCCAGGCCACTGAGAAACTTTATTTCAAGAAAACAAGGTGGACAGTATCTTCTAGGCAAGGACATCTAAGGTTGACACACATGCATGTGCATCTACACACATATGTACACCTGCATACACATGAACACATACACATACAAAATGATGGCAGAAATGAAAACAGAGGATTAGAAAATACAATCAAATCTAAAGAAAGCAAAAAGACAAAGATTAAGAAAACAAGAGATAAAAGTGAAGGAAATCAGAATCAGTTTCATAGGTATAACATCAGAATACTGAATTCAAGAAAGAGGATGGAGGAAATCAATAATAAAATAACTCAAGAAAGATTTATAGGCTAGATACAAGTTCCTGATGTTTACCAAATGAGTAACAACAGACCATAATAGGGAATTTTGGTGAAATGTCATTGACACTAGGAACAAACAGAAGCTGCCAGAAAGGAGAAACAAATCACAAAGCAACAAAATGCTTTGGGTTTTTCTACAGAAGCACTGGATGCTGGGTCACAAAGAAGTGTTTTCAAGGTGTTCATTTCCAACCAAAAAACCTACACCTACATTCAGCTAAAATTCTCAGCCTCCCTCCCTCAATTTAAAAGATATGCCCTATATTTTAGATATAAATAAAAATTCTTCTTATACATTCTTTCTCAAGAATTACTGGAAACTGTCTATTCTTCCTCCTGTATTTCTGATTTTATTTATGAGAACTCATGGGTAATCCTGGCTGGGAAGCTAAGTCATCCATCATAGTTTCAGCTCTCAAAGGTAATCATGCTTGACAGAGTGCTTAAATATTTTCCCTTAATTCTGTCCATAGTTCTTGATCTCAGCTTAGACATGCATCAAAATAACCACCTAACCCACCTCTTTGCTTCTTGTTCTGGCTTTTTCAAGTCTATCTTCCACAGTGTCACTATAATTCTGCTTGAAATGTAAATCTGACCATAATACTTCCTTACTAAAATTCTTCAAAAGCTTCTTGAGCTGGGGATGGTGGCACACAATTTTAATCCCAGCACTCAGGAGGCAGAGGCAGGTGAATCTCTGTGAATTCAAGACCAGTCTTGTCTACATAGTAAGTTCTAGGCCAGCTGAGGCTAAAGGGAGACCCTGTCTCAAAAAAGAGAGAAAAAAAAGCTTCAGTTCTGACTCCCATCCCATGATAAATATTACTTTAGTTGACAAAACATAATTGAATTAACTTATAAAGATACAATGTTGATATCCACACATTGTGGAATTATTAAATCAGGTTAATGTATTCATGACCTCATTTTTTTGTGATGAAATATGTGGCAGTTAAGCTAATCTGAAATACACATTAACTGTAGCCATCCTGTTGTGCAACAAATATCATTTTGGTCCTCCTAACAACTTTATATCCTTTGACCAGCACCTCCGTATTCCCTTGTTCCCCTACACCCATCTGGTGACTACTATTCTACTTAGAACTTCTGAGTTGGACTTTAGATTCTATATATAAGTGACGTTGTCCAGGATTTAGACATTACTATCATAGTGCTCCAATGTACAGGCTACTGTTTTCTACAGTACAAATGCCTGACCTTCACGAAGAGATGAAATAAGTGGCCCTGGTGTTTGGTACAAATGCACAAAAGGCCCCTCAACGTTACTCCTGCCACTGTACCCAGTTCTACAGGGGCATATCGAGAATTCACGCACCTTCTACCTTGGCTCATCCTGTTCTCTACCTGGCATGCTTTTCACCTAATGAATGGCCTTCAAGAACTGGGACCCTTCCAGCTCCAGAACCCTCCTCCACTTCTCTTAACTCGGTATCTTTCTTTATACAACACCTCACTCCCTACTCCCATGTACTCAAATCCTGTTTATAAGTCTCCATTACTAGACAGAACTTAAGAAGGGCAGGGACTTTATTGTTAGGTCTATTAAGAAATGCAAGGTAAAAATTCAATTACTTGATACCATTAAACTGCCACAAATGCAGCAGGGCACTACGGGTGAAAGAGATGTAGAGAGTAAAAGAGCCAATGGAAAGGGTCCCATTTTGCCCCTTTTTGCACTGGTTTGGTCTGCTTGTGCCAGCTCTTCTTGTATTCTCACTCAGAAGCAATGGCTCCCTTCTTTCTCCTTCCATTAGTGTTTGGAGTCTTTTACTTTTACTTGTTTTGCAACTGTCATTCCTAGACTGCAAACCCTTTGAAGGCAGAGGCTGTGTCTTTATGAACTTGGCGTCCGGTCCTCATTGGGGTAAGGAGGGCCTGTCACCCGGGATGTGCAGCACCTTCGTGGAACCCAGGTCGGCCTAGCCCGGGCCCCGCGCTCGGCCCCCTCCTCACGCCGGCCACTTCCCGCCTTTCGGGCGGCGGAAGTTGCCGGCTGTTAGTCCCTGCCCACGTGGCGCCTTTTCCGGTGCGCCCGCCCCCTCCGGCTCTCGGGTCCGGACCAGGCCCTCACCTCAGGATTCCCAATGTGCCTCCGGGCAGACATAGCTGCTCCAACCGACCACGCTCGGGGTTCTAGCCTGCCGGCTTGCCTCTAACCCTAGCTTCCCGCCCCCACCCAGCCCAGCTTCACTACCTCCCTATAATATCTACTCCGATTGGTCCGACTTCCCAGACTATCCAATAGAGGCTCTGCAAACTGCCTTAGTAGAGTCCAGAGCGAGCGAGATTCGGCTCAATGGTTGCCAAGGACAACAAGGGACGCCCGCTAATGCGGTTTCCAGTCCTTTCAGTCTGAAGGCCAGCTCCAGCCTGAAGGCGGGAAGAGAGGCGCGCGGGGGGGGGGGGCGCCTGCGCAGACCCGAGGATGGGGACAGGGATTGGCCTTCAAGACTGATGTCCTTTTAAGATTGATGTGGGAGCATAAAAGAAGCACAGGTCGCCCCCACCCCCTCTAAAGTCATTCTAACCAAACATCTGGGCTAGTTCTGCCACTACAGAGAATGCGATGTGGGCCATGGTTGTTCACCCGGAATGAGAGTATACAGTCTATTATTTTCAGGTTAAGTTATTATGCAAATTATGCAAAATATCATGAGTAAATACAGTAATTATTCTTGCTTTAAAAGCTTTTAGTCAAGCTAAAGAACGGCAGCCTTAATTGCAAAGCACACACATCATTCAGTGGTTCATCATTCATTTAACAAGTATTTAATAAGCACCTTACGAGAAAAGCTGCAGTAGGTTTTGTGGAGGATGGGAAAGATGACTAAAACCCAGTCCCGTTGTCATGGAAACCATTGTGACTCCTGCCACCAACCACCACCTGTTCTCATTCCAGATCTGAAAATTAAGTCCTAGCACCTTTACAAAACAATTACGCACACAGTTTGACTTGGCTCCTAAATGTCCCACCAAATCCATCAAAATTATTATTCCTTTTACGGAGAAGGAACAACACAGTAACCCTTTGTCCTTTGCTCTAAGTCGGTTTTCCAGGAATGGAGAAAGGTTACTTCGGGCTGTTCATACTGGCTGGCTCACTGGGAATAATAGCGAATTCAGGGTGTGTAGACGACCCATTCAACATCGTGGTCTTCCATACCCTGTCCTCTTAAATACTCCAGGAGCCGGCTTGTAGGACCATTCCTTAGACCATGTCACTCAAAGGGACCCTTGAATTATCTCCATAATCAAACTAAATTTTGTATTTCCTTCACTCTTTAGTACTTAACACATTTTATCTTTTTCCCTCATGGTCTCCAGTCCTTTAACCTTTCTAAAATTCCTGGTCTCTCACCCTTCTACTAGAATAAGGGAGTGGGGGCTGCAAAAAATTAGAAGAGAGTATTTTATTTATCAGATCTTTGCATAGCAAGCAGAAGCCTCTAGACACATTAATACTTAGAATATTGGAGTTGGGGTGCCACAGAGGTTATGGGTAGAAAAATGAAAAAGGGGGCAGGCGAGATGGCTCAGTGGATAAAAGGCACTTGCAGTCAAACTGGATGACCTGAGTTCAATCCCCAGAACCCATATGGTGGAAGGAGAGAACTAACTCCTGCAAGGTGTCCTCTGAGCTCCATATATGTGCAAACACACACAGTAAATAATAAAGTTTTTTAAAAAGTCAGAGGAAATGAGAATTGGAGATAATAAAGGTCTAAAACAAGAGGTGAGAAGAAAAAGAAGGAAGGGGAAACTTAAAGGCGTGGATAAGCGAGCTAACCATTATCATCAAAATGACCTGAACAGGGAAAGGAATGGTGAGATGCTACCATTCCTTCAGGAGAAGATACAAATTTTCAAACTTGAAAGTCTGAAGAAATATTTGATAATGCATTAATAAAGTTAAAAAAAATCAATCAAAAATGAAAAGCCAAAAGGAGCCAGGGGCTCCCTCCCCCACAAAACCTGAATGAGCCCTGAGTACCAGCTCCTCAACTGACCTTGAGAAAACAAAAACCTTGGTTAATCTGGGCTAACTGTGTGGCCTTAAACAATTCAAAAGGAAAGTATAACCAGAAATAAATGATTAGTAAGGCCTGAGAAATTGTACTTCAGGTATAAAACTTGAGATCTTAGTAAAAAGACAAAAAGAAAAAAAAAAAAAAAAAAAAGACTGTTGTTTTGCCTGTCTTCAATTCTTACTGGCAAGTGCAGCTACCCTGTGGCTGCCACTGCTTTTGCCACCTTTCAAAGACATGAGACACTGCTTTTCAACCTTCCAATATGGACTGAAGACTCATGTCTCTCCAAGAATCCTCCAAACCTTCAGTACCGGATGGGGACTGCTGAGACATCCAGCTTGTGGACTGAACTACTACTGAAGTTTCAGCCTCTTCAGAGTATAGACTGCAATTGTTGGACTACCCAGGCTGTATCATGGAGATCAGTACAGAAAGATCAAGACAGGACACAGTGCTTACTGGACCTTATTTGGTGACCATAAGAAGGGAAGACCCCAGTGTGGAGCAAAAGGGGCAGGACTGATGGTTGTTTGGGCTTGCCAAAGAGGAGCCTTCAAACAATTCCTTAAGGAAAGCATGACATCTTTCAGCCTAATAAAGAAAAAAAAATCAAAAAACCATAAGCTGAAGATGCTAAAACCTATGACATCATAATCTTGATACATATGTGGCATGCATATATGCATATTTTGGAGTGATGCAAATTGGAAGGAACAACAAAACAACAAGAAGACTGGGTCAAAGAACTGACTGAAATGGTGAAATTGTGCCCAAAACAGTAAACTTCGGCATCAAAATTTTTAAAAGAAGACTGAGAAAAAGATGAAAAACATGTTTGATAGAATGCATTGGCTCTGGTGAGGTGGGGGTGGGGGGCAAGGAAGGGGGAATGGGTGTAGATTTGATTGGGAAATTTTGTATGAAATGCACAGAGCTTTAATAAAAATTGACTTTGAAAAAAACAACAACACATCAATCAAGTAACCAAAGAACACACAGTATAATACCCTATAGGCCATTCTATTTCTATTCTTCTATGTTGGGGTTCACTTCTTTGTACAATTGCTACTCTTTGATTCCAGGGTATAAAAATACAAGTCTTTGTTTGGTTTTTTTGAGACGGGGTCTCCCTATAGCCTCAGCTGGCCTAGAACTCACTATATAGACCAGGCTGGCCTTTAACTCACAGAGATCCACCTGCCTCTGCCTCCCAAGTCCTGGGATTAAAGGTGTGCACCACCACACCTGGAAAAACATACAAGTTTTATTGACCTTAGTGGCTATTGTGTTTGTCAAATTTAGGCATCATATGAAACATAGGAAGATTATGAAAAAACAGATTCTTCAATCTGTTCTGATTTATGCTTGTGGACGGAGCAATTTAAATATACCATCCTGGGGTCTGGGGAGGGGGAAATGACTCAGTGGTTACGAGCACTAGCTGCTCTTGCAGAGGACCTGAGTTTGAATCCCAGCACCCATATGGTAGCTAACAACTGTCTATAGCTCCAGTTCCAAGGGACCCACACTGTTTTCTAATCTCCACAGGGATTGCACAACATGGGCAGACTCACGCACATGCAGGCATTACATTCATACACATAAAAAATAAAATAATAAAATAAAATATTAAATACACTATCCTTCCCCATCTCCTTGACTCTGATGAACCCAAAGGTCACACCTCCAGAAGAGCCACCCATTTTTTTTTTCAGATGCCTCAGGGGAGTCTTTGGAAGTGAAAAGCCACAAATCAAAAGGCTTTTAGCTTCATGATTCCTTTTAGATCCTGCTGTACCAAAACTGGATCAAAAATAAAGCAAGGTATTTACTCTCAATAGGAAAGATAGCTAACTGGTATAAAAGGGTAACCCATAGAAGATTATATTCAATAAACAAATTAAGAAGTATCTTGGGCCAGGCAGGGTAGCTCCTGAGAGGCAGGTAGATCTCTGTGAAATCGAAGCCAGACTGGTTTATACAGCAAGTTCTAGGACAGCTTCGGCTACAGGGAGACCCTGTCTCAAAAAACAACAAAAAAGTATCTAATAATGAGAGGAACATAGTGCAGATAAGTGGATCCCATTTTTCAACTAACAAAAAGACAAAGGATATTTTTAGAATGTTAATTCTGAGTTGGCTAGGGGTTCATGAAACAAGCACATTCAGACTGTATTAGTGTGGATATTAAGAAATGTACCCAGGGGCCTGGAGAGATAGCCTAGCGGTTAAGAGCACCAACTGCTCTTGCAGAGGACCCAGGTTCGATCCCCAGCAACCACATGGCGGCTAAGAACCGTCTGTAACTCCAATCCCAGGAGAACTCCAGTTCCAGGGGAATCCAAGACCCTCTTCTGACCTCCGCGACATTGCACGACACGGGTGCACAGACCTACATGCAGACAGTACATTCATACACATACAAAAATAAATAAAATTAAAAAAAAAAGAAATGTACCCAGAACTCAGGAGGCAGAGGCAGGCAGATCTCTGTGAGTTCAAGGCCAGCCTGGTCTACATAGTGAGCTGGGACTAAAGGGAGACCCTGTCTCGAAAAGACATAAAAAAAGAAAAGAAAAGAAATCTGACCCTGTTGAAGAGTAGTTTGAGAATGGGTATAGAGAAGGTGGAAAATTTTAATACCCAGAGAATTCTTCCTAAGGAAATAAAGAAAGGCACACATAAAGCTTACAGTCATAGATGGTTACCAGATTCTTACTTAAAACAATGAAAAAATGAAATAACATAATTAGTTCTTGAGTAAAAAAAATGATTAAAACATATAATGACATATTCATAAAAGGTAATCTTGGGGGCCGGGTGTGGTGGCGCACGCCATTAATCCTAGCACTTGGGAGGCAGAGGCAGGTGGATCTTTGTGAGTTCAAGGCCAGCCTGGTCTACAGAGTGAGTTCCAGGACAGCTGGGGTTACAGGGAGACCCTGTCTCAAAAAGACCAAAAAAAAAGGTAATCTTATGGAATCATTAAAAAGTGTGTTTCAAGGAATAATTAGAGCAATGGAGACCACTCCTGATATAGTGAGAGAAGGGAACACAGGGAAATGTCTTATTTAACATGATCTTGATCTGTATGGAAGGAAAAAAATACAGGTATCTGTGGAAAAAATTGAAAAAAATTAATAAAATCCATGTCTGGATCACAGAGTCTGAATATTTGTTTTATTCTGTGTACCTTTTATGCGTTTCACAGATTTTCTTCAGGGACTGCAAATTTGCTCTGTACTTTAATAAATTACATTCTTCCCCTAAGAAGCAAAAGCTGTGATGCTGGGTAGATCCTGAAAGCTGTCTATGGCTTTTGTCTGGGCTGATTTACACCAGAGCAGAATTCTGAGTAATTCCTCTATGTGAAGTGCTGCAGTTCTTGGCAGTAAAAGACTCTCCAGGCACTTGAGTGAGATCCTTGCAATCAGAGTCGTGATTGCTAAGAGGTTCAAGCTTTGTTTGTAAGAGAAGTAATTCTGATTCTTTTCTTTAAAAGTTCCTACTTCCACTGATTAATCTTATTTTTTCCCTGAAGTTAGAAGTGCTCTTATGAACTTCCATTTGTTTGATGTCTCCTTTTTAACCCTGTATGTGTTCCAAAAAGCTTTGAGTTTCTATTCTGTTGGGAGTGGAGAGCCCCAGGTAGGGCTGTGTGGACGGTGGAAAGCTAGTTTGTATTTCAGGTGCGCTTGTGTTCACTTAGTCCCCAGACTCCTCTCCTCAGAACCAAATGGCTATTTTGATACCAAGAAGGTTGGTTCTTTCCCATGCCCCAAATCTTCTGGATCTTCTTGACCTTGAACTCCTTTAACTGTCCAGCTTGACATCCTCCATCTAATTAGGTCTCCATGGCTTGCCTTGGGTGTCAAGTGTGTTTTCCTGATTAAAGCCCAACTTCCCTCTTCGACCTGTCTCATGATGTTCCATTTTGGATCTGGGCCTTGGCTCCTTTCCTTGGCTTCATTTACTCTCCTTTCCTAAGTGATACGAATGTCCAGATGTTTAAGGGAACAGTTTTACCCAATCAGTCCAGTCTTGGGGTCCTTTGCTGGGTCCCCAGAAATGGAAATGCAGTAGAGGCAGTGAACATTTGTCCTGTGATGAGGTTCCCGTTGTGATGGCAACAATATGGTGTCATTCTACTGCTGGTTGGGTGTGTCCCTAGGAAGAGCATACCCACATCTGAATGGGATACAAGCTCTTTCCTACCTCCAATTTAGACTAGAGTTGAAGTGTCGGGGCCCAACATCCTCGTATCATACCTCTCAGGAGAGTGACAGACACATCACACATTTTACTACTTTTTTTTTTTTTAGAATTTTTAAAAAATTTTATTTATTTTTGTATGTGTATGAATGTACTGTCTGCATGTAGGTTTGTGCACCCATGTAGTGCAATGCCGCGGAGGTCAGAAGAGGGTGTTGGATTCCCCTGGAACTGGAGTTCTCCTGGAATTGGAGTTTCAGATGGTTCTCAGCCGCCTTGTGGGTGCTGGGGATCGAACCCGGGTCCTCTGCAAGAGCAGTTGGAGCTCTTAACCACTAGGCCATCTCTCCAGCCCCTACTTTTTTTTTTTTGAGACAGGGTTTCCCTGTAGCCCTAGCTGGCCTTGAACTCAGAGAGATCCACCTGCCTCTGCCTCCCAAGGGCTAGGATTAAAGGCGTGCACCACCATGCCAGGCTTAAAGGTGGTTCTTACCCACCATGTGGGTGCTGAGAATCGAACCCGGGTCCTCTGCAAGAGCAGCCGGCGCTCTTAACCACTGAGCCATCTCTCCAGCCCCACATTCCACTACTTTCTAATGAAAGAAAGAAACCAATGTAAATGACACTTTGGCTGACTTGCTGGTATGGTTTGTGCTCCAACATGTGCAGTTCTTCAATTGCTTTGTAGGTGTTAATCTGCTTTCTGTTGTTACAACAAAATTCCAGAGGCCAGATAAGAAAAGAGGTTTTATTTAAGTCAGAATTCTAGAGGCTGGGAAATCTAAGAGAACAGTGCTAACATCTGCTTGACATCTGGTGAGGACATTCTTGCTACATCATAATGTGGCAAAGGGCACCCAGGAGATCCAAGACATCCTTTATAGCTATGATGGAGGCCATCAGGGAGGTTGGGTACTACATGGAATGTTCTGGCCTTTGGCTTGGGATTTGTATAGCACAATGTTCTGCACAGACCCAGTCCCAAAAGGAGCCTAAGGAAATGACCTGGGTCAGAATGGAGGAAGAGTCAGAGTTGGGAGTCACCTACTACACTCTAGGCATAGAACGAGCCAGAGAGCTTGTGCCCTGGGAAAAGTTCAATAGATATGAATAGAATGTGTCTGATGGTCAAAATAACTTCAAAACTTAGGTTTTCTTTCTTTCTTTCTTTCTTTCTTTCTTTCTTTCTTTCTTTTTTTTTTTTTTTTTGGTCTTTTTGAGACAGGGTCTCCCTGTAGTCCCAGCTGTCCAGAACCTGGTTTTCACTAGATGCGAATGCACTCCTTTAGTCCCAGCAATTGGGAGGCAGAGGCAGGTGGATCTCTGTGAGTTCAAGGCCAGCCTGGAATAAATAGAGAGTTCTAGGACATCTGGGGCTACAGAGAGACCCTGTCTGAAAAAAACCAAAAAATAAGTAAATAAACAAAAATATAAAACTTAGGTTTTTCATGACCATTTCTAAGCCTCTCACTGCAACCTTCTTTGCTTGCCTTTTCTCTCCTCCCTTTCCCTCCTTTCTCCAAATAACTCTTGTCCTTCATCATTTTTAAACAATCAAGATCATTACCCATGGTAAAAACAAAACAAAACAAAACCACATTAACACGAGTTCTGCTTCCATTTAGTATACAAAAGACCGCAAGGGAGCATCATTCCCATCATAACAATGAGAAATAGAATAATCCATAAAAATCATGTTTCCTTGAAACTGTCAGAGACATGAGCTCATAAAGCAGCCATGTAACCTAACTCCAAATTGACAAGTTCCCCTGAGTCCTGCTTTACCCATTGGGCAGAGCACTGGAGAGATTCTGGCCACAGAAGTGGAGAAGATAATTCTTACCTAAGGTTGGGTTACAGGACTTGTGTAAAATAATAGGGGTCCTGGGATGGTTCATCTTGTGTATCAACTTAGCTGGACCATGGCACCCAAATATTTGGTCAAACACTATATAGATGTTATGTCTATATAGAATGTTTTTAAAGTTGAGATGAATTGGTTGACTTTGAAGAAAGCAGATAACCTTGATGCTGTGGTCCAGCTTCATCCAGACAGCTAAAGACCTTAGGAAAAGGTCTGACCACACCCAAGGCACTGAGAATTTGCCATCAGGCTGCCTTTGTACAATTTTTCTCTGTATCTCCAGCTTACATGCCCTCATACAGACTTTTGACTTGGTAACCTCCATAATTACATAAAGCGATGGATTAAAAATCTCTCCTCCCCTCTCTTCGCTTCTCCTTCTCTCTCTGTATAAATAGACATGAAAGGAGTACAAATTGGAAAAGAGGAAGTCAAGCTATCCCTTTTTGCTGATGATATGATAGTTTACTTAAGGGATGCTAAAAACTCCACCAGAAAACTACTAGAAATGAGTAAGTTTCAGTAAAGTGGCAGGAAACAAAATTAACCTAGAAAAATCAGTAGCCTTTCTTTACACCAACAACAAGCAATGGAAGAAGGAATACAAGGAGACCTTCCCACTCCCAATAGCCCCAAAAACAATAAAATACCTAGGACCAAACCTAACCAAAGACACCAAAGATCTCTACAAAAAATTTTTTAAACCCCTGAAGAAGGAAATTGAAGAAGACATCAGAAGATGGAAAGACCTCCCATGCTCATGGATTGGGAAAATTAATATAATAAAAATGTCCATTTTACCCAAACTATTGTAAGATTCAATGTAATCCCAATTAAAATCCCCAAGACATTCTTCACAGGCTTGGGAAAAAGAATTCCTTAATTCCATATAGAAAAATAAAAGACCCGGAGTAGCCAAAGCAACCCTGAGCGAAAAGAGCAATACGTGGGGGATCTCTATACCTGACTTCAAACTATACTACAGGGCTACAGTTATAAAAACAGCTTGGTACTGGCACAAAAACAGATCTGTTGACCAATGGAACAAAACTGAAGATCCATACTTGGGCACATACAATTTTAGCCAACTCATATTTGACAAGGGGGCCAAGAAGTCACAATAAAGACAGCATCTTCAGCAAGTGGTGTGGTCAAAACTGGATCACCACTTGTAGAAGAATGAAATTAAACCCTTACCTCTCGCCCTGTACAAAAGTCAACTCCAGAAGGATCAAAGACCTCAACATGAAACCCAAAACTCTGAAGGTGATAGAAGAAAAAGTTGGCAGCAACCTACAAGACTTAGGTGTAGGAAAAGAGTTCCTAAGTCAGACAGCAGCTGCGCAAGAATTAAGGTTGACAATTGACACATGGGACCTCATTAAACTCAAAAGCTTCTGTACATCAAAAGAAACAATCAAGGAAGTGAAGAGAAATCCCACAGAGTGGGAGGAAAACTTCACCGCAGATACATCTGACAAAGCACTGATTTTCAGAATATATAAACTACTCAAAAAACAAAGAAGAAAGAAAACAAATGACCCACTCAATAGATGGAGCAAAGAGCTGAACAGAGACTTCACAAGTGAGGAATTAGAGATGGCTGAGAAACATCTTAAAAAATGTCACCCTCTTCTGACCTCTGCAGCATTGCACAACATGGGTGCACAAACCTGCATGCAGACAGTACATTCATACACATACAGAAATAAATAAAATTTTTAAAAAAATTAAAAAAAAGTTCAATGTCGCTAATAATTCAGGAAATGCAAATTAAAACCACTTTAAGTTATCATCTCACTCCAAAAAGTCTGGCTAGGATCAAGAAAACAAATGATACCAAGTGCTGGAGAGATTGTAGGGAAAGGGGAACACTTATCCACTGCCTGTGGGAATGTAAACTCGTACAGCCATTATGGAAAGCAGTGTGGAGAACCCTTGGAAGACTCAAAATGAGCTTGCCACATGACCCAGTCATCCCACTCCTGGGTATATAACCACAAGACTCATCTTACCGCAGAGATACATGCACAGCCATGTTTACTGCAGCTCTCTTCACAATAGCAAAGAGATGGAACCAACCCATGTGCCCCTAAACTGACGAGTGGATAGAGAACATGTGGTACATCTACACAATGGAGTTCTATGCAGTGGTAAAGAAAGATGACATCACGTACTTTGCAGGTAAATGGATGGAGCTAGAAGATATCATGCTAAGTGAAGTTACACAGTCCCAGAAAAACAATGAATGGTATCCCTCATCTGTAGATGCTAGCGCCAATTACCTAGTTGTATGGCAAACTGAGCAACGTTAATGTGATCTGAGAACAACTGTGCTCCGATATTGTGAAACCTTTAAAAAAAAAGAAACATAAAAAAAGATATTCAGATAGATACACAGATATAAATACTTAGACACCCCTCCACACCCTATTGGTTGTTTTTTCTGAGAATTCCTGACCAAGACAGAGCCTCTGACACAACTTTCAATATCTTCTCCATTAGTGTCCCCTAGTTTCTCACAGAAAGATTAGGGGTAGGACAGGCAAGCAGAGAGAAACCAGCTTGGTGGTATAGATTTGCAGGAAGTAATTGGTCACTGTTGAGGACCATAACCCATAGTCTATGACTCTTCTCTTACTAGATAAATACTTAGGTCATTAAAGAGGTGACCCCAGGAAGGATAGAAATATGGGGTGGGGGTGGATTGTCCTTTCCATTCCCAGTAATTTTCACAGACATGAATTGTAGGCAGAGGGTAGAAGCAAAAGCTCTTTGTATCTGAGGCAGGCTGGGGTGGGTCAAGACATCTCTAAATCCAAGAACCTGTAGCAGCAGACAGCAGAGATAGAGTGCCATTGCCAAGAGCCAGGGGATTCTTGTTTGCCTAGGCCCATCAGAGGTACTAGGAAGAGTTTGGCCAGCACTAGAGAGGAAAAGGGAGAAGAAAGGAGTACTGAGAAGGCCTCGCCCCAGGTGCAGGGGCACAGGCCTTACCAGCGATGGAGGGGAGGTGGACCAGGACAACCAATTCTGTCCCCTTTCCTAATGCATCCTGAGTCAAGCAGTGAGCAGCAGCTGTCTGTCATGGAGTGGGAGGCAGGGTGGTGGAAAAACTAACACAGTACCAGCACGAAGGTACAACATGCCAGAAGTAATGGGCATGTTGGAAAAACCTTCCTGCAGGCTTTCCCACCCCAAGCACAGAGCTATGGCCCTGTCTGGTACCCTGAGAGAAATGACATAGCAAAGCTAACATGAACAAGCTCAACTACTGACTTTGATTATCTCAACCCCAACAATAGCAGTTCAACAGGAGTCAGGGCCACCTATTTCCAAGTATAAATATAGGTTACCTCAGTTTCTGCTAGCTTTTACACATAATGCCTGCCACTCAGTACCAGAACACAGTGCAAAAACAAAGAGACAGGCAGACAGGCTTATAGTCAGGAATACAGATCCATCAGACAAGGATGTTAAAATAATTAATATACTAAAAGTTGGAGTAAAAAAGTTAGAAAACACATGGATTAACATACAGAGAATTTTGGCAAATAGGTTGAAACCATGGAAAAATGAAATGTGAGAAATATATACATATATATATATATATATATATATATTCAATAGTAATACTGCTGCAGCCAGTGAGATGGGCTTGCCACCAAGCCTGGTGATCTGAGCTTGATTCCTAGGTCCCACTTGGTGGAAAGAGGGAATGGACTCTCATAAATTCCCTCCTGATATCCACATGTGTGCTATGGGGCACACACACACATATAAAATAAGTAAATATTTAAAAAAAAGGATGAAGAATGCTTGTAAAAGGATCAGTAGCCACCTGAAAGAGTCACTGACCTTGAAGACAGTGTAAGAGAAGTGATCTAAAATGAAATGCAGAGAGAGAAAGTCAGATAAAAGAATATACCGCAGAGCTAGGGATGGTGGCACACACCTTTAATCCCAGCACTTGGGAGACAGAGTTCAAGGCCAGCTCCAGTTCCAGGGGAATCTGATACCCTCTTCTGACCTCCGTGGCATTGCATGACACAGGTGCACACACCTACATGTAGACAGTACATTCATACACATACAAAAATAAAAATTAAAAAAAAAATAAAACAAAAAATATTAACCTACCCAGGCATGGTGGTGCATGCCTTTAATCCTAGCACCTGGGAAGCAGAGGTAGGTGGATCTCTGAATTCAAGACTGGCCTGGTCTACATATTGGGTTCCAGGCAGCTGGGGATACAGGGAGACATTGTCTCAAAGAAGACCAAAAAAAAAAAAAAATTGCCAGTCACTGCGATATAAGCTGGCCACCTCACCTTGTCATGACTGTCACAGATCTCTGAAACTAGGAGCCAGAATAAATCCTCCCCTCTTGCCGGGCGTGGTGGCGCACGCCTTTAATCCTAGCACTCGGGAGGCAGAGGCAGGCGGATCTTTGTGAGTTCAAGGCCAGCCTGGTCTACAGAGTGAGTTCCAGGACAGCTGGGACTACAGGGAGACCCTGTCTCGAAAAGACCAAAAAAAAAAAAAAATTGCCAGTCACTGCGATATAAGCTGGCCACCTCACCTTGTCATGACTGTCACAGATCTCTGAAACTAGGAGCCAGAATAAATCCTCCCCTCTTGCCGGGCGTGGTGGCGCACGCCTTTAATCCTAGCACTCGGGAGGCAGAGGCAGGCGGATCTTTGTGAGTTCAAGGCCAGCCTGGTCTACAGAGTGAGTTCCAGGACAGCTGGGACTACAGGGAGACCCTGTCTCCAAAAGACAAAAAAAAAAACAAAATTAAAATCCTCCCCTCTTAACGAACAAACAAATACCCTGTTTATAGAATTCATAATTGACTTTTTTCTTTCTGCATTTAGAACATGTCTTTTAATTATCTTTGTTTAGCCACTGACAAGAAGTTGGTTGTAACCTTATCTTTGTTCTTACATATATAATATTTCTTTTTTCCTCTGAATGCCTTTGACATTTTCTCTGTGTATTTGGCCTGCAGAAATGTCTAGGCTAGTGTACAGGTGAGTTTTATTATTGCTTTGGTGTTGTTGCATTTATGCTGTTGAGCTTCTTGGGCCTATAGAGTACTGTCTTCCATTAATTCTAGAAAATAATTTCTCCTCATTATATCGATATTATCTACATCTCTTCTGCCTGATTATCTTCTTAATGGTAACCCACCATTAAACTTTTTTTTTTGAAAAGACCCTGTCTTTTCGAGACAGGGTCTCCCTGTAGCCCCAGCTGTCCTGGAACTCACTCTGTAGACCAGGCTGGCCTTGAACTCACAAAGATCCGCCTGCCTCTGCCTCCCAAGTGCTACGATTAAAGGCGTGCGCCACCACGCCCGGCTCCCCGAGTAAATATTTTTTTAAAAAAAACAAAGATTAAATACATAGTTTCCCAATAAAACTTAGGGAATCCACTAGAAATAACCTTTTATTAAACAAAATATTACAGGAAGTTCTTTGTCAGAAAGAGCATGATCCCAGTGGAAATTGTGGCATACACAATATAAAAAAAATATAAATGATTTTTTTTGGTCTTTTCCAAACGGGGTCTCCCTGTAGCCCCAGCTGTCCTGGAACTCTGTAGACCAGGCTGGCCTTGAACTCACAAAGATCCGCCTGCCTCTAGGATTAAATGTGTGCGCCACCATGCCCCAGCTTAGAAATGATTGTTTAAAACGAGATTAAATATAAAAGACATTTTTGTCAATTTTTAGTGTCTTTAAAAAATTCACTCATGGTGGCTGGAGAGATGGCTCAGTGGTTAAGAGCACCAACTGCTCTTGCAGAGGGCCCGGGTTCAATTCCTAGCACCCACATGGCGGCTAAGAACGGTCTTTGTACATGCACAGCCATGTTTATTGCATATCTCTTCATAATAGCAAGGAGCTGGAACCAACCCAATTCCCCCTCAACTGACGAATGGATAGAGAAAATGTGGTACATCTACACAATGGAGTTCTATGCAACGGTAAAGAAAGATGACATCATGAGTTTCACAGGTAAATGGATGGAACTAGAAGCTATTATGTTAAGTGTAGTAACACAGTCCCAGAAAAAAAACAAACGACGAATGGTATCCCTCATCTGTGGATGCTAGCGCCAATTACCTAGTTGTAAGTATTTCTTGTGCACGGCCCCTTGAGCTTTTGTCCAAGTAGTTGGGAGTGATGCATATTGGAAACAACAACAACAACAGAAAGGACTGCATCAAAGAACTGACTGAAATGGTGAACTTACATGGAGAATTTTGAGAAAGACTGAGAAAGAGATGAAAAAGCATGTTTGGCAGAATGCATGAGCTCTGGTGGGGGACACGGTCTAGATCTGATTAGTAACATAATCTTGTATAAAAATATATATAATAAGGGGCTGGAGAGATGGCCTAGTGGTTAAGAGCGCCGACCGCTCTTGCAGAGGACCCGGGTTTGATCCCCAGCACCCACATGGCGGCCGAGAGCCGTCTGAAACTCCAATTCCAGGAGAACTCCAGTTCCAGGGGAATCCGACACCCTCTTCTGACCTCCGCGGCATTGCACGACACGGGTGCACAAACTTGCATGCAGACAGTAACAGATAGTAAGAAAAAAGAAAGGAAAAAAAAAGAATCCGAGTACAACACACACACACACACGACAAACTGTCACTAAGTGACACTTTGTAGCATGTAATACTGTCATGGGACATACAGTAAAATACTTGAAGCAATTTGAGATCTGCTTGAGCCCAGCCGGCAGGAAGAGGGGAAGACATGTAGGAACTGGGTGCCTTGGGGTGCTGATTGCTGATCGTTTGGGTCTGCTGTCTTTGGTTTGATTGGGCTCTGTGGCTGTGAGGTTGGAATTATCCCCCAGCGTGGTGCAGTTCTGTTGTAGTCTGGGATTAAAAGGTAGTGGTCTTTGGCTTGATTGTTTTTTGTGGCTGTGGGGGCGGAAGTTATCCTCCCAGCCGGTATTAAAGGCACGCTTGTGTGACTCCTGAGATCTGAGGATCTCTTGAGCCCAGGGGCAGGTGCCGGGGGGAGCGAGTGCTGAGACCCTCCCCCCACCCTCCCCCGCCCCCGGCCAACTGAGATTACGAAGAAGGATCTGAAAGGAGGCAAGGCAAAGCACGCCTTCAACACCAGGAAAAGGCATTCAGGACTCACATTGGAGTACAGGCAAGGAGAAGCCATATGCCAGGATCAACGAAGAAGAAACTACACTGGAGAGGTGCAGGATACAGCTCAACACGCCAAAGCTTTACTAACCCTATGAATGACTCCTGCAGTGGGATCACCCCGGGATGCCCCCAGGACACAGACATCAAAGACACAATGTGAAGGCAGGTACTTACAAGAACACTTAACAAAATCATAAAAAAAAATATAAAGAGAAACTAAGAAATAGGAGAATTGAGGAGACGCGAGAGAGAGGGAGCAATAAGACATAAACTGCCCGGAAGGAAGTAGAAGACACTTGAGAAAATCCATGCTGAAAGAAGAAAAAGAAACCAACCAGCAAACAAAAAGAGCTACAAAAAAGAGATCAAGAAGCTCAAAAAAGAAATAGAAATCTAAAAATTCAAGAGAGGAATGAAAAGAGGAATCAACATCATCCATTCAAGAGGAAAGAATGGAAAAAAGCCTCAGAAACAAAATAGAAGAAGCAGAAAAAGTAATATCCAGAAAACCTGGAGGAACAACCATGTAACAAAGCTAAAAACTCTAAGGAGAAGGATTTGAAAAAAATCTATAAAAATAATACAAAACAAAAATGGACCAATCCTATGGATCTGTTACAGCCTAAATGAAAAGATCAAACCATCGCATCATAGGCCATAGGAATGACGAAGGAGGAAGAAAGAATCCCAAGAGAAAGGTATTGACCAGATCTTCAAACAGGATAATAGAATTAGATGAAAACTTCCCCAAAACTAAAAAAAGACAGACCAATACAATCTACACTGAAATACATGAAGCACATAGAAACTCCAAACAGACAAAGATCAGAAAAGAAAAGTATCTCAACAACCGCCACATCATGAGTAAAAAATGCTGGACACAAAACACAAGAGATATAACTTCTTAAGCGAGCAAGTAGAAAATAAACAAGTGACTATAAGGGAAACCTAATCAGAATTAACAAGGACTTCTCACAGTAACAACCGCATGAAAGGCCAAGTAAGACCTGGAGCAAAGCATGTCGCAGTGATAGGACAATGTATTGCCGTAGCCGCAGTAGTTACTAATATACGCCAGCAAAAATGTCAATCCATAGTGGAAGGAGAGAGGAAACAATCTTCAATGACATAAAACAACTTGAAAGAATAATGTCCGGAAAAAGCGCAAAGCCCCTATCCAAGAGAATACTGGAAGCAAGTCAAAGTCACATGAAAGGAGTAACCAACCCCAGGCACCTAAGAAGGAGAAATCAATAAAAACATAAACTGCAGGCAGTAGAAACCTAAATAAAAGCACCCAGACAAGATGGATAATAAGGCAAGGAAAGCAACACAAACTCTATCAGTCATACCTTGTAAGATATTAATGGACTAAATTTGCAAATCAAAAGACATAGACTGGGTAGACTGCGAATATTAGGAGACAGAATCCATCGATATGCTGTCCTCAAAAACAACAAGATATTAAGTTCAGGGATAGGCACCTATTTAAGGTGAAGGGATGGAAAAAGAATATTACCAAAGCAAATGGTACAAAAAGAAAGCAGGTGTTGGCATTTTAATATCGGGGATAAAATAGATCTTCAAGTATAATGAAATCACGACAGGAGACAAGAAGCGCCATTACATTTTATATATAAGGAAAATCCACCAAAGTAGATATTCATCAATTCAGTGATATATAATGCACCCAATCTAGGTGCACCGAAACTTTTTATAAAAGAACTCAAAAAATTGTTTCTCCAGGACCACAAGTCAAACAGAACTAATCCCAGTACATCAATAGTGGGAGAATTCAATAAACCCCATGAGTCCTTTGGATAGGTCACAGGACAAAGAATAAAACAGAGAGACATCGAAACTGAACGATATGATACAACAAATGGACCTCATAGACCATTACTGAATATTCCATTCCTAATAACCAGAGATAGCACTTTTCTACTCCCAGCAGCCCCGCGAAAGAACGGGAACATTCTCCAAAATCGACCACAATCTGGGACACAGAAGCTGAAAACCTACTACAAAATAGTCAAGAAAATGTATTGAAATAAATTCATGCATCCTGTCAGACCACAGTGCAATGAAGCTAAACAATTCAACACCAGGACAAGCCCTATTATCTGCCTAACAAGAAACACTGGAGAGCTAACAACACACTCTTGAATAATGAATGGGTCAAGGAAGAGATAAAGAAAGAAATAAAAACATTCCTGGAACTGAATGACAATGACAATACAACACAACAAAACTTATGGGATACCTTAAAAGCAGTCCTAAGAGGGAAATTTATAGCCCTGGGTGCCTACATTAGAAAAACAGAAAGAGCACAAGTGAATGATCTAACACTACAGCTAAAAGCACTTGAGAGGCAACAACAGATGAACCCTAAACGCAACAGACAGGAAGAAAAAAAAAAAAAAAAAGAAAATACTTGAGATGGGGTGCGTTATAAAATATAGAAGACTAAGGCAGACATGGTGGTACGTGCTTTTAAATCCAGCACTTGGGTGGCAGGATTAAAGAGGCAGGTGGATCTCTGGGAGTTCAAACCAGCCTGTTCTACATAGCAAGTTCCAGGCCAGCTGGGGGCTACAGGAAGACCCTGTCTCAGAAAGACCCCCCCCCCAAAATAGAAGCCTATTTGGCTGGAAATTCTGAAACTGAGGTGCCCAAGGTTACAGTGGCAGCATCTGCCAGGCACCTGCGGTGCCTGCGCACTGCAGCACATGGTAAGTAGGGCAAGAGAACTGACTCTCCTTTCTTCTTCTAAATCCACTGATACCCCATGGGCTCCACTTTGATGATCTCATCTAATCCTAACTCATTTCAAAAGCCTCAGCCCCAAATTTATGAACACACTAATCTGAGTATTAAGTTTCCAATCAGTGACATTTGGTGGGGTTGGCACATTTGGACCACACTGGGTTTCAGAGCTGCTCCATGGTTCTCCATGATGAGGGTCTCTTCTCTACTCAGCACTGTGGCAGTTTCTCACCATCCCGAGTGCTCTAGCCATCCCAAAGGACAGCTCTCCCAACATAGTACACCATCTCTTGCCTCTGAGTCCCGTGTCTGCTATTCCTTCTGCTTGGTCTTTTTCCTGTCCTCGGTCTGACTCCTGTCTGCTCATCCTTTAGGATACAGATGAAATCACCTTTTTCTGGGAACCTTCCATGACTGACCTCTATCTTTGCCCCAGACTTTGGGAGACACTCTTCTCAAATGTCACCAACACGTTTTTGAAAACAGCCTGAACCATGATAGGTGATTTCTTGATCGGTCTCTTTCATCACCCAGCCAGCTAGTTGACACTCCTTTATTCCTCATTCTTCACATTCCTAATGCCTGGATTGGTGTCTGGCATAAGGCAGACACTCAGTATTTATCAAGGATGAAATTCTATGGCAACGCCCATAAAGGTAATGGGAGACCAAGCACGGAAAGCCTCCTCCTTGGTCACCTGATCATTCTTTATTTTTTAAATTTTTTACTTTTTTGGTCTTTTCAAGACAGGGTCTCCCTGTAGCCCCAGCTGTCCTGGAACTCACTCTGTAGACCAGGCTGGCCTTGAACTCACAAAGATCCGCCTGCCTCTGCCTCCCGAGTGCTAGGATTAAAGGCGTGCGCCACCACGCCCGGCCACCTGATCATTTTCAACCTGTTTTTTTTTCTACCATCTACTGTATCAATAAGAAGGCAAAATGGCAAATTATCTCCCAAAGTGATAAATAATATTATCCTTTGATGTTTAGACCAAGGAGTCCTGCATATGAGGCCAACGTAAATGTCTGCAAATGTCGTCCTAAGAAACAGGATACAGCAGGGGTCTGGAAATCTAATCAAGGCATGATGGAATGTGAAGGAAAGCTGTAACCTAATCAATGGCCTTAACAGCTGAAGAAAGAATATGGGAGCAGAAGGGGGGTGGTCTGTAGGGAGTGCTGAAAAGTGGAGCCAAGGAACAAACATTTGTCATTATGTCTCCAGGCCTGACAAGAGAAAGAGCTCTTTTTCTGACTGTTAGACTGGAGCATGCAGTCCACCCTATATCCCCGTGGATGCCGCAGAACTCATCCAATTCCCTCCCTTTGTTCTGATTTCATGCTCACAAACAACCTCCTGATTATAATTTGGCTTCCTATGTAGATTTTCCAACAGGAGAGAATGCGCTGACCAGTCAGCATGAACATCTGGTCCATTTGGCAGGGAGCATTCTCTTTGTATATGAATGTATTAGTGCTCTGGTTTATATATCAGTCAGTTTATACACCCCAAGGGCTGCAGAGGTGCTCATTCTTCCAGCCCTTGCTTAGACCATCGGCCAGGCCCTGTTCCCTTCACCCTCACTCAGCATGGGAAGAGGACAAAACATCTTGAGTGAGCCACAGCTTCTTTTGGGCCAAACCCATTTTGCTTTGGGCTCACGTCCTCCCCATCACAGAAGGGTGCATCACTTTAAACCCATGAGCAGAGTTGGCATGAAAGGTCTATCCTCAGGGTTTTCCTCCTCTTCAGAAATCTGGTCCCTGCTACTGGTACAGTACTTACCCTCCCATACCAGGGTTCCTTGCCAATAGGTTCACTCACTTTAGCGATCACTTTCAAAGGTTGGGGACTGGAAGGAACGAATTGATATAGGTCTGGGAAGAAGATGTTGCCATATCAAAGGCATAGGGACTGTTGGAATAGAGGACAAGGAAGGAGATCAACCTCTACCTGGTTGGAGTGGATGCTTGGATAGTGTCTGTGGGGCCTATGGCTCCACTGATAATTTGGTATTTCTACGGCTATTCTGGGTGCTTTGTTTCAACTGAATAGTTTGAATTATAGGAAACATGGATGCTAAGTCGATGAGATCACTAAAAGGAAATGACAGATGAACGAAGGGTAGGCAGGATAGAGGCCCTGAGAATATTCCAAACTAAGAAGAAAATCCACCAAAAGTAAAGTGAAGGCCAGGTCCCATGGTGTAGGTCTGTAATCCTAGCACTTGGGAGGTAGAGGCAGAAGGACCAGGAATGCAAAGTCATCTTGACTACACAGCAAGTTCAAGGGCAGCCTGGGCTACATGAGACCCTGTCTCGAAAACAACAACAAAATAATAGTAAAGGGAAGGAAGATGGGGTTGGTGTCTGAGGGGGTGGGGAAACCCTTCAAATACAAATTCCTAATTAAATAGAATGAGGTAAATACTTGAACTTCCTTTCTGGTAGGAACTGATTTCAGGATAAGTCCCCCCACCCCAGTCTCTGACAGGATCTTATTCTATAAACCCAGCTACCCTATAATTTGATATATATCCTAGAAGCTGCTTTTGAATTCATAGTCATCCTCCTGCCTCAGCATCCTCAGTGCTAGGTTGCATGCATGAACCACCAGGTTCAGTGCAAATAATCTAATTCTTTTTTTTTTAATTTTTTTATTAATTTTTTTATTTCTGTATGTGTATGAATGTACTATCTGCATGCAAGTCTGTGCACCCGTGTCATGCAACGCTTCGGAAGTCAGAAGAGGGTCTCGGATTCCCCTGGAACTGGAGTTCTCCTGGAATTGGAGCTTCAGACGGTTCTCAGCCGCCATGTGGGTGCTGGGGATCGAACCCGGGTCCTCTGTAAGAGCGGTCAGCGCTCTTAACTGCTAGGCCATCTCTCCAGCCCCAATAATCTAATTCTTAGTCTACTTTCTGTGACTGTAACAAAATATCTGAGATGAGGTAATTTATAAAGAAAAGACATGCCTACAGAAACTCTCATACACTTAAAATAAAAAGAAGTACATCGATTCTTTTTTAAAGAAGAATGCCAGGCATGGTGGTACACACCTTTAATACCAGTACTTATGAAGGAGAGGGAAGCAGATCTCTGTAAGACTGAAGCCAGCCTGGTCTACCTGGTGAGTTTCAGGCAGGCTGGGGGTACGGGAGACCCTATAAAAAACCAACCAAACAAATAAAAGAGCCTATAAATATGGGGCTGGAGAGATGACTCAGTGGTTAAGAGCACTGGCTGCTTAGAGGATCCTGCTTCGATTCCCAGCACCCACATAGTGGCTAACAACCATCCCTAACTCTAGTTCCAGGGGAATCTGATGCTTTCTTCTGACTCCACAAGCATTGCACGACATGGGTGCACTTTACACACACAGGGAATACACTCATACACATAAAATAATAATAAATTAAAAAATAACCCATAAATAATTAATAAAAGATAAATAAATTAGAGTCTATCTTGTCTCACAGTTTCGTAGGAGAGCAAGCACCATGTGCAAAACGGGAAAGGGACCTGAACTCTCACAATGGCTAATCTATCCCCTCAAGAAAAACAATCCATTCATGAGGCCCCCTCATGACTCAGAGACCTCCCACTATGCCCCACCTCCAACACTGCCACGTTGAGGCATTAAGTTTCCATCACGAAATCTTGGTTTGGGAGCAGGCCTTGCCACATAATCCATAGCTCCAAATAGCTGAGGAAGAGAAACTGTTAGGAGAACAGCAGACAAACACAGAGGGGATTATATCACAAGGAAAAGGGGGCTGGGGAGACAGCTCCGTGGACAGAGTGCTTGCCACTCAGACATGAAGACTAGATTTTGGATCTGCAGAACTCATTGAAAAAGCCTGGTGGGAGTGTTCCCTGGCGGGAACAGGGGACCAGGAAGACTGGTCAAATGGGGTTGCTCCAGATTCAGCAAAAGGCCCTACCTGGCTCAATAAACAAGGTGGACGGCAACTGGGGAAGATACCAACATCACCTCTGGCTTCCTGTGTACATGTAGACACACACGTTATATGCATGTACATGCAAAGAAGAGGAAAAACATTATTTGGAAGCCTTAATGAAGGTATTTATTCAGATAAGGAGACTCAGTAGATTCATAAGGTGTAAGATATATATATAATATATATATATAATCATATATGTATATATATATATATATATATATATATGATTAAAATTTTTTTCTGCTGGGTGTGGTGGTACATGCCTTTAATCCTAGCACTTGGGAGGCAGAGGCAGGTGATCTCTGTGAGTTCAAGGCCAGCCTGGTCTACAGGGTGAGCTCTAGGACAGCTGGGACTAAAGGGAGACCCTGTCTCAAAAATACCCCCCCCCCAGTTTTTTCTTCACTAAAAAGAAGTCCCCAAATTCACTAGTAGTCACTTCTCATCTCCTCCTTTTCCATCCCTGGAGAGACTTCCTGTCTCTGTGGATTTGCCTATTGGAGACCTTGCATGCACATGGCATCATGCAGTGTGAGGTACTTTGTCTTTGGCTTCTTTTTTTATTTTTTATTTTTATTTTTTATTTTTTAATTATTATTTTTTTTTTTTTTTTTTTTTTCAGGCTTATTTCCCTTTCTTTTCCCCCAACCCCACCAGAGCTATGCATTTTTCTGCCAACATGCCTTTCATTCTCTTTCAGTCTTCTCAAAATTTTCTCCATGATGGAAGTTGATTGTTATTGAGCAGAAGTTTCAGCGTGTTTCAGTCAGTTTCTTTTGATGCAGTCCTTCTGCGTTGTCTTGTTGTTGCTGTTGTTGTTTAATATATGCATCTACTCCAATGCTTTGGGACAAAAGCACTCAAGGGAGCCATGCACAAGAAATACAACTAGGTAATTGGTGATAGCATCTCACAGAATGAAGGTGCGATAGCCATTTGTTTGTTGTTTTTTCTGGGACTGTGTTACGTTTCACTCAGACATGGTCGTCCTCTAGCTCCAGCCCATTTCCTGCAAAGCTCATGATGTCGTTCTTTCTTTTTTTTTTTTTTTTTTCTTTTTTTTTTATATTTAATTTATTATTTCTGTATGTGACTTTAAAGTATCTGTGTCTGCAATCAGAGTCTGTTGCACACGTGGACGTGTCGCTAATGCGGCGCGAGTCAGATGAGGGTGTCTCGGATTCCACCTGAACTGGGAGTTCTCCTGGAACTAGTACATGGATTCAGACTGGTTCTCACATTGTGGGTGCTGGGAGTTCAACCCGGGTCCTCTGTAAGACCGCGGTCGGCTGTTCTTGGGCGCTTCGAAACACGCTAGGTCCATCTCTCACAGCCCAGGATGTGTCTTCTTTACTGTGCCATAGAACTCCATTGTGAGCATGTACCACCCATTTCATCTTCCCATCATTCCGTTGAGGGTCAATTTGGGTTGGTTCCACGCTCTTGCTCCTGCGCTTCTCAGTCTTGGTCTCAGGAGATCGTCTCTGGCTCTTTTTTACATTAAATATCGTCGAAGTTCATCTAATACTATAGCATCGCGTTATTCCTTTTTTAAACTGTGTTGTTAATTTTTTAAAGATTTAGTTTTATGGTGTGTGGAACGTACTGTCTGTATGTAGGTTTGATGCATCCCCTATGTCATGCAAGCGCCGGGAAGTCCTGAGAAAGTGGAAAAGGTGGAAGGGCCTATGTCGGATTCCCCTGGAAATGCGAGTTCTCCTGATGGAATTTTGGGATGTTTTGGACGGTTTCTCAGTTGCCATGTAGTGTGCTAGGGACGAACCCGGGTCCTCTCAAAAGCAGTCGGCGCTCTTAACCCCTAGGCTATCTCTCCACTCCTGCTTATTTACTTTTTCTTTTTCTTTTTTTTTTTTTTTATCTTTTTTTTTTTTTTTTTTTTGGTCTTTTCGAGACAGGGTCTCCCTGTAGCCCCAGCGGTCCTGGAATTCACTCTGTAGACCAGGCTGGCCTTGAACTCACAAAGATCTGCCTGCCTCTGCCTCCCAAGTGCTAGGATTAAAGGCGTGCACCACCATGCCCAGCTATTTCTTTTTATAACCAAATAGCATCCCATTATAGGGACAATGCGATATTTTGATTATCCATTCATCAGTTGATGAACACTCAGAAGATTTTGACCCTTTGACTATTTTGAATAATTCTGCTATACACATTCATGTACAAGTTTTTATATTAACATATATTTTCCTTCTCTTTTTTCTTTTCTTTTCTTTTTTTAAGTTTTCAATATTTTATTCAAGTTTTATTTAAGGTGATGTTAATTACAGCATTTGAAGGGGAGGATCTAATTCCACACAAAATGGAAGACTCTAAAATGTACCCAATAAACTGCTTTAAAAAAAAAAAAACAATAGTGGTGAGAACAAACAGAAGTCCAATTTAGACAGACCCCTAGTGCTGTCACGTGTGGTCACAATCACTCAGGCTCTGCCTAGCTCAGCGGGAGACCCCAGAAGCTAGTTCATACTCTGGTGCAATAGCAAAAAAGAAAAGGAATAAAAAACACACCCACCCCGACATGGAGAATCAAGTCCTGAATTACTGCCTTCATCACACCCATCCTCTCCACCCCAAAATGGCACAAAAGAAACAGCTGGCCACACCCTGCAACTCCTTTTGGTGTAAAACAGGTGCTAATATAATAGACTCAGATAGAAAGAAGGCGGGAAGATCTGCCTTGAAAAGTCCCTTTTGGATTGGTGTGTGCACACCATCAAGCCGTGAGCTTCTCACAGCTAGGGTTGGGAAATCAAGGTTGGATGCTCAGGAAGTCACAGTTTCATCCACGGACTTGACACGGTTACAAAGGGCCTACAGTCATCAGCTTCCTCTTGCAGCCATTTATAGATTAAAGCAAGAAACCTGGCCCCTCAAGTGGAGCCCCCCCCCCAAAGTCTACAGCTGAAAGGACCTTTTTGGAATTGGGTTTCTTCTGTACCTCTGAAATGGTAACACCTTAAAGCTGAATCATCTTTAACCTGGAGGTCTAACATATTTAGCAATTCTTGCATCCCCAACATACAACATTAAAAGGTACTAAATTCTGAAGGTAGCTATGCTGCAAAATAGTTTAAAATTAACGATTGTACAATATTCATTTATGCTTGAAATTCCAGTCCTAGACCAAGCTTGTGGCCACCTGTGTTTACGTTCTTGCCATCCAGTAGGGCTGACAGCGTCAGTTTGATACCTGGCTTGAGGGTCTGCGTGTACCCTAAGCCGATCAGGCTGGAGTTATTCACTTTGGCCAAAAAGCAGGCATCCGGGTCAATCTGATACTTGGCTGCTATTCCTGCTGTCCATGCAAGATTGACGGCGGTCTCCAGCTTCTTGTTCACTTTCTGGTAAATGGAGCCACTGAACTCAGTCCCATCGTTCACATTGGTGTGAAGCTGGAATTCGTCAGTCTTGTAGCCAACTGCGAAGTTGCTCTGGGTCACCCGTGACTTTGCGGTCTCAAAATTCATCTGGTACCCAGCCAGCCAGCCCTCATAGCCCACCACCAGGGCGCCCCGGATTGAGGGCCCAGCGATGTCGAAGTCCACGTCACACCCCAAGTTGATATGCTCCCTCTTGTACCCTGTCTTGATTTTAGCATTTTTTTCCCCAGTGTTAGGTGAGATGGATGAGTCAAAGGTCAGCTTCAGTCCATGCGCAAGCTGGTCTTCCACACTGATCTCTGTGCCTAGTGTGTTGTCAGTGTTCCACTTTTCCGTAAACGTCAGGCCATACTCTGTCCACCGGTACTTGGGTTTCCAGGCTCCCGTTCACTTTGGTGGTCTCTGTGTTGGCTGAGCCTGAGCTGGTAAATTCCAAACCATTCTCAGACTTCGTTTTCAAATCAAGTTTTATTAAACTAAATTCGTAACCCTTGGTGAAGACATCCCTGGCGGATTTGCCAAGATCAGTGTACGTGGGAGGTACAGCCATCTTCTCGGAGGCAGTGATGGCGGGAGCGGCGGCAGCTGTGGGGGCTGCGGCGCGGAGGACTCTTTTTTCTTTTTCTTCCTTCCTTCCTTCCCCTTTCTTTATTTCTCTTTCTTTCCTTTCCTCCTTCCTTCCTTCCTTCCTTCCTTCCTTCCTTCCTTCCTTCCTTCCTTCCTTCCTTCCTTCCTTCCTCCCTCCCTCCCTCCCTCCCTCCCTCTCTCTCTCTCTCTCTCTCTCTCTCTCTTTCTCTCTTTCTCTCTCTCTTTCTCTCTTTCTCTCTTTCTCTCTTTCTCTCTTTCTCTCTTTCTTTCTTTCTTTCTTTCTTTCTTTCTTTCTTTCTTTCTTTCTTTCTGTCTGTCTGTCTGTCTGTCTGTCTGTCTTTTTGAAAGAGGGTCTCCCTGTTTCCCCAGCTGGCCTGGAACTCACAGAGATCTGCCTGCCTCTGTCTCCTGAGTGCTGGGATTAAAGGCATGCACCGGGGCTGGAGAGATGGCCTAGCGGTTGAGAGCACCGACGCTCTTGCAGAGGACCCGGGTTCGATCCCCAGCACCCACATGGCGGCTGAGAACGGTCTTTAACTCCAATTCCAGGAGAACTCCAGTTCCAGGGGAATCCGAGACCCTCTTCTGACCTCCGCGGCGTTGTACGACACGGGTGCACAGACCTGCATGCAGACAATACATTCATACACATACAAAAATAAAAAAAAAATAAAAAAAAAAAAGGCATGCACCACTACACCTGGTTTATAATAACATATATTTTCACTACTCCGGTATAAGCTAAAGTGTGAATTTGTTTATCATATAGTAACTATCTTTTTGAGGAAATGCCAAACTGTTTTCCTAAGAAGCTTGCTATTTTACATCCCCATCAGCAATTTTTGAAGTTCTAATTTCTCTACATCTTAATTACTTGCTATTTTCTGGATTTTATTTATTATTTTATGTGTATGCGTGTATTGCCAGCATGTATGTAAGTGTGCCCATGTCAGGCAATGACCTCAGAGTCAGAAGAAGGTGTCAGATCCCCTGGACCTGGAGTTACAGGCAGTTACTAACTGGCATGTGGTTGCTGGGAATCGAACCCAGGTCCTCTGCAAGAGCAATCAATGCTCTTAACTGCTGAGCCATCTCTCCAGCCCCCATTATGATACTATCCTGGATAAATATGGATGAAGTGGTATCTTACTATAATCTACCTTTCATTTTGCTAAGGCTAAAGATGTCAGGCATCTTTTCATATACTTATTGGCTATTTTATATTTTCTTTGAAGAAGTGTTTATTTAGGACTTTTGGTAACTTTTTAAATTAGTATTTTTAAATAATCGAGTTAAAGGAAATACTAAATATATTCTGGATAAAAATCTCGCAAATATTTCTCCCATTCTTTGTTATTGTCCACTTTCTTGATGGTATCTTTGAAAACAAAAAAGATTAAAATTTTTACGAAGTGTTTTTTATCTGTATTTTTCTTTTGTTGCTTGTCTTTTGACATAACTTTTTTCTTTTTTTATTGTATAAAGGCACTTTATTTAAAAATCAACTTGTCTATATAAATCAATCACTCTCAGAGTTCTCTTGCAGACATAACTTCTAAGAAGTTATGCCTAACCCAAATTTAAAAAATTTTTTAAATTATTTATTTATTATTTTTTATGTGTATGAGTGTACTGTCTGCATGTAGGTTGGTGCACCTGTGTCGTGCAATGCCTCGGAGGTCAGAAGAGGGTGTTGGATTCCCCTGGAACTGGAGTTAAAGATGGTTCTTAGCCTCCATGTGGGTGCTGGGAATCGAATCACCCAGTTGGAGCTCTTAACCGCTGAGCCATCTCTCCAGCCCCCATAAATTTATGAAGCTTTATTGTTACATTTACTTCTGAGAAGTTTTTAACTGTAGCTCTTTGCGTTAAGTATTTGATCAATACCAAAATAATTTTTATGCATAAGTATCTAGTCGCCCTAGAAACATATATTGAAAGGAATATTTCTTTCCCTACTGAATTGTCTAGGTACCCTTCTCAAAAATCATTGGGGACCTGGAGAGTTGGCCTGGTGGTTAAGAGCTGCGACTGCTCTTGCAGAGAGCCTGGGTTCAATCCCTAGCACCCACATGGCAGCTAAGAACCATCTTTAACTCCAGTTCCAGGGGAATCCGACACCCTCTTCTGACCTCTGCAGCATTGCACAACACGGGTGTATAGACCTACATGCAGACAGTACATTCATACACATAAAAAATAAATTAAAAAATTAAAAAAATCAATGGAACATAAATGTATTGGTTTACTTCTGAATTATCATCTATTCTGATCTACATTTCTATCAGCTCCATATGCTTATGGAGTGCCTTTCATATGTCTTGAAATTGGGAAGTAAAAATATGAGTGCTTCAGCTTTGTTCTTCTTTATCAAGATTTGGCGGACTTAGGGCTGGAGAGATGGTTCAGTGTTTAAGAGAGCTCACTGCTTTTGCAGAGGACCCAGGTTCTGTTCCTAGCACCCAAATGCAGTTCACAACTACCTATAACTCCAGTTGCAAAGGATTCAAGGCCCTCTTTTGACTTCTTCCGTGCTCCTGCATATGCCTGGTCCATATAACTCAGGCAGGCTCACATACAATAAACAAACAAACAAACAAATAAGTAATCTTTTAAAAATATCATTGGTGGGCTGGAGAGCTGGCTGCTCTTGGAGAGGACCTGGGTTCAATTCCCAGCACTCACATGGAAGCTAAAACCTATCTATAACTCCAGTTCCAGGGAATCCATCACCCTCTTCTGATTCCAAGAGCATTGCACGACATGGGTGCACCTACCTACATGCAGGCAATATTCCCATACACATAAAAAATAGATAAAAAATTTAGCCAGGTGTAATGGCACATGCCTTTAATCCTAGCACTTGGGAAGCAGAGGCAGGTGGATCTTTGTAAGTTCAAGGCCAGCCTGGTCTACAGCGTGAGTTCCAAGACAGCTGGGACTACAGGGAGACCCTGTCTCGAAAAGACCAAAAAAAAAAAAAATCTAAAAACACAGATAAATTGCACCCTGGAGCAGAAGTAATCATCTTTTAAATTTAATTTATATATTCAAGAAATAATAACCGTGTTGTGATTTAACAATTTTAGTTTACATGAGAATTTACTTATAAGTCCATTTGATACCAAGTAAATTATTTTCCTAAAAACCTAAATTCATGACATGCACAATTATATAAGATAGATTTTAGTGCCAAGATTTTGTAATTACTCTTTGTTGAGATTATGTCTCCTGTTGTTTTTATTATGAAAAGGAGACTGAACACAAAGATCTCTAGACAAAGNTCTTTGATGGCTACTTTTGAAAACAAAAAGATTTTAATAATTTTTTTTTTTTTTTTTTTTTTTTTTTTTTTTTTTTTTTTTTTTTTTTTTTTTTTTTTTTTCTTTTTTTTCTTTTTTATTGATAAAGGCACTTTATTTAAAAATATCAACTTGATCTATATAAAACAATCACTCTCAGAGTTCTCTTGCTAGACCATACTTCTAAGAAGTTCATGCCTTACACCCAAATTTTTAAAATTTCTTTAAATTAATTTATTATTTTTTATGTGTATGAGTGCTGTTTCTGCATGATAGGTTTTGGTGCACCTGTGTCGTGCAATGCCTCGGATGGTCAGAGAGAGGGTGTATGGATTCCCTCTTGGAAACTGGAGGTTAAAGATGGTTCCTAGCCTCCATGTGGGTGCTGGAATCGAACTCACCCAGTTGGAGCTCGTTAACCGCTTGAGCCATCTCTCCAGCTCCCATAATTATGATAGCTTATTGATTACATATTACTTCTGAGAAGTTTTTAACTGCCCTCAGCACTCGTTTCGTTAAGCTATTTGATCAAATACAATAACTAATTTTTATAGGTCATATAGATTTCTAGTCGCCCTTAGAAACAGATATATGAGAAGGGAATTATTTTCTTTCCCTAACTGAATCGTATGTTTAGGTACCCTTCTCAATAATCATTGGGGACCGTGAGGAGTCTGGCCTGGTGGTTAACGAGCTCCTGATGCATGTGGCTCTTGCAGAGAGCCTGGGTTTCAATCCCTATGCCACCCACATGGCAAGCTAAGAACATCTTATACTCAGTTCCAGGGGGAAGCTCCAGACCCCTATTCTGAACCTCTGCAGCATTGCATACACACGGGGCTTATAGACTAACATGCAGACGTACCATTCTATAGCACATAAAAAATCAAATTAAAAAATTAAGAAAAACAATGGAACATTAATATGTAATTGGTTTCATCTTTCTGGAATTATCATCTATTCTGCATCTTACATTTCTATAGCTCCAAATATGCTTATGGAGGTGCCTTCATATGTCTTGAAATTGGGAAGTAAAAATATGAGTGCTTCAGCTTTGTTCTTCTTTATCAAGATTTGGCGCACTTAGGCTGGGAGAGATGGTTCAGTGTTTAAGAGAGCTCACTTGCTCTTTGAGAGGACCCAGGTTCTTTTCCTAGCACGCAAATGCAGTTGCACAACTACCTATAACTCCAGTTGCAAAGGATTCAAGGCCCTCTTTTGACTTCTTCCGTGCTCCTGCATATGCCTGGTCCATATAACTCAGGCAGGCTCATCAATAAAATAACAAACAAAAAAACAAATAAGTAATCCTTTTTAAAAATATCATGGTGGGCTGAGGTCTGGGGCTGTGCTCTTTTGGAGAGGACCCTGGGTATTCACATTTCCCAGCACCTCACATGGATAGCTAAAAACCTTCATATTATCCAGTTCCAGGGAATCCATCTCACCCTCTTCTGATTCCAAAGAGTCATTGCACGAAACGGGTGTGCACTAGCCTACATTGCAGGCGAATATTCCCAGAGTTACATCATGAAAAAAAGTCAGAATAAAAAATATTAGCAGGTGTTAATGGCACATCGCCGCTTTAATCCTAAAGCACTGGGGAAGCAGAGGCAGGATTGGTGGATCTTTGTAAGTCTCAAGGCCCAGCCTGGTCCTACAGCGTGAAGTTTCCAAAGACAGCTGGGACTAAGGGAGCCCTGTCTCGAATAACAGACCAAAAAGAAAAAAAAAAAAAAATAAGAAAGATGAAAACGTTATTAAAAAACACTGATTTCGGGCACTCTTCCATCCTTGTATCTTGAACTTTTAGGGATTATGGACCTATTGGTATCAACTTGGGGAGTTTGCCACTAACAATTATTAAAGACACTCGACTGGGTAATCGGTGGCAACACGCTTTAATCCTATGGCACTTGGGAGCAGGGCAGGGTGGGATCTTCGGTTGGTTTCAAGGCCAGCCTTGCTCTACAGAGTGGAGTTCTCAGAACCTGTCTCAAAAAAAACCAAAATAAAGAAAAAAAAAAAAAAAAAAAAAAAAAAAAAAAAAAACCCAAAACAATATAAAACTCTTCCAATTCATAAACAGCATGCCTTTCCATTTTCTGAGGTTTTCTTTCAGTTATTTCAATAATGTTTACAGTTTTCATTGTACAAGTCTTTTGTGTTGAAACAGGTTGACTGTTATAGCCAGAGATGTCGATGGGCTGCATGTATACACACATCTTCTGAAGAACTAAAAATATATAGATCTTTTAAAATCCTCTGTGGACATTTTGTCCCCAAACTTCTTTTTAACTTTCTTGGTTAGTCTATTATTTGTCCCAACCATTATTTGCAGATTCAAGCAGCCATGAAGTTAAACAATTAGCTCTAATTGTTTTTGACAAACATTCTAGGGAAAAGTGGGTTTTATTTGCTCTGATGAACTCTGATCAAATAAAGCAAGACTTGTAAATGGAGTCTCCCAGGGAAACACCAGATAAGTGAAATAATAACAGTTCTGTCTGAATGAGGCTTTTAAGAAGCTCTAACTCCTTCAAAGAGTGGTGGGGTCGGGGGTGGCAGGCTGGGGGGTAGGGGCTGCCCTTTCCATAGCTGCCAAGCTGCTAGACTTTATAGCTATTGTAGGCTCTTTGTTTTCAAGGCTACTGTGGAGCTGGAAAGAGGGGCATGGGAACAGGCCAAGTTACATGATCACAAAACTCACTGTTAACTGAGATTCAGTAGCCTTTCTTGAACAAATGCTCCCTGTATTGCTATAAACTTATGGTTCATTTCCATAGGTCTGAAAAAGTTGATTTTGATCTATTTTGCTTTTGTAGAGAAGAGGATTTTGAAGTCCTTAGTTCAGCATTTTTTTCTAACACCACTCAGCAATAGTAATGATGACCATGCAGTATTTTATTTTTGAAGGCTGGCTTGTCTAAATTTTTGAATTTCCCACAATAGATGTGATATAGCTATATATCACATCAATAGATGTGATATAGCTATATATCACATCTATTGTGATATATAGTGATATATAGTGACATATATTGTGATATATATAATATATATATACACATATATATACATATATATGTGTATATATATACATACATATATACATACATATATATACACATATATATGTATATATATGTATGTATATATGTATATATATATATAATAATAGGTGGCCATTTATACATAAAGGAAAAAGAAGTTAATATTGAAATCCATGAAACTTCAGTCACTGTCTCAGAGTGATTTTGGCTATTTAGATCAGGGTTCATAAGCATTTATTAGTTTCTAATTACATTTTTAAAAATTCTGTGTGTGTGTGTGTGTGTGTGTGTGTGTGTGTGTGTAAATGTGTGGCTATCAGAGGACAACTTGCAGGAATTGGTTGTCATCTCCCATCACGTGGAATTACACTCAGGTGGTTGGGCTTGGTGGCAAATGCCTTTACCTGCTGAGCCATCTAGTTGGCTAAAGGAACATTCTTTTAATTTTCTCTTATTGGTTATTTCAGTTTTCACTCTCACTTTAATGCTCAGAAATAAAGTCTTTGAAATGAAAAGCCTAAAAAAGAAAAAGAAAAAGAAAAGCCTGTCCTTATTTTTTTAATAGAGGCCAAGAGTGCCGTGTCATGGCTGTGGGTTTCCAGCTGGTTTTGAGAGGACTAATTCCATAGGATAGTGGAGCATTGCGGTGGGGGGTGGGGGGGGCAGTTGTTAGAGTGACCATATGTCTGTCCTTCCTGGAACAATCACACTTTGCACATGTTACTGCAGTATAAGTAATAACATTCACTGTTTACTCTCAAAAGGATCCCAGTTAGGATGATATGCTTTATGACTGCCTTAGTTATCAACAGCACCAGGGGGAGGGACAGTCAAGCAAGGACTTAAGAGACCACTTCAAGAATGGACCTGGGGTTGAAAGGTCTGGGGATGGATCCCCAGTAAGGACAGAGAACCCCAAAGATACCCACAGCTTCTCAGGAATCTTTTGCATTCCCATTGGAGGGCAGCTCTTCATTCAAGCTGATTTGAGCTACAGCAAAGCCATCACCAGATCGTCTTCCCACCTGCTGTGGCGCTGGGCTAGTGCAGGCTGCCTTCCAGGTTCTTGTTTTATTTTGGTAAAAGCAGCCATAGAGTAGTAGCGTGATCCCTCAAGCTCTTCAGGTGAGGGTGTGGCAGCTTCAAGGACACTGGTAAGCAATCAGGATTAGAGACTTGGAGACTAAGACATGCTGCCTGGATGTGAGGGAGAGCAGGTTCCCAGGGTTCAGGATGCTGTTCAATGCAAAACCTCCCTGTGGCCGAGAGAATGCCAGATTCCTCTGGTTTGAGAGCAGACAGCTTTTACTAGCTCTTGTTTTGAGAGGAGAGGCAGATCAGAACGAAATTCTTTGTCTCCAGCAAACATCTTTTTTTTTTTTACCTGCTCTGCTAATTTATTTCATTATCTAATAAGTAGTAATGATATTTCTTTTTTCAACTATAGGTTAATTCCAAAACATGTTTACTTAAAAATATATTTTTTTATGCATATGGATGTAAGGCCTCCATGTGTGTAAGTGCACCAGTATCATAGAATGCCTGCAGAGGTCAGAAGATGGTGTTGGACCCCTGGAACTGGAGTTATGGATGGTTGTTAGCTGCCATGTAAGTGCTGGGAATCTAACCCAGGTCCTCTGCAAGAGTAGTCAGTGCTCTTTAGGGCTGAGCCAATTCTCCAGCTTCCCCTAGGGCAAACATCTTAATGTTGTTCATTAAGAATATAAAACATGGGGCTGGAGAGATGGCCTAGAGGTTAATAGCGCCAACTGCTCTTGCAGAGGACCCGGGTCCATCCCCAGCACCTACATGGCAGCTGAGAACTGTCTTTGATTCCAGTCCCAGGGGAATCTGACACCCTCTTCTGACCTCCACGGCATTGCACCACACGGGTGTACAAACCCACATGCAGACAGTACATTCATACACATAAAAAATAAATAAAGGGGCTGGAGAGATGGCTTAGTGGTTGAGAACACCGGCTGCTCTTGCAGAGGACCCAGGTTTGTTCCCCAGCACCCACATGGCAGCTGAGAACTGTCTTTAACTCCAGTTCCAGGGGAATCTGAGGCCCTCTTCTGACCTCCACGGCACTGCACGACACAGGTGAACAGACCTACATGCAGACAGTACATTCATACACATAATTAATTAATTAAAAATTAATTAATTAATTAAAAATTAATTAAAAAAGAAAGGCCTTTATTTTATTTTATTTTTTTATTTTTTGTCTTTTTGAGATAGGGTCTCCCTGTAGCCCCAGCTGTCCTGGAACTCACTCTGTAGACCAGGCTGGCCTTGAACTCACAAAGATCCGCCTACCTCTGCCTCAGGAGTGCTAGAATTAAAGGCATGCGCCACCACCCTTGCCAGGCAAGGCCCTGATTTAAAAAAAAAAAAAAAGAATATAAAACATTGGGAGTGTGGTGGCATATCCCTTTATTTTATTTTTTTTTATTTTATTTATTTCTGTATGTGTATTAATGTATTGTCTGCATGCAGGTTTGTGCACCCGTGTCATGCAATGCTGCGGAGGTCAGAAGAGGGTGTCGGATTCCCCTGGAGCTGGAGTTCTCCTGGAATTGGAGTTTCAGACGGTTCTTGGCCGCCATGTGGGTGCTGGGGATCGAACCCGGGTCCTCTGTAAGAGCGGTCAGCGCTCTTAACCACTAGGCCATCTCTCCAGCCCGGCATATCCCTTTAATCCCAGTACTTGGGAGGTAGAGGCAGGTAGATCTCTGTTCCAGGACAGCTGGGGCTACAGGGAGACCCTGTCTCGAAAAGACCAAGAAAAAAAAAAAGTTTAAAAAATTAAAGTGATGAGGGTCTCCTTAGGGAAGAAGCTAAAGAGAGAAAAGGAGCGATATATATATATATAATGGGGCTGGAGAAATGGCTTAGTGGTTAAGGGCACTTAATGCTCTTCCAGAGGACTCAATTCAGTTTCCAGGGGATGAGAAACCCTCTCCTGACCTCCTTGGGCACTCTCATGGCATGCACTCTCACAGACACATGTACATTCACATAAATTAAAAATAATAATACATCTTTTTTTTAATACATCTTTTTTAAAAAGAAAGAAAACATGAAAAATCAGAATTCAGTGTCATGACCACAGCAGTGCTAAGATTTCCTATGAAGAAATCTTTCAGAAAATTGGTCAGGAGGCAGGGGGATGTTATCCTGTCCAAGTCTGTGTTGTCACTCCCATGGGATCACGCAGGCATCAGCCTGCAGGGCTGATAATGCAAAGCTCTTTGGAGACAGAGGTGGTGATTAGGTGGGATGCAAACCAGCAGGTGGGTCAAACCACTCATATAACATTAGCCTATGTTGAACGAGAATCAGCTGGAAGGAGACTTGTTTAAAAAGCATTGCATTCTGCCTGTGCCTACAGAATCATCTGCCTTGTTTATGTTTTTTTTTTCTCTTTTATTCCAAGAGTATATTGAATTACATCAATTGATTTTCAAATGTTAAGCCAATTTTCCATTCTTGGGATAAACCCTGCTTGGTCATGATGTAGAATCCTTTTATTGTTGCATTCAATTTATTAATACTTAGTTTGTTAGCACACACGTGTTCATGAATGGCTATTGGCCTGGAGTTTTGCTTGATTGTAATGCACGTGGTTTCAGTGTCAAGATATTGTGGGTCTCATAAAATTAATTGAAAAATGTCCTCTCCTTTATTCTCTGGGTTTCTGTAAGATTGGTATTATTTCTTCCTTAACTGTTTAATAGAAACCAGTGAGACCATCTGAGCCTGGAGTTTTTCTTGTAGGAAGATTGTTTACACTCAACATTATTGAGTTATAATTTACAAGCAATAAAGTGTACCAATTCAAACATATGATCCAATGAATTTGACAAGTGTACCTACTCATGTAACCGCAACAGTAATCAGTTCTGTCACCCTTGAAATATTCTCTGTGTCCAGGCAACACACTGCACTCCAGTCCTAGGCAACCACTGAACTGCTTTTATTACTATGCATTAGATTTTCATTTTCTGGTTCATCCATAAAGAATCATATGGTATGATTACTGCTATTCATACTGTTAAAATATATGTTTTTTTAAATTGAGACATAGCGGTTGCACGTATTTATGGGGTACAGTGTGACATTTCCATATATATATATAATGATCTGAAGGGGTAATGGCATACTGTTTTCACAGATATCAGTACTTTGTTACTTTTTTTTTTTTGGTCTTTTCGAGACAGAGTCTCCCTGTAGCCCCAGCTGTCCTGGAACTCATTCTGTAGACCAGGCTGGCCTTGAACTTGCAAAGAGCTGCCTGCCTCTGCCTCTCAAGTGCTAGGATTAAAGGCGAGCGCCACCACGCCTGGCAGTACTTTGTTACTTTTTATTACTGACTATGGATATACCACAATCTGTGTTTCCATTCACACATTAACTGACAGATTATTTTCAGATTTTAGCTGTTCTGAGTAACACCACCATGAATGTTCCTATACGGGCCTTTTTGTAGACATATGTTTTTACTTCTCTTGTGTAAACAGGAGTAGGATAGCTGGGTTGATTGTAAGGAAATGACAAACTGATTTGAAAGTGATTGAATTGTTTTGCATTCCCACACACTATGCAAAAAACTTTCTTTTCCTGGGAGGTGGGGTACTATCCTTTCTGGGATACAAATGGAAAACTCTGTGTTCCAATCCTATTGATAAATTTTCAATTTTTCTGATCTTGAAACTAACAATGGGAGGAGAATTTTATGTTCCCACAGGTAAAAATCACCAATCTAAATGCCTGAAAACATACAACTTATGGCTATGCAGGATGGACTGGGAAATGCCAGCAGAGAGGTTGACCCATCTGAACATTAAAGAAAGAGGAACCTCAGACTGCCTGAGTCACAGACGCTGAGCATCTCTCTGAATAATATTGGGGTTAACTGTTTATAATGGGTCCTAATGAAGTTTACCTTCCAGATACTGAGAAACCTTCCTACCTCTCCCCTTTATAGGAAAAAGAAAAACATGATGGCAATGAAACCACTCCCTAACTGTAAACTAGAGCTAATTGTTACAGTGGTAATTTCCTATAAAACGGGCATAACGTATAATTGATTGATAGGCATAGGAACTGTGAAAGGATATTTCTCTATCTAGAGCCAAATTCAATAGTAAAGTGTTTATAAATTGTGTAATTAAGCAAAATATATTACTACAGGAAAGCTCTGACATCAGCAATGAATTATTCTGCCTAGGAGATGTTGGCTAGGGGATTCAAACCCGCCCCCCCCAAATTATAACGGCCTTTTGCCTATAAGTGGCATCCTATGCAAGGAGAAAGGCAGTAAGTCCCTGTTGTCGAAGACCTGGTGTGAGCATGAAAAATGTTATGAGATGTCAGTTGCTAGCGTACAACTGGCCTCTGAAATGCTAGAGAGCGTTACCAAAGGCCACTAAAGCAATACAGCAAAATATTGGTCTCCCTGAGACAAGCAAGACTCCTCCGTCAATATCAGCTACACCTCAACAGCCTGGAGATTCTGTGCAACAGTGGCAGCTAAGTGTCTATATATATATATCCCAAATCTATTTGGCTATTAGCTCTCTCCTTGGAGGAATGATTCACAGTGGATGCCACAAGCTTATGTCCTCTAGTGGTTAGGAGATGTTATAAGCCACAATAAGAACTTGTCACCCTTTATAGAGAAACCACAGTTTGCGGATTAGCATACCATCCAAGCATCTGTGTCTATGCTCACAGCTTAGCTTGACATAATAATTGGTACTGCTTAAATGCCTGTACATCCAATAGCTTGTGCTTTGTTAGTATGACTAAAAAGGGTATCACTGGAAAAGCTGTCAACCCATGAAGGGAAACAACCTGAACAGACTAGAGTTCAAAATGACAACTCCAAAGAAATTAGACTGTTTTCTTCTCACCTACTTGTGCCCCTTTCCCAAAGCCCAGGGAACAAACTGCGGAAGAGGAGGCATGGTAGATTGTAAGGGCTGCTGTGAATCATGAGACTACAGGAATATAGTCTGGACTCCTAACTGATCAACATGCCTGTGCATACAAGCTTCTCCAACTGGACTATGGGAACCTTGGGTTGTTCAAAATTTGGACATAGATACTTGCAAAATGCACCAATTACCTAATTGTATGACATACTGAGTAAAATCAATGTTATCTGCAAACTGTGTCATTATATTGTAGAATCCCTTAAAAAAAAAACAACTTTCTTTTCCTTTTTTTTTTTGAGACAGGGTCCCTCTGTAGCCCCAGCTGGCCTGGAACTCACTATATAGACCAGGCTACCCTCCATCTCACAGAGATCAACCTGCCTTTATCTCCCAAGTCCTGAGATTAAAAGTAGATACCACTATACCTCTCTATAAGTTGTATTTTTTGAAGGACTCATTTAGGATATCAAACTTATTGTCATGAGGTTACTGATCATATTCTCTTATTGCCCTTTCATGTCTGTAGGCTCTGTGGTGATGACCACTTGATGCAGTGGTATTTATTCTTTATTCCTCGATCCATCTGGCTCTAGGTGTGTCAGTTTTTGTTTTATTATTATTTTTATTTTATGCGTGTGAGTGTATTGGCTCCATATGTGTAAGTGTACCCGTGTTGTGCATTGCCTATGGGAGTCAGAAGAGAGAGTCAGATGCCCTGAGTCTAGAGTTACAGACAGTTGTCTGATGCCATGTGGGTGCTGGGAATTGAACTCAGGTTCTCTGCAAGAACAGCCAGGGCTCTTAAATGCTGACCCATCTCTCCAGCCCTTAGGGTGTTTCAGCTTTGTCAATGATTTCAAAGAAGCACTTTCAACACTTTTATTTATATATTTTCTCTTAATTAATTAATTAATTAATTTTTGTCTTTTCGAGACAGGGTCTCCCCGTAACCCCAGCTGTCCTGGAACTCACTCTGTAGACCAGGCTGGCCTTGATCTCAGGAAGATCCACCTGCCTCTGCCTCCTGAGTGCTAGGATTAAAGGTGTGTGCCACCACACCCTGCATATTTTCTCCTTATTAATTTCTGCTCTTCTCTTGTTTCTTTACTTTTATTGATAGAAAAAAGTAAAGAATAATAAAAAAGGCTTATTTTTGCTCATTTTCCAGTTTCTTAAGGCAGAAACTTAAGTCATTGACTTCATATCTTTTCCCTTTGAATTAGAGTTTCACTATAAATAGTATTTTAACTGCATCCCAGAAATTCTGAGATATTACTTTTCTGTGCCTTATGAGAAAGGGTCTCACTATGTAGCTCTGGCTGCCTGGAACTTACTATGTAGACCAGGCTGTCCTTGAATTTACAGACATTCCCTTCTACCTCTGCCTCCTGAGTGCTGGGATTAAAGACCTGTACCACCATACCCACCCTACTTTTGTTATTATTGTTTGAAGACAGGGTCTCATGTAGCCCATGCTGGCCTCAAACTCATTATGTAGCCAAGGATGGCTGTGGGCATATCTGATCTGAGCTTGGGCACGTATGAACTAACATTTCAGCCAGCATGCCTCAGAGGCACGAGTGAGGGTCACAGGACCATTCTGTTTACACCCATGAGTTGGGATGATGTGCAGATACAAAGGATTGGGATTGGCCACTGGGAGGTGATGTCATACTGCCTATACATGTTGCATTGAATAAAGCAGAATTGCACTCTCTGGTGTATCCCTGAGCTGTCGCTGAAGTGTTCCTGCTGCCTTAGAACTGACATCTTACCACAGATGACCTTGGACTTCTGGTCCTCTTGTCACCACCAAAGTAGTGCTGGGATCACAGGCATGTGCCACCATGCCTGGTTTTATATGGTGCTGGGAATCGAACCCAGGGCTTTGTGCATGCTAGACCAGCATGCTGCCAACATACCCAGCCCCTAATATATTGCCTTTTCATTGTTATTAAGCTCAAAATATTACCTTGCTTCCCTTGTGACTGTTAGCTTAGCCTTGATCTGTGAGGTAAATATAAACCTGTTTACGTTCTTTCTACTTGACTATTAAGACCATACAAAGGACTTCTGGGATTTGAGGTAGCACTAGACCCCTTTGAGGGTTAGCTTGTGTCTGCTGCTTTCTCACCCAGTCTCTGGTCGCATAGGCACATGTGCTTGCTGCCTCTGACATTTCATGCTGGGTGGAACCTCTTTCAAGCCTCACACTGGCAGGATTTTCCCTTTATAAAATATCAAACATTCACTTTTTACTTACTCTCTGTTCTGAACTTTGTCTCAGAAAACCATCCTCTCTCTAAGACTCACTTTGGGACTTCCACTCCTATGTAATGAATGTTTATTTGATCATATCAAAGGAACACTATCCTGTTGACATCCAGACATGTTCTCCTGTCATGGCAGAATCGCTGTGAGAGGGGCTTTATTGAGTTCTAATTTAATATCTTTTCAGTCTTTCCTTGTTCTGCAATACTTTGGCAGTTTTGAGGCAGAGTGGTCAGTCTGGTACTACAAAAAGCTCTAGGCTTATTTTGGGTTGCCTCACCCCACCCATTATCAAAGATGCCTGCTTTAATTGAATTGAATTAATTTTTCATGGTGCTAGAGATAGAACTCAGGGCCTTACAGGTGCTGGGCCATTGCTCTACCACTGAGCCATATCCCCCAACTCTCACCCACTTTTGTTTTATTTTTTCTTTAAATTTTATTTATTTTTTATGTGTATGAATGTACTGTCTGCATGTAGGTCTGTGCACCCGTATCGTGCAATGCTGCAGGTCAGAAGAGGGTCTCAGATTCCCCTGGAACTAGAGTTCTCCTGGAATTGGAGTTACAGACGGTTCTCAGCTGCCATGTGGGTGCTGGGAATTGAACCCGGGTCCTCTGCAAGAGCAGTCGGTGCTCTTAACTGCTAGGCCATCTCTCCAGCCCCCCGACACCCTCTTCTGACCTCCGTGGCATTGCATGACACAAGTGCACAGACCTGCATGCAGACAGTACATTCATACACATAAAAATAAATAAATATTTTAAAAAATCATTCACTATTCAGTGAACTCAATCATTGCTCTAAGGATACCTGCATATTTAAAAAATATACTTATCATTCTTCTTTTATGTGTATGAGTGTATTGGCTGCATGTGTGTTAAGTGCACCCGTGTCGTGCAATGGCCACAGAGGTCAGAAGACAAAGTTGGATTCCCCTGGAACTGGAGTTATGGATGGTTGTTAGCGGCCATGTGGGTTCTAGGAATTGAAATCAGGTCTTCTGCAAGAGCAGCTGGTGCTCTTAACCACTGAACCATCTCTCCAGCCCCAGATTTAATTAATTCTGGGTGAAAAATTGGCTTTCTTGGCATCAGGAAGGTCAGCTTTCTTCATCCTACTGTGGATTCAGGCAGCTGGATATATGGGGGATTTGATGTTCAAGCATAGTTCTCTGACCACTTAAGTTACTTTAGCTGTGCTTATAGATGAGTTTATTTATTTATCTGTTGTTTATTAATGTTTTCTCAAGGCTGATCTGAAACTTATCTTCTAGCCCAGGCTGACCACAAATTTAGGACAAATTTTCTGCCTCAGCCTCCCAAGGGATGGGATTGACCATGTCTAACTAGATGAGTCCCTTTAGACATTGGACTAGAATGTTCTTGTTATAGGGGGTTAATGGTCACAGCCCTGGAAACTTCTCAAGAGCTTGTTCCTTTTAAAGTATTTAAAACCTGGTTACTTGGAAGTGCCAATAAAGTTGATAAATCTATAGCCGCTTTGTCAGGAAGAAAAAGAGAAAAGATACAAATTACCCCTGTAAGGAATGAGTATGAGGTTATTTCTATGCCTCCTATAGACATCAAAAGGATATTAGCATTTATGAAAAAGAAATATGCTAAAAAATTGACGACTTCATTCAAAATGGCAATAGATGACATGAATTGTCACAGCTATTAGAGTACCTCCATTCCTAGACTAAATACCTCTCTCTGCCACAAAACAAACTACCGAACCACAAAACTGTCCCTCCAAGCCAAGATGTTTTCCCTGATAAGTTCTACCACATATTTAAGGGAAGGATACTACCAAGTCCATACAAAAGTTTCCATAAGATAGGAAAAGAGCCGCTTCCCAACTTCTGATTTTAGATCAGCATTAATTTGCTGCTAGAACTAAAGAAAGATATTATAAGATAATGCAGCCACATGCCAGGGCTGAAGAAATGGCTCAGCGGTGAAGTGTCTGCTGTTCTTCCAGAGGACCTGAGTTCAGACCTGAGTTCATTTCCTAGGTGAAGTGTCTGCTGTTCTTCCAGAGGACCTGAGCTCAGATCTGAGTTCATTTCCTGGCACCCATGCTGGGATCTCACACTCACCTATAACTCCAGGAGAGACAGCACTCTCTTCTAGCCTCCACAGGCACCCCCCCCACACACAAATGGACAAACACATTTTAAAAATTTATTTATTTATTTATTTTTATCTGTATGAATGTACTGTCTGTATGTAGGTCTGTGAACCTGTGTTGTGAAATATTTTGGAGGACAGAAGAGGGTGTTGGATTCCCCTGGAACTGGAGTTCTCCTGGAATTGGAGTTATAGACAGTTCTCAGCCGCCATGTGGGTGCTGGGAATCGAACCTGGGTCCTCTGCAAGAGCAGTCGGAGCTCTTAGCTGCTAGGCCATCTCTCCAAACACTTAGCCGGGTGTGGTGGTGCATGCCTTTAATCCCAGCACTCAGGAGGCAGAGGCAGGTGGATCTCTGTGAGTTCAAGGCCAGTCTGGTCTACATAGCAAGCTCCAGGCCAGCTGGGACTAAAGGGAGACCCTGTCTCAAAAAGACAAAAAACAAAAACAAAAACAAACTTGAAAAACCCAGCACTCAGGAGCCAGAGGCAGGCAGATCTCTGTGAGTTCAAGGTCACCTTGTTTTATATAGTGAGTTCCAGGACAGCTGGAGCTACAGGGAGACCGTGTCTCAAAAATGAAAAAAAAATGAAAAAAGAAAATGTATGCCAATGTTTATGGTGAACATGGATACAAAAATTCTTAACAAAAGTTTAATAATTCAATCTCAAATACTACACCCCCTGTTTGCCCAAGAGAAATATGTCTACATAAAGCCTTGCACATGAATGTATAATAATGGATTTATTTATAATAGTCCAAAATGGAAACAACCCAAATATCTATGTATAAGTGGCATGGGAAATGAATAGCTAGTGGATAGCTATGTAGTTGATTTCATGGAGTGAAATACAACTCAGCAATAAAAAAGAATAAATAACATGCATGGGTCTCAGGACCGTAAGGCTAAGTGAAAAGAGTACATAGGAGGCCAGCAAGATGGGTCAGAGGGTGAGGGCACTTGCCACCAAGCCTGAGGATCTGAGTATGATCCCTGGGACTTTCATGGTGGAAGAAGAGAACTGACTCCTACAAGTTGTCCTCTGACACGCACATGTACCCCACATAAATGTAGAGTACATAGCACATGACATCATTTACATACAATTATAGCATATGCATATCAATCTACAGAAGTAGACACTGAACCAACAGGCGAGCCCATTCGGTTGGGAGTAGCAGGTGGGAGGTGAGATATGGGACAGAAGATGGGTCACAAAGAAGCAGGAAAATGGTGCTGATGCCCATGTTGGAACTCATGAAACTATACATATTTGCAGTCACTGTTCACTGGTTATATCTCAGTGAAGCTGTTAAGAACTTATACAGATTCAAACTAGAGAGGGCTGAAGGGAATGCTCCCATAATGGCCTTGGACTCTGGGGGATCACCCATCTCCAGCTTCCCAACTTAGGGCTCATTCTAGTATTCTCTAGTGTCTCCATCCTCCCTCATTTTGGCTCTGCCTTTGTTTTTATTTCCTGTTGCCGTGTCAGCAGTTTCTGGGATTAGGACTTGGAGAAGTCCTTTCCTAAACCCTGTTATGTTTCTTGTTTCCAAAGCCAGAGTCCATTCCAGAACAACAGCTTTTGTCTGCCCTATGTTTCCTATCCTACACTTCCTATACAATTCCCTGCCCTCACCCGGAGGTGGGGGTGGGGGGGCTTGTACCTCTCTATGTAAAACCAAAAGTTTAATGGTAACCAGAACTGGCAGTTCATTTGTTTGTTTTTAATGGCCTTGAGTCTTTAGCTGTAAAAAGCTATGCTGGATTGCTGAAACACGAAGACAGCCTCACTTCTGATGACAGTCCAGGCCCCTATATCCAGAGCTTTGGGCTCTACTTCTAATTCTTTATATACAATTTTCTCTTTTTCCTGGAATCATTTTAACCAATTCCACAGCCTCCAGCTGCTTCATCATGAGAGCAGAGAGTGCTACACTAATAGCAGGCAGCTCTCCCAGTGCAATTTATGGCTTCACAGTTCTGAAAATTACAGTCATTTAGTCTTCTCCATTAGCCCTGACCCCATCCCACTATGTCTGCATGTTTTTGGTTCCTGATGTCGAAAACTTCTTTTGCTTTACTACCTGGTCTCTCCAAGCTGAAAATGGTCCTTTCTCATTTCTTAGGGACCTTCTGAACTGTACACCTGCCCGGTATTGAGATCATGGTGTTACCTTTGTTTGTTTTGCATTATTGGGCTTACTAATTCTACCATTACAAACCTGTAGTTTTCCCTAGTTGGTTCTTCTAGCGGGGAGAGAGGATCTGGGAATTTGGATTCTGCCCAGAGTCCTATCACTTAAGCTAGAAGCTGTCCACTTCTCTTTCACTTCAAACCTCTCCTACCTTTCGTCTAATACCTGTATCAAACCCAGATGTGGCTCATTGTGGCTCCCAGTTAGTGGATCTCACCACTTCTCTACAAGTCCAAGCTTGACTTGTAGGTTTTAAGAGAGCCCTGCTCTCCAAAAAGAATGAACCCACTTGCTAATTAGAGGTAAGTCAAGGCTGCTTGAGTAGGGGAGTTCTCAGCCTTTAGATCTCAGACCCCGAGCTGCTGATTCCTGGGAACGGAGTGTTAATGCTTCACCACATCCCACCGGGTGCTGATGCCACTAGCCAAATCATTCACCCCATCGTTAGCACCAGAGTACCCTAACCTACCTTGTCCAGCTCAGTTCTGACCAACTCAGGAACTTCTTCTGTGTGTGTGTGTGTGTGTGTGTGTGTGTGTGTGTGTGTGTGTTATGCTTATGTGTATGTAGGTACCCATGGAGACCTGAAGAGGATGCTGCATCTCCTGGAGCTGGAGTTACAGATAGCTGTGGGTGCTGGAGACAGAACTGTGGTCTTTTGCAAGAGCTGCAAGTACTGTTAACCACTGCCCCAGCTCCAACTGCTTGGCCAGGGTTTCCAAACTATTTTCCCTAGTTGTGGCTTTGAAGCTAGTCAATTACTCACAGGTATTTTGCATCAACAACTCATTTACATCTGACACCTTGGGTTATTACATTCATGTGGCAGAAGGCTCTGGAATTTAATTTTATTCTTACTTCTCCATCAATGGCTTTCTGAGAACATCTTTGCTGGTGTGTTTGGGGGCCAAGATAAGGAGATAAGATATGTCAGTTTGTGCTCCAAGGAGATTTTGCTCTTTTCCAAGGTGAACTTACTTGAATGTTCCCCCATCTTAACCACTAAATGGAGACAGTGAAAATAGCTTCCTTCTATCTTCATTTTTGAAAGCAGTTAAACATCTATTTGTCCTTTTAAGTACATTTCTTTCATGTAGTCTAGTCTAGTTTCTAAGATTTCAACCATCTAAGTAGTGCTTTTTTTTTTCTCTTCATTCTCCCTTAAGCTCTTGTTATTTTCCTATTTGCCATTTCCAAGCTAAGACTGTCTCCAGGGCAACAGTCCTCTGCTCCCTCATAAGTCCTCAGTCCCTGCCCCCTCAGCAAAGGCCCTCCACTCTCGATGTGCAAATTGGATTTTCAGAGCCTAATGTTCCAGGTGCGGCTGATTGTCTTTTTTTCTCCTTCTCTCTTTTGATTTTTTTTTTCCTCTTTTGCCTTTGGGTTTGTGATTATTTAATTTTTTTCAACCACCTAGGTCAGAGAAGCTATATTGGCAATTTAATTCTCGTGTCCCGCTCCACCCTTCCTTGTTTTCTGTCCTTTCAAATCTACTGTGATAATCAAGACTTATTGATTAAAGTTTCCAGAGGGCCCTGACCAAGAAAGACAGAAATGACAGCGCCCTTGGACATCTTGTGATCAGGCTGCAGATTTCGTGTTGAGGGCAAAGAGCTGGTCCTTTGGCCTCCATTATATATACACACATTTATACATGAATATACACTTGAAAATACAGTGAAGCTCTTCATTTTATAATCTGTGTAATTATAGAATTTATTTAAATTAATCTAGTGTAACTAATATACAAAACATTAACATTAATCATTTTTAGTTTTGATAAGTACTTCATCCACAGAAATGTTGAGATCGCAAATTATAGTAAGCAACTTTTGTATCTGCCTGTTTTGACCAAATCCTTCTGAGATCATTTTCTCTTGTGTGTGTTTGTGTGTGTGAATATGCACACGTGTGCATGTGCACATGAGGAGGCCAGGGGTCAACCTTTGGGTATTGTTCTTCAGGAGTCATCCCCGTTTTTTGAAGCAGAGCCTGTGATTGGCTGTTCAGGGTTCCTCCTGCTCTGCATCTCTAGCCCTAGGGTAACAAGAATGCACCACCTTTATGATGGGTTCTGGGGACAGAATTGGGGTCTTCATGCTTGCCTGGCAAGCACTTCACCCACTGAGCCATCTCCCAAGCCCCTCTGATGTTATTTTTACAGCATCTCTGAATATAGGGAAGGAGGACCCACCCTGTGCATCACTGACTTCCAGTTTCTCTGAATGATGTGACCTCTCATAAAGAATTTTTGTGGCCTTGTGGAAATATAAAAAGGAAGGCCGGGTGCCAGCTTCCAGACGTTCTTGTTTCTAAGGGAAGGGCTAACAGTTCTATTTTGTGTTTCTTTTCTTGGTGTTAAAATGTCTTTTTCTTTTTATGATTCCTTGTGGAGCTCCATTATTTTATTAAACCTGTGAACTCAAAACCTCTGGGCTCCATCTCTCTCTTCTACAAATTCTGAAGCTAAAACTAGCTTACTCTGGCTCATAGTTTTCAGATGAACTTCCTCTGACCCCCAGAAACTAATCTGCTTCTCTGAGAAAATCGGATTCCTGCTCCTACCAAGAGACTCTCATCCAGACCCCAGGCCAGGGCAGGACTCCATACTTTCCTTGTGAAATGTTCCCCAGGAATGCAGCTGTTCTGAGGGTTGCATGAACAGCCCCCGAGCCTCAGTCCCTCAAATGTGTGCTGACGTTGATTCTGCCAACTCGGCCAGGCCAGATGTCAGTACTGTCCTGACAGTCCGTTTCCATTCAGAATATTTGCCTGGTTTCCTCTTCTGCCAAAGTGTCTGGACACTGAAAAAAAAAAAAAAAACACCCAAAAAACAAAACCCAAGAAAACAAGAACATCCCTGATTCCCAGTCCTTATTCCTTAAAAAAAATGGTACTTTGCAAATGTTCCCACCAAAGTCTCCCTTGAAGGCAGAGGAGAAATCTGAATTTACATGAAGGGGGAATTGAAAGGGAGTCTGAAGGGATTATTGTAAGCAAGAAATTTGCATTTGATCTTAAAATTCATGCAATGCTTGTATTCGACCTCATAATGTATTCCTAGTTTTATTAATATGTGTTTCAAATGATTTACCATCAAGCAAAATAGGTTTGACCTTCAAAAGTACAATAGGGTGATCCTTGAGCTTGTGGGCAGATAGCACAAAAATGATGGTCCAAGGAGGGCCCTTCTGGCTGACCCACCCCAAGTCTGGCTCCCAGATCCTTTATTTATCCCTAGCCAACTTCCTGTGGCATTTCCTTCAAGGAATTGTTTAAATCCCTTCCAGCTCAATTTTATTTCCACCTCTTCACAAATTACCTTGTTTTGGCAAATGAAGAAAAGAGGCCCCTCACTCTTCAGCTTCTTTCATTCTTCTCTATACTCTTTAAAGGCATACCGAAGGGTATTTCCTTGGGCTCAGTTATTGTAAAGATTGACAACAAAACAAAACAAAAACTTTATTTTCTGATTCTGAGAGCAGTACCGTGTACTAGGCACCAGCTGCCTGGCCGATAGTAGACCCCATTCTCTTCCCATTTGTTATTCTTTCTCAGTGTGGGTCTCATTCCACCACATCCTTCCTCTGCTCCATGCATGGGCCTGATATCTGGGCCTGCCCATCAGAGTCCTGTTCAGGGAAGACCATGTGTCCAAGCTGGGTCATGGAGAGCTAGTCTGGGATTGCGCTGGTGTGGGGTTGCCAAGCTAGTGGGCTGCTCTATCATCATCCCAGGGGGAGAGGCTGCCTGAGAAGGAAGCCAAAACGAAAGGAAAGTGCAGCTGATACACGCAGAAGTCTTATTTACAGAGAATTCATTGGAATACCTTGTCCAGCTATGTCTGAATCCACCCCAGACTCTTTAGGTACATGAAACAATCGGTTTCTCTGTTTCTTCAGTTAAAGTTAGGTTTCTTTATTAGCAATCCAAAGACTGATAGAGAAGTCACTTTGAAAAGATACAGCATTATAGAAATTAAAAGTACAATAGAAAGTTTCAAAAAGTATTTTATATCATAGTTAACTTTTTGCCTAACCAAAACCCGCTAAGTGTTTTCTTCTAGAATTATTATAGTTCTTATAATATTTAGCTGTATGATTCATTTAGAATATATTTTAATGTTGTCTATGATTCATCTTGAATTACATTTTGTAAATGATGTAAGTGTTTAAGTCTTTTATTTTTCCATATGTGTTCTGTATATGTATATCCAGTTGTTCCACTTTGTGCTTACATTCATCCTCTATATTGAGCTTCCCTGGTGATCAAATGATTAGAACTTGCACAGGGTTTTCTCTAGACTATGAATTGCCCTATATGTCCATTTTTATACCAATATCACCTTCTCATGATTCTTATAGCTATAGTGTCTTAAAATAAGGTAATACAAGTCCTCTAACTTTATTCTTTAGTTAAAATTGTTGTTTTGGCTATTTTAGATCCTTTGCATTTCTGTCTTTATTTATTTGTTTGTTTGTTTTGCTGTGTTTTGAGGCAGAGTCTTGCTGCTGAGGCTGGTCTCAATTTTGTGGAAATCCTCCTGTCTCAGCCTCCCAAGTACTGGGATGGATTTCAGGCATGAACTACCATGCTTTGCTTGAATTTTTTTTTTTTTTAGTTAAAGTCTCACTATGTACCCCAGGATAGCTTCAAACTCATAATCCTCCTGCCTAAGCTTCCTGGGTGCTGGAACTATTGCTGTGTGCTATCATGCCCAGCTTGTCCTTATTTCACATAAACTCAGAATCACTTTGCTATTTTCTATTAGAAAAGATTTCGGGGCTGGAGAGATGGCCTAGCGGTTAAGAGCGCCAACTGCTCTTGCAGAGGACCCGGGTTCGATCCCCAGCACCCACATGGCGGCCGAGAACCGTCTGAAACTCCAATTCCCCCACTCCAGTTCCAGGGGAATCCGACACCCTTTTCTGACCTCCGTGGCATTGCACAACACGGGTGCACAGACCTGAACGCAGACAGTACATTGATACACATACAGAAATAAAAAAATAAAAAAAAAAGATTTCAGATTTCGATTGTGGTCAATTTGCAGAGAATTTATATGTTAACAAACCAAGTCTTCCAATACATGTGTATAGTATAACTATTACCTTATTTAAATCTTCTTTCCTTTATCTTTTGAGTACAGATATTATTCAACTTATCCATCAGTATTTCATATGTTTGGATGTTACTGTAAATGGTATTAATTAAAGTGCAATTCCCAAGTCATCTTTTTAGTAAGTGGATGTACAGTTGATTTTGTTTGTTAACCTCCTTTTCTACAGTCTTAATAAAATCATTCTTTCTGGTAGCTTTTGTACAGATAGTTTAGGATTTTCAATATGGAAAATCACATATACAAATGGAGACAATTCCATTTCTTCCTTTCCAATACTATGGCTTATTTCCTTTCTTACCTTATTCTATTGGCTAGGCCTTCCAGTACAAGGATGAAGAGTGAGACATTCTTGCCTTGTTTGCTATATTAGAGGAAAAAGCATTAAGAATAATGTTGGCGGGCTGGAGAGATGGCCTAGCGGTTAAGAGCGCCGACCGCTCTTACAGAGGACCCGGGTTCGATCCCCAGCACCCACATGGCGGCTGAGAACCGTCTGAAGCTCCAATTCCAGGAGAACTCCAGTTCCAGGGGAATCCGAGACCCTCTTCTGAACTCCGTGGCATTGCACGACACGGGTGCACAGACTTGCATGCAGACAGTACATTCATACACATACAGAAATAAATAAAATTAATAAAAAAAATTAAAAAAAAAGAATAATGTTGGCTCTAAGTTTTTCAAAAAACTTTATTATGTTTAAGAGGATCTTTTCTATACCTATGTTGCTGAGAGATTTTAATCAAGAATGGAATTTAAATTTTGCCAAATGCTTTTATAAATCTACTGAAATGACTTTTCTAATCTTTTAATGTGGTGAATTATATTAATTGGTTTCTGAATAGTAAAACAATTTTTGGCATTTCTGCTATAAATTCCATTTAGTTATAATGTGCCATCCATTTATATATTGCTAGGTTCAGTTTGCCAAAAAAATTATTAAGCATTTCTGCAACTCTACCCATTAGTATATAGTTTTCTTTTCTTATAATGACTTTGTTTTTAGGAAATAATTAATTCTGGTCTTATGAAAGGAGCTGGTTCTAGGAGACTGCAAAACTGGGATTATTGCTTCCCAAAATGTTGGAAAGGCTCATTCAACAAAGTCTCCTAAGCCTGGGATTTCCTTTGTAAGAAGGTTTTTACAAACTATAAGTTCAGTTTATTGAGTAAATACAGGGATATTCCATTTATCACTTCTTTATTGAGTTTGGGTAGTTCGATGGATTTTTAAAGGAATTTATGCCATTAAAGTTATTGGATTTCTTGACATGAAATTGTCCCTAATATGTCTTTTAAATGTCTAAGGATTATTTATTTCCTTTTTGGTACTGGTAATTCCCCGACCTCCACCTCTGGTTAGGCTAACTAGAAATTTTTTTAAGTTGTGATCTTTTTAAGAAATTTTTATTTTTGTTGATTAAAAAATTGGTTTTCTGTTTAATCAACTCTACTCTTTAGAATTCTCTTCATTCTATTTATTTTGAGTTTACTTTGTACTTCGTATAGTCTCTCTAGGTAGAAGATTATAATTTTTTATTTGAAAAGTTTTTTCTTGAATACAATCATTCATTACTATAAATTTTTCTGTTAGCACAGTGTTAGTGACATCCCTCAAGTTTTGATATGATGTGTTTCTATTTCTTTTCTACTAAAATATTTAGTAATTTCTCTATATTTTATTATTCGAGTCGTGGATTCAAATTTGTATTTTAATTTCTAAATATTTGAAGATTCATAAATTTTTCTGTTATTCACTTATAATTTAATTCTATTTATTATGGTTTGATAACATATGTCATATGAATTCAACATTTGTTGAGACTTGTCTTATGTTCCAGGCAATATCTTGGTGAATATTCCATGTGTAATTAAAATAATGTATGTCCTACTTTTGTAGCTTGACATTTTTGTTAGTTCAAGTTGATACTATCGTCCAAGTATTTCCGGTTATGTCGTGCTTGGTGGCGCATGTCTTTAATCCCAGCACTTGGGAGGCAGAGGCAGGCAGATCTCTGTGAGTTCAAGGCCATCCTGGTCTACATAGAGAGTTCCAGGACACCTGGGGCTGCAGGCGACACTGTCTCCAAAAAGAACCAAAAAAAAAAAAAAAAAAAAAATCTCCAGTTACTAACTGGTTTTTCTGGTGGGCTTCTGGCGGTGGAGGCTTTGTAGTTTTCCACCCCATGATGATGGAGGCTGAGGCGGGAGGACCTCTTTGAAGGTGGACGTCAGGCCATTTAGTGAGTGTTGCCTTAAACAAAACGTTAAAAAGCTCGGCATGGCGGCACCTGCTTTAATCCCAGCCCTCAGGAGGCAGAGGCAGGTGGATCTTTGTTTGATGGAGGTCAGTCTGGTCTACATAGTGAGTCCTAGGGTCAGCCAGGACTACATGTAAAGATCCTGTCTCAAAAAAAAAAAAAAAAAAAAAAAAGAGCCAAAAGAGAGCTGGAGATATAATTCAGTGGCAGAATGTTTGCCTACCATGTATGAGACACTAGGAGCAATCCAGAGTACAGTGAACAACTTAAAAAAAAAGTTATATTGAGGAAAAAACTATTTTCTCCTAATTTCCATCAGGTTTAGTTATTTTGAGTTCAATTATAATATACATACATTTTTAAAATTAAGAAGAGTTTTTCATTGTAAAGTCTTTCTTTACTTATGGTAGTATTTTTTGTTCTGAAATATTTTATATGAACGATGCCACTTTTCTTTAAATCAACATTTTCTTGGTGTATTAGATTATTAGATACTTTTCTGTTGCTATGATATAAAAGAAAATCATGATGAAGGCAACTTAGAGAAGGGAGAGTTTATTTGGCTTGGAGTTGTTGAGGAGTGAGTCCATCGCGGACGGGAGGCCTGGCAGCACAGGTGGCTGGAGCCAAAGGGTGAGCACTTACCTCTTTAAGCCTGTGTAGGAAGTACAGAGGGCACAACTGGAAATGGGACTGGGCTATCTACTCTCAAAGCCCACCCCCCCAGTGATGTACTTCCGGGAGCATGGCCATACAGCTCAGAGGTTCCCCTATCTCCCCCAAACTGCAACAACTCGCCAAGTGTTCAAATACTTGAAGCCTATGTTGGACAATTCTCATTCAAACCACCACATGTGGTATACATTTTATTCTTAATTACAGTTTTGAGATATAATTTACATATAATTCATATATTTAAAATGTACAATTCATTTGTTTTTAATTTACTCACAGACTTGTGTAAACAGTCACTATGATCAATGTTAGAACACTTTCCCTGCCTCCTTCCCGTTAGCAATGTTTCCTTTTCTCTACCCTTCCACTTCTGTCCCTATATTTGCCTATTCTGCATACTGGCATCCATCAGTCCTCCAATCCCTTTTCTTGTGAACAGTATTTCATTGTCTGGATGTACCTCCCTTTTGTTTATGCAGTCATCAGCTGATGGACATTTGGGATGCTTGTATGAACTCAGTACTTAATGCTGCTAACAGAGACAGGGGATGGAGTCGAGGGCAGGCAGCAAGCAACACACTTTCTTCTGTGGCCCTAGAATCTCTTTTTGTTGTTTTCTTTCTTGAAGAAATCATCTAGTGAAAATGATGAGGCAATCATTTTCTTTCGTGGCCCAGTTTCTCCACTTTGGCCTCACGGTACCTTCCCCACTCTTCATACCACAGAAGAGAGAGACCCTGAATCACAGCCTTCCTTTTCAAATAAATCATTTGAATTCTTCATTGCACTGAAGGATTTCCAGTAGATGAAATAGTCTGTCAGCCCGGCGTGGTGGCGCATGCCTTTAATCCTAGCACTTGGGAGGCAGAGGCAGGCAGATCTTTGTGAGTTCAAGGTCAGCCTGGTCTACAGAGTGAGTTCCAGGACAGCTGGGGCTACAGGGAGACCCTGTCTCCAAAAGGCCAAAAAAAAAAAAAAAAAAAAAAAAAAAAAAATCCTGTCCTGGCTTCAGAGGCTCTTCTGCCAGTCTGTCAAGATGCTGCCCCAAACAAGAGCATGCTTTGTTTGACAGTGCTCCTTGCTCTTATTTTAAGGTCAATCTTTTGCAGATTTATAGAAAACATTATCTCGAAGTTAACTGTGGAAACCACCAATGCTCTGTGGCAGGCAGCATGGAGCAGAAGAGCAGTTTTCAGCAGGCCTAGGCTCTCAGACGTTTGGTTTTGATTTCCAGGGTACTCTTTGGTGCCCACGATTCCTGCCTCCCATATAGCTCAATGCCAACACAAGGAGAAGAGAGAAATGAACTCACAGATTGCCGGGATCACAGCTAGCCTCTCTCTCTATGCCAGACCCCTCCCTGTCCAGTAGCCCGGGTCAGAAATAAACCACAGGCTGCAGTTTGTATGGTGGAGAAAGAGGAGACAAAGACTAAGACATTCTCTTAATTACAGTGGCCAAGAATGTTTCAAGTAGCTGCTCAGTTCTGTATCCAAACTATACCCATAGCTTCCAAACCAGCACCACTGCTTTCAGATCCTAATTTTCTTCCAGTCTCCTCCCACCTCCCCACCTGCCCACCTCCTCTCCTCCCACCTTCCCACCTCCCCACCTTCCCACCTCCTCACCTCCCCACCTGCCCACCTACCCACCACTCTCACTATGAAAGACAGCAGCCAGCCCCTTCCTGGCCCTCCCAGGAGGCAAGAGAACAACAGTATAGACATTGAAAGTAAGGACCAAGTATCCTTTCATCCCTCCTCCCCTCAAACTCAGTTCTCTTTTCATATGTATTTAGGAGCCAGGTACCACCTGAGGGGAGAAGACAGTGTAAGTTAACAGGAAGTATAATAGGGCTTTCAAAGCTGGGGAGACTCTCTTAAGACATTCAAAAAAATTTTTTTTATGTGTATGAATGTACTGTCTGCATGTAGGTTTGTGCACCCATGTGGTGCAATGCCAAGGAGGTCAGAAGAGGGTGCGATGCTGCGGAGTTCAGAAGAGGGTGTTAGATTCCCCTGGAACTGGAGTTAAAGACTGTTCTCAGCCATATGGGTGCTGGGGACTGAACCCGGGTCCTTTGCAAGAGCAGTCATCGCTCTTAACTGCTAGGCCATCTCTCCAGCCCAAGATATTCAAATTTAAATCTAAAACTAACCAAAGAACCAAACAAATCTTTGTGCTAAACTGATTTGTCCTTGGGCTGCATTTTATTACCCTTGGGGCTTTATAGGTATTCCTAATACATAATGGAAGAGATCCATGTTATACATATTCCATACTGATATTGATTTAGTAATATGGAACATACATGTTATTCTACAAGCAGGACCACAATATACAGGCTGCTTTGAATTTTGCTTTAAAAAAATTTTTTTTTTAAATTTCTGTATGTGTATGAATGCACTGTCTGCATGCAAATTTGTGCACCCGTGTCGTGCAATGCCGCGGAGGTCAGAAGAGGGTGTCAGATTCCCCTGGAACTGGAGTTCTCCTGGAATTGGAGTTTCAGATGGTTCTCGGCCGCCATGTGGGTGCTGGGGATCGAACCCGGGTCCTCTGTAAGAGCGGTTGGCGCTCTTAACTGCTAGGCCATCTCTCCAGCCCCTGAATTTTGCTTTTTTCATGTAACATTGAGAAGCTTTTCATCTTAGATGACTTCTTCACTAGTAGTCTATAAATGGACATTTAAATCATTTCCAGCTTAGAAAAGGTTTTTCCTAAATAATGCAGTATTGTTCAACCTCAGATACATGCCAGGATAATTTGACAAAGTGGTATTGCTGGGTCAATTTTGATAGCTATTGTCAAGCTGTCCTCAAAAAAAAAAAAAGTTTCAGCTGGGTGTGGTGGTGCACTAATCCTAGCACTTGGGAGGCAGAGGCAGGTGGATCTCTGTGAGTTCAAGGCCAGCCTGGTCTACAGAGTGAGTTCCAGGACAGCTGGGACTACAGGGAGACCCTGTCTCGAAAAGACAAAAAAAAAAAAAAAGTTGCATCTATTGAATTCTACCAACAGTATTCCTCTGTTTTAACTTTGAACTTTTCAAAATTCTTTCTGTGTATGTTCATTAGTTATTCCCATCAGAATGGCAGCTCTCTTTCCCCCCCGGGCCAGAGTGCACAACCTACAGAAAGTTTCTTTACTCTGTTTGTTGAAGAACTGAAGGAACATAAATATGTTTTGCCTACATAAAGTTAATGGTCTGTGGTAAAGAATGTAGACTTTTAAGCAGCCTTCCATGTCACTGCACTGGGGAAACACTGGGTTAGTGTGCTGGACACCTGGCATGGGTTCAGAGGAAAGAGTTGGGCTTTCATGGGCTGTACTGGCCAAGCTGGTCCATAGACTCCCCTTTGCCTTTTGCTTAATGTACACATCACCATGTTTGTGCTTGGCTGTTTCATCTCTGCTAGGGAGGACCTAAGACTGGGGGATGTGAATGTGCTTTCTAGTCCTGGAGTCTGAGTACTCCAGTTGGACTTCCGGGTCAGGCTGGAACTTCCTTGACTACTGGGCCATTGCCACCATATGTTGCAGTGACCTCTTCTCTGCTTTTCACTACTTTCATGTCATTTTGATGAAAACCTTTTTTTTTCTTTTTCTTTTTTTTTTATTTCCGTACGTGTATGAATGTATTGTGTGCATGCAAGTCTGTGCACCCGTGACGTGCAATGCCGCGGAGGTCAGAAGAGGGCGTCGGACTCCCCTGGAACTGGAGTTCTCCTGGAATTGGAGTTTCAGACGGCTCTCGGCCGCCATGTGGGTGCTGGGGATCGAACCCGGGTCCTCTGCAAGAGCGGTCGGCGCTCTTAACCGCTAGGTCATCGCTCCAGCCCCCTGAAAACCTTTTTGTATAGCTCTGGTTCTAGCAAGCTGATGATTCTGCTATCATGAGATTTCTGGGTGCTTTTTAATTTCCTTCCCAGCCTTCCTGTTCCCTGATAGATCTCTACTCCCTTGACACTCCCATAGAATTTTGCTCATATCTATATTAAATAATTTATCATCTTGCTTATCTGTTCTTCTACTGGTCTGGGAGCTAGCTGAAGTTCTTAATGACAACAGTAACTGTGATAACATGGTGCTTGCTATACACCAGGCACACTGCTGTGTTACCAACATTACTCATTTAGACCTCACGCGCCCCTCACAAAATCTTGGTGTCACCATTTCTGGCAACTCCTTGAACATTCTAGTGATTTTTGATTTAGATCTCTGCCCTCCTACTTAGTCATAAGGAGTTTTTTTTTTTGAGGGGGATGTTACTGGTTTACATCAGTTCCTTAGTAAAAATATTCATAGAATATATTTGATATGTGTATTGAATATTTATCAGAGGACATGAAATAATAATACGGTTGTTTTGCCATTTAGCCTGCCATCACAACTACTTCAGCTTCTTATATCTATAGTTTAACTTAGAACACAGTATGTCTATCCACTAGAATAGAATAACTATGTGACTACCCTTAAGAGAGAAATCATACCTGTAACACTAATACCTTTTTTTTTTTTAACACTAATACCTTTAAGTAATACCTTTAAGAAGCGATTTTCCAAAGCCAGGCGTGGTGGTAGATGCCTTTAATCCCAGCACTCAGGAGGCAGAGGCAGGCAGATCTCTGTGAGTCCAAGGCCAGCCTGATCTACATAGCAAGTTCCAGGCCCAGCTGGGACTAAAGGGAGACCCTGTCTCAAAAAAGACCAAAAGAAAAAAAAAAAAGAAAGAAAAGATTTTCCTACAAAATATCATCTTAATTCTCCCAAATTCTTTGATGAACTGGATAAGTATGAACAGAGTCCAGACTGCTCTGGACTCGAATCCTGACTCCACAATTTACCAGGCTTGAAACCTTGGCTAGGTTCCTTAGTCTCTTGAAGTTTCAGTTGGGTCACTGGTAAGTTAGGACACATACATATACATTTATTTATTTATTTATTTATTTATTTATTTATTTCTCTACTGAAGTATATAGGGGACATAAACGGTTTTTCAGAAAATGATCAATGAATGCTTGCTATTATTCATTCTTGTCATTGTTATAAAATGTTGGGTGGACAAAGGGTTATAGAAGTAAATGGCATGGTCCCTTCCTTATATATAAGAAGTAAATGGCATGGTCCCTTATATATAAGCTATCACCTCAAGAGTGTGGTAAGTCTGTTAATGTGTATACAAAGGCCAGAGAAGGCACAGTGGAAGGATGCAGTATTTCTATAGGAAGGCAGACAGGCGGATATAGCAACTAAACTGACTTTGGATGAATGGATAGGATTTTTTTCAAGGTAGTCTAAGTGGGGAAGGACATATTTGATATACAGGACAAAAGAAAGGAAGCTGCATGATGTTTTTCCATGAGCTACATTTGGTAATGGTTGGTCAGATTCTGAAGTTATGGAGGTGGGCAACAAGAAGGGTAAGATGAGAAGATTCTGGAGGCAAGCCAAGGGCCGGGTTTTGGAGTGTTTTTGAACGCCAAGCTAAAGCACCCACATCACACTTTAAGAAGAAGAGATATAATCAGATTTTCATTTTAAGAAAATCGCTTTGGCAGGTGATGAGCTAGATAAGCGTTAATGGTGGAGTCCTGGAGGCCAATTAGGAAGCAAACGGCCAGGTGGATGGGAGGAAGCTCTGACAAGGGAAAATAGCACAAGGGGAATATGGGAGGGGTTTGAGAGGTAAAAGAAAAAGGAGGGAAATTGCTGGGATCTACCTCCAGGCTGTCTAGAGCTAGCGCCTCATTCTGCTATGCCCCTGGTTCTGGTGATTGTGGCCGGCTGGACTGGGTGGTGGTAGTCAAGACAGAGAATACAGAAGGATGCAAGGAGTGGACACAGGGGTCACCTTGCTGTGCGGGGACACGGTGGTGAATTTAACCCAGCTCTTGTTGAGTATGAGACGTTTGTCACGCACGTGAAGATGAACAGGAGGCATCTAGACCCATAAACGGGTCTAGATTGTGGGCTTAGATTAGAGGATAGGGCTGGAAATGTAGATTTGGGAGTCTTGAAAGTAACTGGGAAGTTAGAAGAATGGCTGAGATATGGAAGTTTCAACAAAATCTCCCCATGGTGAAGAACTCAAAATACTGCTTCATCTCCCCATGGTGAAGAACTCAAAATACTGCTTCTTTGGCCTTTGCTTTTAATGATTGAGCATGAATGGTCAGATGAGGCTCTATACAACTTTATTCTCGGTTACCCATGTCCAAGGCGCGGCCTGCCATTTCATACCCTTTGCAACAGGTGGCGCTGGCGCCGGGCAGGGAGAAGGCCGCAGCACATGCTGGGCTCGGGGGCGGTGGGCTGGTGCGCTGATGTGGCGACGCTCTAGCCAGAGCCGGGTATTCGGTGGCCTGGCCGAGTCCTCCCTGGGGACTGGGCTAAGGCCGAGAACCTCTGGCCCTAGGAAGCGCATGCGCACCCGGTTTCCCCCATCATGGAGTCCAGTAGCACAGGTCTTACCTGAATCAGGTAAGAGGCTGGGGGAATGCGGTGGAGCCCCACCTTCACCCTCACCCTCACCCTCACCCTCTTCACCCTCTCAGCCCGCTCCAAGTGTGGGGCCGGCCTGGCGCGGGGAATGTAGATCTCGCCCATCCTGGGACCACGCTGAGTGACAGTGGTCCAGGGCGCGCGAGAATGTGCGGGCAAGCGCAGGGCTCGCGGGGTGCGTGGGCCCTGGCACGAGGCGGGCCACGTGGGCGAGGGCCGCGCCCGTCGTCTGCTGCGCCTCGGCTTGGAGGGAACAGCAGGCCCAGCTCTGGCCGAGGCCCGGCTCCCTCCCGCGCTCCTCCCGAGCTCCTCCCGCGCTCCCCCCCCTGGCTGGGGGACCTCCTGGGGCCGGGAAGGTCGGAGCACTGGGGGTGGCGGGAGGGAGGGTGTGGAGGGAGGGTGAGGTCGCGGCTGCAGATCGCGCCAGCTGCGGGCTCCCCGGGTGCAGGCGCTGCTGCAGACCTAGGGCCCAGACCGCAGTGGTGGTGTGGATGGGGGACCTGCAGGGCCAGGAGGAGGCCAGCCGAGGAAGGTGCGAGCTGATCCTAGCAAGGAGGCAACCTGAAACACCTGCTCCTGGGTGGGCTCATCCCGGGTGGAGGAAAAGCCTCCTGTAAGGACTACGGGGAAGCAATAAATGAGTTAATGTGTGTGAAAGGGTAAAGAGCTGTAGAAATGCAAGATGCTATTAGTTAATTAGAATCCTTCAACCGAGCGGGGCAGGAGTACCAGGGTTCCTATGTAGTACTGGGTGTGGGATTATGGGAGTGGGAGTGGTGGGGTCATGTGGAGGATAAGGAAGGAGAATGTAGGGGTGCCCTGGAGTGCTGAAATGTCTAGAAACGGCTAGGGTGCCTGTCCTTTCGGGTCATCCTATTTGGTTAAGGTTATTGAGCCTCACTGCTTTCTTCCTCCACCATTTATTTTTGGAGGTCTTTGCTGCAACGATTTTTTACCCGAGAGAGAGAGAGAGAGAGAGAGAGAGAGAGAGAGAGAAAATGAATGAATATGAATATGAATGAATGAAGGTGATTTTATTCCTTCAGTTTGTTTTGCCTTCAGTAGAAAGCAGCCTGTGGTCCATAGAAAGCAGCCTGTGGTCTGCAGAACACAGCCTGGGACTAGAACTGGGAAGACTGAGTTCTGTCCCCTGGGCTAAGGGATCACCTTGGCTAAGCCAATACCTCTCTGTGTGCCTTACTTTCTATCAGAGAGTAAAAACCTTTAAAGGTCATTCATTGAGTTAAATACCAGAACTTTGCATACCTGCCACAGTGTTGCTTAGTCCTTAGTGACAGGGAGCTTGTCATGAGTTATATACTCAACTCCTCTGGATAGCCTGAATTGTTGGGAAATTCTTTATGTTGAACCCACATCTGTTTCTGTACAGTTTGCACTGGTTGGAGCCACACAAAATAAAATATCTAACATTGCTTCCACAAATATTTGAAGACTGCTAACACATTTCCTTCTTCCACTTACTCCACAAAGCTCCTTTTCTTTAGACTAAACATGCCCCGTTATTTCAAACAGGGAGGCAGTGTGGGACAGTGGAAAGATCGACAGCTCTGGAGCCAGACACATCTGTGTTCAGCCGCCCCCAACCCCCATCTCCTTCACAGCAGCCATGGCTTTCTCTGAGCTGCTGTAGCTCCCCTGTCCCCATCCCCGAGATGAAAAGACACTCATTCAGTCCCTGTCAGGGATACATTGGGGGAAATCAATGCTCCGAGTCGGAGCATCAACTATGATGATTGCTCTGTGTTGACTGACATGATTCGCAATACATTTTAGTTGGTCTCCAAACACATTGCTGTTTGTTTAAATGCCTCTTAATATCTACTTTGTAGAACAGAATAAAATACTCTTGGTGAGGTCTGACTAGCAAAATAGCACAGGATTAGGTTATTCTGAGTACATCTGCACAAGCCAGACACAGCTTATTTTTTGACCATATCACAGTGACTTGTTGAAACCTTTTTTTCCAGTAAAGCCCTACCCCCATTTAACAAAGTACTATTGTTCAATTGACATTGTCCCATTCTATACTTTTTTAGTTTATTCAAATCTTTAATTACAGCTCTTTAAAGTGGTGGTCTATCCTGTTGTCTTTATAAACTTTGCATTTTGTCATATCCTGGCACTAGAAAAATATGATGATTGAAGCCATGATAGCGGCCTGGATGGTCTCCCACCGCTTGCTGCTGTTGTGAGATGCTAAATTCCAAGGTTTTAATGCAAAGTTTGGCACACATCTGAGGTGTCGTTATGATATGAACCCGCGTTAGAATTGTGTGTGCCAAGCTGCTGGCTGAGGGAGCTAGGTTGCATGCAGTGTGGGTAAAAGATAGTACCTGTATGGAGGAAGTGGAAGTGTGCAGGCAGCAAGCTGGAAGCCGACTTGCATTTACGGAATTTCAGCTGTCTCAGCTGCACCAAGGGTTGTCGACCTTGGGAATAGATTCGCTACTGAGTCAGGGAAGCTCCCCTCTGGAAATAAGCCAGTCGTGGTCAGCAGAACCCTAAGTCTTTGGCTCCTGGGATATTATGGCTAGCGGTTTCCCTTGGACTTTGAGAAGCATTTCCTGAGCTTTTGCTGAGCTGATCTCAAAGCGAGCCCCATGTTTGTCCAAATCCTTGCCTTTGTGTGAGAGATTTTTCCAAGTGGAAGTGCTTTCTCTACCTAACCAAGTTCTGAGCTCCATGCCTTCTCAACCGGTCTTGCACCCTTTTCTGCCCAAGTCATCGGTCGGTAGCCCCCCAGAGCAGAATTTCTCCCGAGCCAGCCTAGACTTGTAATTTCTTTTGTGTTTCAGAGCCTTTCCTGACCCTCCCCTCCCCCCGCCAGGCTCAAATGTACCCCCCCCATCCCCAGGCTACCCTCTTGTTCCACGTGGGTAGACTATTCTGTGGCCTTTGGAATGAGATCCTTTGTGGGGCACAAAGTCCGTGAATTAGAAAATTGCCTTCATCTTGGATGCTGGTACTTGTGGCCTGGTGAGAATGAAAGTGTAGAATTGTGTATCAGGCTCAAAGGTTCCATTGCCAGTGAATGTGGGAAAAGATAAAATGTGCAGGCTTTGTCCTTGTCACTTGTTAAAATCAGAATGCCTTTTCTCTAGAGAAAGCACCAGTTCAAATTTTGCTAATTCAGTCTTTAAATGGCTAGTTAGGGTGGCTAATCCTCTGTTTGTAAAAGAACTGATTTAAATTTTGTTAAGTAATCACCCAAAGTCTTAAAGAGTTTAAATGCATCTGTAGCTTCTCGTCTTTAGGATAAACTACTCTTTCTGGTCTTGGCCTGGTTCGTTTTCTCTCTCTCTCTCTCTCTCTCTCTCTCTCTCTCTCTCTCTCTCTCTCATCTCATCTCATCTCTTTCATCTCTCCAGCTAGTGCTGGTGTCCAAAGGAAACACCGGTTTCACCAAAGGTTTTTCAAAAGCCGTCCCCTCTGGCTGGAATGTTCTTTGTCTCTGGTAAATGTCTATTCAACTCGTTCCTCCCTCCCCTTAATTACTTCCTCCCCTGTGCGCCCTCAAATTCTTGAACGTACTCATGCGGTATTTGTTAAGGGTCTGCTTTGTGGCCCATTTGGCGGGCTCGGACTTTGAGGGCCTTACATTGGGAAAAGAAGGGGCCAACCTGTTAATACATCTGAACTCACAAAGAAAATTTGTAAAACGCTTCTCTTCCCCCCTCTGAATGGCTCCTGTCTTTCTCCAGGGCAAGTGCACATCCCTCATTTGTCTCCTGCCCCGGGCATTGCATACCATAGGCTCTAACTCAAGCATTTGTTTCATGCCTCTTTGATGCGACCAGTGGATGTGTACCCTGGACTGTGACACTCGTTCCGTTCCGATGACCCGCTCTCAGGTGGTGGCACCTCCAATGTCTTCTGGGTGGCCCTGAGCTCTTGGAGTGTGGTTCGATGCCCGAAGGTTTGATTCCCATATCGACTGACCTGCGGCCGGCCTTTGGCGGATCCTGCTCGCCTGTGGTGCTGGGCTTCGGAGCCGCAGAGCTGCGGCGAACCAGGCGCTGCAAAAAGAGGCCTGCAGCGCCCCTGCTGGACTGGCCTGCGCCGGCAGTGTCCCCTGCTAGCTCACCGCCTGTGCACCGTTAGTAGAATTTTAATTTACAGCCCCTAACCACACACACATACACAATGCGCTTTTCATAGGTGTGAAGGGTGCTTTTTAAAGGATTATGGATTAAAAAGAATCCTTAGTCTTCTTCCCGCACCTCGGGTCCTTGCTTTGTGAGTGCGTTGCACTCTACCTGAGGGGGGCTTCCGCCCCTGAGGAACTGCTGCGCCAGTGCCTTGCGGGATGGACGCCGCAGCCGCCTCTGGCATGCGGACCACGTCGCGCTGCTGCAGAGAGAACGTGCTGGGCGCCACGTCGGGGGTCCGAGCAGGTCAGCGCAGACTTTCTGTAACTTTGGACCGCTTTGCACGGTCATGGCCCTTCCGCGACTGTGCCCACGCGGCCCAGGGCAGGACCCCACGGAGCTTGTCCATTTCCTAGGCAGTCGATGTACCTTTCATTGTTACACGGCTTAGGGCTCGAGGGTGGCCAGCCTTGGTGGCCCGCTCTTTAGGACCCGTGGTCGCTCACAGGGCTCAGCACTCACACTGGGGGTATAGAAAAGAAGTGGGCTCCTTGGCAAGCGCCCCGGGCCCGCGGTCACGACTGGGGCTGGGGACCTGTGCAGGTCCAAGAGCAGAGTTGGGTTCTTGGAGGTTTGCCGCCCTTCCCTGAGGCATCGTTAGCCGGCCAGGGAGGGCTTCCACAGCAGAATCTGGGGCTCAGAGTTGGGGTTCTGCCAGGAAAGGGTGGGTGCTGGGAGTCGATGCCCCCGAAGGTGCCCAAGGAGCCGAGTGCCCCTCCCCCCCTGCGGCAGGCGTGGGGAGGGGCGCTGCGGCGGAGCGGGCGACGGGTGGGTGGGGCTCTGCAGCACGGTGGGCGGGCCGGGGGCGGGGCCGGTGGGCTCTAAAAGCCGGTGCCGCTCGCTCAGCTCTGCCGCGGCCACCAGCACACCCGGTGCTTCCCTCAAGCTGGCGGCGCAGCCCAGGCGCCTCCTCTGCGGCAGCCGCGCCTCGCCATCCGGCGCAGTGCCGCAGCTCGCCCCTGGGGCCGCTTGCCCTCTGCCGCGGGCCGCCGGGTGCGGGCCGAGGCCACCGCTGCCACCACCGATCGTGCACGGCTGTGGGCGCCGCGGCGCGCCCCGAGCTCCGCAACCCTGCGGCGAGGGGCATGGGCTAATGCGGCCATGGTGCGCCGAGATCGCCTCCGCAGGTGGGTGCTGCGGGCGGGCGCGGGGGTGTGGCCGGCCGCGCTGCCCGGGATGCCACAGCAGAGGCAGAGATGCTCGCGGCAATTCGGTCAGTCGTGCCGCTGCCAAGACGGTCGGTCATGCCGGGTGCAGACTCTGGCTGCTCTGGGAGGCGATCTTTTAAACCCTGAGTCAGGCCGTGAGATTTAGGAGTTTTAGACCACAGCCGTGCGCTGGTATGAGTCTGTGTCACCTGGGTGCAAATTACGGCTTTTAGCCCGGTCATTGCTGTGCACGGTTCAAGGTTCTAAATTCCTCGGGGGCGGTGGTGTAATGTACGGTGAGCCCGGTAACGCCCTGGTGCGTTTTTCGGATTTTTAGACCCGGTCATTGTTTGGCGTGACTTAGGATTTCTTGACCCTGACATCGCCTTGGCGTAGTTTAGGATTTCTAGACACTTGTGATGCGATTTTAGGATTCAAAGAGCCAGTGTTACGGTGGAGGATGTAAGATTCCCAGGTTCCCGCATCGCAGTGGTGGCTTACCGCATTGGTGTGCTGTGCGGGACTTGCCGCGCAGTGTCGCCACACCGCGTCAGGAAGCCGAGGCGAGGCCGCCAGGGCACGATGAGGAGCGGTGGTCGCTTTGGTTTGTGGGCCTACAGTGCAGTTCATCTCAGTGAGATGTGGTCAGGTCAGGTGGGCAGGTTCCGTGGTAGTAGATAAATGTGTTTTTGTACCATTCACAGCAAGAAGAATTCAAGGCTCATAAAGTTTGTTTACGGGAGTGCGCTAAATTTATACTCTAGAATCATGGCGCCATCCAAAAATGGAGATTTGGCTAAAAAGTATTTGTTTAACCCCTCTCGCCTACAAACCGACAGGTTGCTTGATTGCTAAAAATCCTTAAATGTCACTGGGGGCATTTTTATCAAGGTAACTGCGATGGAGAACGGCTCCCTGCGGCGCGTCTTGACTGGGATAGAGCGCTGATGCGTGTGGGTGTGGCGCGGGCCCCTGCGCCCGCTGGAAGCCCCTCCCCTGCACTGCTGAGTCACTGAAGATTCAGCTCTGGGGTCCTGAATGGATGCCGCCAGGGACCTGAAAAATGTGTGAACTGCGGTACAGGACAAAACGGCGCTGAGAAAATAACCCAATTCTAACGCTTGTTGTCTTTTGCCTTTCAAGGAGGTTCAGCGACGTAGCCTGTTAGCAGATCCCAGCCGGCGATAGAACTGTCGTGTCCTGGCACCTTTCCAATAGTTTCTAGTATTGCTTTGAAAAGACTAAATCCTTGTGACTGTTTAATGGACTGGTGCTTGAGAGAGAGAGAGAGAGAGAGAGAGAGAGAGAGAGAGAGAGAGAGAGAGAGAGAGAGAGAGAGTCTCAGTGATGTATAAAGTGCAGGCAAGCGAGCTGAGATTCTTGAAGGGGGGGTTACCCACTATGACAGGTTTATTGTTAGAAGAGTAAAAAAGTGAAAAGCTTGTTTTAGGAGTTGGATTAGTTTGTGTGGGGTAGGGGCTGTGGCTAGATTACTGTTAATATGCTCTAGGGTGTGCTGATGTGCAGACAGCAAGCAGCTAAATGTTTCCACTGGTCATTAGCAATTAATTTGCTTTATTTCTAGCTATTTTCTTGATAGCTCTAGCTTTAATTTTGGAGGGTACTATATCCACTTTGCTTTGAGAAAACTACTGAAAACCCTTTCTTTGGTGGCCATGGAGAGTCACAATCTACACAGTCACAGGTTTCTAATTCCACTTTAAAACTGGCCCTTGGCGTGCATAAACTGATCTGGACCTGGAAATCCTGGGTGTGGCAAGTTGGGGGGGTGGCGCTGTACATACCTGGGCTCTTCTTCAAAGACAAAACCAAGTCCCCCATGCTGGGCTCTGCTTTGCCTCATTTGAGGCGGGGCAGTTTTTATGTAATTAAATAAAAGGGAACTTGGAGAGTCTGCTAAGAAAGCAAAAATATAATCTGCTGCCCAGAGTTGAAAGAGATTAGCTATGCAGGGTCAAGGCAAAGCTGCTTAGGAGTGTAAAGTGCGGAAGCTGTCTTGCTTTGAGACTCAACCCTCGTCAGTTTCTCTGCCCAAATCCAGAACATAGTGCCCCATGAGGCTAACTATTCAAAATTAGGAGCAGCTCTCTGCTTAAGGGCATGTCATAAGTAACATATATGCTTGAAAATTACACATGGCAGTTACATACTTTCCACTAAAAAACAGGAATAGTGAACAGGTACAGTGACTGCCTGTGGCTAGAGGTGCCATCATGTTCTTGGGAAAGGGGAAATGTGTTCACCTCCCAGCACCAAAGATTCCCACCCTATATACCATTCTGGTTTTGGAAGTGTACAATGTTACCTGGCTGCTTTTCCCACAGGATGAGAGAGTGGTGGGTCCAGGTGGGGCTGCTGGCAGTGCCCTTGCTGGCCGCGTACCTGCACATCCCACCCCCTCAACTCTCTCCTGCTCTTCATTCATGGAAGACTTCTGGCAAGTTTTTCACCTACAAGGGTCTTCGAATCTTCTACCAAGGTGAGAACTGGACTATTAGAAAAGTCTGTGGACAGGGGTCATATAGGTCCCAGCCGAGGTACTTATTTTGCCACTTAGTGATAGAAGGGAGTAACCTTTTCTGTATGGTGCGCAGGAAGGAATGGGCTAATTCCCCTTCTTCATCTGAGATCAAGGCACTCAGCTGTGCAGAGGGCGGGGTGGAATTAAGATTTTAATCTCTGTATACTTGATTTAGTCAAAGTTTTTTTCAGCCCTATTTGAGTTCAGATAGTTTTCTCTTTTGAGCGCCCCTAGTGTCAGGTAAGATGTATATTTAGAGAGGTGTCTACCTTTGTTTGCCCTCCCCATCCCTGATTTCATTTTATTGTTTTTCATAATTGGCTATATGTGTACCTAAACATCTATCTTACACTATTATAAAATTAATTTGCTGATGATTCCTATGACTGCTACTTATCAAGTAATTACTGCATGCCAGAATTTAAGTTATATTTTAACCTTTATTTTTTCATGGCACTTGGAGATAGGTGCCATAAATCTCATTTTATAGGTGAAGAAACTCAGAAAAAGATTGGAAAAGATATTTTTGGGCGGGGGTCAAGAGCAATAACGAAAAATGTTTGTTTGTTATAAACCGTTTTTCATTATTGCTCCTGACCTCTTCTCAATGTTTATACTCGGTTAAGTAAGTATATAATTTTCTTTATGTTGGTTATTTGGTTTGTGTCCAGATTTTTCAGTGTTTTGTGTTGTAGATTATTTGTATAGATTCTTTAGAATAAGGCTCCTAGGCTAAAGTTCATAACATTTTTAATTGCTTCTAAGTTATTTTTGAAAACCTTTTATAAAAAGAAAAGAAAACCTTTAATCAAATTTTTGTGCCTCTAGCTGTATTAATTTGCATTCAGTACTGTTGGAGAGATTTTTATTATTTGTCTAATCTGAAAGATGTTATGTGTATAAAGAAGATCTTGTCCATATTAACCCATTTTTGTAATTGACAGAATTTTGTAGTGGTTTGAACATTGTACTTTTGATACTGGGTTGGCTCTGCTAAAATGGGAAGTACTGGATAAACAGCATAAACTTAAGTGTTTACTGGGAATAACTGACAAATCTTAGAGAAATGTAATAAGTTAGTGATTAGGTACAAAGACTTTTAATTTGTATGTCGTGATTATAAAATTTGAACTTGTTTGGTTTACTTTCTATGTGAAAAAAATTTGCATTTTTTTAAAATATAAATATGTTAAAAGGAGAAATAAGGATGTCTATAAAAATCTAAGTGATGGCAAGCTGTTTCAAATATTTTCACATAAAGTGTGAAATTTACACAAAAGGGAAAAGTTCCTTAAGCTTGCATTTTAATAAGCAATGTATTATTTTAGTACCATTAATTTGGTATTAAAGTTATATTTTGATATCTTCAAGGTTAATTTATAGGGCGTTTGCCTAATTTGTCTTTCTCCTCCTTTTCAGACTCCATGGGTGTGGTCGGAAGTCCTGAGATAGTTGTACTTTTACATGGCTTTCCAACATCCAGCTATGATTGGTACAAGGTAATGAAGGCAGATTTCTAGGTTCTGTTATGTCTTAAAAATATTCAAACATAAGAATTCTGTCAGTTCCGGGAGGCTCCTGCAAATTCAAATTGCTTAATAAAATAGCATTAAATGTAGAACCACTTCTATAAAGGAGTAAAATACCCTGGCAGTCTGGAAAGGGCTGTTGCCTAATTAAAAAGGCCAGAGTTATGCTCTCTATATATTAAATGCTAGGAATATACTTTCCAATAGGATCATCCAGGGCCTGTGGTAGTTTCATGAGGGTTTTTTTTTGTTGTTGTTTTGTTTTTGTTGCAATGTTTTGACTTATTTTGAAGTTTATTATTATTTTTTTGCTTTATCAAAGCCTGCTGTTAAGCTGGGTTAGGGATGAGGAGAGTAGTGCAGGGAGATGTAGAAGCAGAGTGTACACCATCGCTTTTTCCTTACAGATCTGGGAAGGGCTGACCTTAAGGTTTCATCGGGTGATTGCCCTTGACTTCTTAGGCTTTGGCTTCAGTGACAAACCGGTAAGCAGCAGCACTATGGGACAGTGATGGTAGTAGGCATGGAAGGCTTGGGCTGGCACAGGGATCTGCGCTGCTGGGCTCATGCCGTGTCTCTCCTTTCATCAGAGACCACATCAGTACTCCATCTTTGAGCAGGCCAGCATTGTGGAGGCACTTCTGCGGCACCTGGGGCTCCAGAGCCGCAGGATCAACCTGCTGTCTCACGACTATGGAGACATTGTTGCTCAGGAGCTGCTATACAGGTCAGTGAAGCCAGACTTCTGTACTTATCACAGGTGCCAGAAACCTAGGATGCTCTAAAGTAAATCATTCTAGGAACTCTTCAGAGCATCTCCTTTACAGCCCTGCACTGCTGCAGGTGCGCAGCTACATCTGTGTCTGTCCCTCCTCTGTTCCAGGTACAAGCAGAATCGATCTGGCCGACTTACCATAAAGAGTCTCTGTCTCTCAAATGGAGGTAATTGCCTTAGTGGTAGGTAGAAAGTGGGGTATAGCGTAGAAAAGCCACCTTTTAGTCACAAAGACATCCACATGGTAATGTGACATTACAAGCAGATACAGTTCAATGGGGAGAAGGGGGGGTCTTTTTACTTTTTTGTGTCATCAATGGTTTTGATGGTCTGATGGCATTTATGGAATAAATGTTTTCAAGTATAGAGAATAAAAAGACTCCCTCTCACCTAGAAAAAAAGGGATGGCGAGATGGCTCGGCGAGCAAGGATGTCGAGCCTGACAACTTTTGATTCTGGTACCTACATGCTGGAAGGAGAAAACGGATGCCTGCAAGTTGTCCTCTGACGTCCACACATGTGCTTTGTGCACATGCACCAAATACTTAACTATTAAAAATGGGGTGATGCCGGGTGTGGTGGCGCATGTCTTTAATCCTAGCACTTGGGAGGCAGAGGCAGGCAGATCTTTGTGAGTTCAAGGCCAGCCTGGTCGACAGAGTGAGTTCCAGGACAGCTGGGGCTACAGGGANGATCTTTCTTGATTAAGAGTCATCAATTAAATAAAAAATGCATTGTGAATCTTAGCACTTGGGAGGCAGAGGCAGGCAGATCTTTGTGAGTTCAAGGCCAGCCTGGTCGACAGAGTGAGTTCCAGGACAGCTGGGGCTACAGGGAGACCCTGTCTCGAAAAAAAAAAAAAAAGGGGGTGTTACCAAAAAAAGTGATTTTGTTGACTTGGGCAGTAAGCTGCATTATAGTAAACAGTGATTCCTTCCTTTGTAAAACACAGATAATGAGATCTAAGGGTGGGTCTGGGAATACAGTGTGATTTTGCTCTATCTGCAAACATCTAATAGATTACAAAAGAATATCTTGAAGATAGTGATGGCTGATTCTGATACATCTGTAGTTTGCTAGTATCAGATTCTTAAATGTCTTAATTTGTGGAAGTGCCAAATGTCAGTTGGAAATGAGCAAATCTTGGGTTACTTGGAGCCATTTCTTTTTCTTTCCCTGCCATTGAGGAGCTCATCAGTCGATAAGTATCCCCAAATAAATACTCCAACCCCTCCCTCCATCTTGGGAGAAGGGTCATCTGTCCCTTTGTCAGTGACACTCCTGGTTTTCTTCCATTGATTCTGGAGAACAATGGAAAGGAAAAAGTAGCTATGCTTACTGAAAAGCACAGACACAAGTGTGTTTGCCAACCAGTTCATTAACAACACTGTCTTCTGAGCAATGAGAGCAAACGCTAGGGGAGTTTAGGCCTAGGTAACAGCATTATGGATAAGCAGATAAGATTTTTCCCATTCTTTTAACCTTTAAAAGGAGGAAAGTAATTCCAATGTGATGTAATTTGACTGTTAAAGAATATCAGAGAAGTAATTAGACAACAGTGTGCTCAGGCCTCACTTCAGGCAAGGGATACACACACATTCGCTTCTTTGTTGAAAGCCAAAAAAAGTTGCTACACAGTGCATAGCTGTTTTTGTTTGTAACTTTGTTTTGGTAGTAAAGGCTCTAAAGATGACAAGGAGTAGGGTAGACAGTTTCTGGTAATATAGGCTTGCTTTTGACTTACATTGTTGGTAAATGACTAAGAGAAGTTCCTCTTTGTACAGGTATCTTTCCTGAGACCCATCGCCCTCTCCTTCTCCAAAAGGTTGGCAACTTTACTGAATAGCTAGCTCCTCAATTTAAAGATTTGTGATGATGTAAATAAACTGGGACCTTTAAGGGCTCTACCTGCTATAGTGGGTCAGTTAAAATATTTCTCACTATGAATTCATATTAGTGAAGTTATTTTTTTCCCTTAAATAAAGTAGCTTCTCCTACATAAAACCAAAAATTACTTAGACTAGCTAGGCGTGGTGGTGCATGCCTTTAATCCCAGTACTTAGGAGGCACAGGCAGGTGGATCTCTGAGTTCAAGGCCAATCTGGTGTACATAGTTACAGGACAGCTGGGGTTATGGGGAGACCCTGTCTCAAAAAGACCAAAAAAAAAATTAGAGTAAGAGATGAACAGATGCTTGGAGAGTGAAGAGCTGTGTTATAAGTCTGATGTCGGGATAAATTTGGATCCTAGAATCTCGTTGAATATACCAGTTAAAAGTCGTAGGGATTTGGAGCTGGGCACATGGTGTGGAACTGCAGTCCAGCTACTAGGAAAGATGAGGACAAAGAATGGCTTGAGTCCAGAAGCTGGAGGCTCGTCAGGGCAATGTAGATCCTTTTCATTTTAAAAGTATCAGGGATTTAATGAAACATAAAAAACATATTCTTTTAGAGATTTATTTTATGTGTATGATGTTTTGCCTGGGAGTTTGTATGTCTACTACGTGTGTGCAAGTGCACATGCGTGCAGTTCTGACAGAGGTTAGAACAAGGTGCTGGGAACTGGGCGCAGGTGCTCTGGAAGAGAAGCCAATGCTCTTAACCCCTGGGCCTTCTCTCTAGCCCTGAAACATAGTAACAAAGGGAATTCAGTTTTCAGAAGGAGCCATAGGTAAATTTCTATACCTGGGAAGTTGTCATCTTTCTCGGGATTTTTGATTATTTTAACTTTCATTTATTACCTACAGCTACTCAAAGATGGAGGTGTGCTGTCGCCCATCCTCACACGGCTGATGAACTTCTTTGTATTCTCTCGAGGGTAAGTCATTATCAAAGATTATCACTTAAAAACAGTGTAGCAAACATTTGTTGCTGTTACAAATCTGGGCCAAAGAAAGCCTGGACCCCTTTCCAGGAAAGTAAAAGGAATTTCTAAACCAGTTCAGGGTCAGACTGTGTGACCGTCTGAGGATCCAGCTCTATTAACACTCTGCACTCTCTCCCTGCGTCTTGCACTGCAGTCTCACCCCCGTCTTTGGACCATACACTCGACCCTCAGAGAGCGAGCTGTGGGACATGTGGGCTGGGATCCGCAACAATGATGGGAACCTGGTCATTGACAGGTGAGGGAAGTCTTTGCCTTGGGGTCCTGAGTGAGGCAGGATGTACAACTGCGTGTTCTGCTCTTTGATGCCTTCCTCCCTATCACAAGATGGTTAGGAACTATGAGGCAAACCTAAAACCACCCTGATCTATGTTTTCCAAGAAAGAAATCAAGCACAGGGCCAGCCTTGCTCCTAAACCGTTTGGCACAGAAAATGTGGATAAACCACTGCAAATTCTAATGCTTATTCAGCTTGTAACTGACTAAATGACTTTGGCAAGCCCTTCCTTTAGACTGTCTGGTAAATTTAAATGTTTCAAAATGTTTTAATCACAGTTGTGAAAGGAGTATAATGCCTCTTCCAAGTACAAGGCTCTTTCCTTTTGACTATATTTTCAGTAGCAACAGAGAGTGAGAGGCAAGACTTCCCTGCCTTTCACAAAGAATCCCCATGCTTTGGTGGGAACCGAGTGTAGCTGCTCTTGGAGGAACTGAGAGATGGTGACATGAGAGATGGTGATATGCAGAGCTACTTGACTTGAGGCCCTATCCTTTTGCCAGCTGGGTCAGTGTAATTCCGAGTGTTGGAAATGATGTTTTTGTTGGGACTATGTGCGAGACAGCATCATTCTTCCCTATCTTGAACCTCATTAAGATCCTGGAAAATTGTTTAATATAAAAAAAATTGAAAAACAAACATGCCTCACTTAAGTCCTATTTTCCATTAATGAGCATCTTGGAGTTACCAGGGAGAACAATCAGAACGCTTGGTTGGGTGCTGGAGTGTGACTCAGTCTCTTACGCTGTGGGAAGAGGAATTCTTCCCATCCCAAGGTCAGGTGGAGTGCAGTGATGAAGCTCTGTTCCCATCAACCTCCACCCTTGCAGTTTTAGAGGTGGAGATGAACTTGTAGATTATGTAGTTTGCTCTAATTTTAAAAGGAAGAACTGAGGTAAAAACAAGAACAACAAAACCATGTTTTATCTTTTGAGCCACAGAGCTGGTGGAGCCAAAACTGGATTCTTATACCTAGGCTTTAACACATATACTCTTAAGTCAACTCTGATCATTAAGATCTTATTCCCCGCATAGTAAGTGCACAGAACCCTTAATTGCTATGTCAGCAGTTGGTAATCACAGTTGGTATCCACATAGAGAGTGAGAATGGATGAAGTAGGTCATCTCTAAGACTTGAGGGTGCTTCTAGATTAAGACATTTCTCTGTGGGTCTGCTGGGTTCTTAAGCCCCACTGATGACCAAGGTTTATTGCTCAGCTTTGCTGATTTATTTGTACTGCAGTCTTTTACAGTATATCAATCAAAGGAAGAAGTTTAGAAGACGCTGGGTGGGAGCACTCACCTCTGTAACTATTCCCAGTGAGTATTTGCATGTATGTGTATATCTGAGTTAGTTCTTGATAAGAAAACTTAAGGAACAGTGAGTGGGATCAAAATAATTGCAAATCCTACCCCCCCCATGTAGGCTTGCCAGATTGAGCAAATAAAATTTATAAAAGGCACCCAGGCAAATGAGTTTTACATAAAAAAAGCAATTACTTTTAGTATAAGTATGGGCTATACAATATTTAGGACACATTTAATTAGCTTTTTTTTTTTTTTTGGTCTTTTGGAGACAGGATCTCCCTGTAGCTGTCCTGGAATTCACTCTGTAGACCAGGCTGCCCTTGAACTCACAAAGATCCACCTGCCTCTGCCTCCTGAGTGCTAGGATTAAAGGCATGGACTATCACGCCTGGCAGGACACATTTAATACCCCCCTCTTGCACTTGTGCTTGGACACACATACACACACACAAATCCACAATTTTTTTTAACCTGAAATATTTAACTGGTCTTTATTTCATTGAAAGTACTACTCCAAACATCTGGAACATTGGAGTGATACTGCAAATGGAGTTGGTACTACAGCATTGCCATTGACTGCCATGATAAATACTGTACTGTTGGGCCAGGAAGCTACTGAGGTCATTGACCAAGAGGCTCTAGTACTGGCACTCACTTATCTCTTTTTTTTTTTTTTAAGTTTTTTTTTTAATTAATTTTATTTATTTCTGTATGTGTGAATGTACTGTCTGCGTGCAAGTTTGTGCACCCATGTCGTGCAATGCTGCGGAGGTCAGAAGAGGGCGTCGGATTTCCCTGGAACTGGAGTTCTCCTGGAATTGGAGTTTCAGACGGTTCTCAGCCACCATGTGGGTGCTGGGGATCGAACCCGGGTCCTCTGTAAGAGTGGTTGGCGCTCTTAACCGCTAGGCCATCTCTCCAGCCCCTCACTTATCTCTTTAGTTTTACACATCTAAAAAAAAAAATGATTGCAGTGGCTCGCACATACTAGTTACTGATTCTCAAATGTTAAAAGTCAGTTGTAACAGAAGAAACTTAAAAGAATGATGACCGTATTTAAATTTCCAGAAAGCAAATACTGAAAGTGGGGTGTATGCCTTTTGGTTCAGGGTGCAGAGGGCTGGGGGAGGGATCTATATAGATGTATATAGAAGAAAATGTGTCACATGGCCTGACTGACTTGTCCCTATATCTCAATTAGCAAAAGAAGTGAGGTTTCTATCATAAAATTTGTCTATAGAGAAACTTTTATGGAGGAGAGCTAATCTGGGGTAAAATAGAACAGATGCAGAGCTGTTAGAAACCCACTCCTCTTCTCTTTCCTAGTTCATTTTATCTATGGGCCACTGGATCCTATAAATCCCTATCCAGAGTTTTTGGAGCTGTACAGGTGAGTCGTCCTCAGAGGTCTCTTTTTGTTAGTATTCATCCTGACAGGGTGAACAGAAGTGTCTTCTGAGGGTTGCTGGCACTAGTCATTGTCTCTGACCATGTTCAAAACTTTTAACAAAGAGATGAGTTAGGGGATCTTATTCTCATGTAAGTGGAAAGATCAAGAGACTTAATTATACATTCTCTGAATGTACACATCATGTTTTCACTGTCATGGCCATAATCATATTCCTTTCTAGGTGAAGAGGTAAGAAATTGAACCAAAGAGAGGAACCGTATCTGAAATGTTTTAGCCTGACTGTAAAGCCAGTTTCACTGACTAAACTGAGCAGACTCAAGGAGCAGTTATAAACAGCTCACTGTGGGAAATGCCTTCATTGGTTGTTACTCCCTTTGGGTACTTATTCAGAAGGCGTGGGAATATGAAATCTTGCCTGTGACACAGAAAAATATTCCATACCTTCATATGCCCTAGTGGAAACAAACCAGTGGTAAACAGCTTGCTTATAATTTTAGACAAAATCCCCTCTAGCATCTCCTAGTGAGATTAAGGAAGGTCTTTTGCTTGTCTTTGCTTGGACACTTGAGTTGCTGAGTGATCCACTTGTTTGATGCTTCATGCTTCTCTAAGGAGCTGAAAGTCTTGGCAATTGTTACACAAGTGTTCTGTTTTCAAGATGCTGTCTGTTAGGTTATGAATAATTAAAAACTAGTCTGTATACGTGGAACTGGCAACTTTATCTATCTAAGGTATAATTTCCCAAGATGGAGATGAATAAGCCCTTTGTTGGTTCCTTCCAGTGTGGTGTGTCCTCAGGGGCATTTTCTGGGGCTTCCGTTGGCTTACATCCTCTCATCCTCCAGCCTTAAGTTCACCTACATGCTGTTCTCTTCCACTAGGAAAACGCTGCCGCGGTCCACAGTGTCGATTCTGGATGACCACATTAGCCACTACCCACAGCTAGAGGATCCCATGGGCTTCTTGAATGCATATATGGGCTTCATCAACTCCTTCTGAGCTGGAAAGAGTAGCTTCCCTGCATTACCTCCCCTACTCCCTACCTGTGTGTATTCCACTTAGGAAGAAATGCCCAAAAGAGGTCCTGGCAATCAAACACTATTCTCTCATAAAGGTCCACTTTGTTCACATTGGTGAACAAACAATAGAAACTAGGCAGCAGAAGCTCTGACTAAGGGTGACATGATAATCCACCTCCCATTCTGTGACATCTCAAGGGTATGGCCTTTGTCTTTGTGTTATTGGGAAATTCTGATGAGTAATGCTGCTTCTCATTTATGCAGAAAAAGACAGGCATTAGACATTCTTTTGCATAAAATACTTAAAAAAAAAAAAACCCAAAACCTCTGAAACTTAATGTTTAGAAATGCTAATTTCTGGCCCTAATTGGAATCATATAGGAAGGAGGAGAGGAGCTTGCTAATCTCTCCTTCAGTGGCTATAAGGCTCATGTTTTATTTTTTAAAATTTCTTTAAACACAGTTTAAGTGAGAGGGAATATCTTGTCATACCTTTGGATTTAAGATTCACCAACTGCTTCTAATTACAGACATTTTGTTAAAATAAGATATTGGTTTAGGGGCCTGGAGATGTAGCTCAGTGGTAGTGTACCTGCCTAGCATGCTCAAGGCCCTGGGTTCAAGCCCAACACTGGCAAAATAAAACAAAAATCAAACCAAAATAGATACTGGCAAATAATACAGTGTTCTAAGTGGGCTTTAAGATTATGATTTTTCATATACATGTGTATATGTTTTAGTAGGACATAAAAACAGTTGACCCTTATTTGCTAGAGTAGAGAATCTCATTACATGTGTAATTTGTGAATGGATTAAAGTAATTCAAACTATTTACAGAATTTCCTAAAATCATAAGACATTAAAGATCAATTGGTTTAATGTTACTGGCTGTAAAGACCAAGCCTAACAGTACATAGCAGCCTAACTCCTCCTACCTCAGTGCTTAGGTGCATCTCCTCCTGAGCTCAAGCGGAGGAGAGGGAGCATTGTAGTATGGGAATGCTCAGACTCCTTTTAAGATGACTGCTTAGTGTCCCACTGGCTGCTCAGAAAGGCTGTCCCATGTAGCACAGCAACTCCTATACCTTATGGACAGGCAAATTCCCAGACACTTTAAGAACAAATTCTGAAAGACCTGTGAGCAAATGGTGCTGAATACTTTTTTAAGCTACAGTTTCACTGTCTTAGTCAAAGCAGATTATTTTAAATTCATTTTTTAAAATTAGCAACTTCAAGTATAGCAACTTTGAAACTGGAATAAGTGTTTATTTTCTATTAATAAAAATGAATTGTGACAAAAATGGATTCTGGCTTCCCCTCCCCCTCCAACCCTCTGAGATAACATTGCCAAGAGTTTTCACACATAAATAAAAGACTATAATGAAGCTAAGCCGCTGCAGGATAGCATAGTATCTGATTTTCAAGACCACTTAAAGCTGCACTGTCATACATATCAAAGCTGAATTAGAGAGACAATGAGAAACAAACAAACACCAAGACCCATGCACAAAGACAGATGTTTGCTTGATCTGCTGGCTCAGGGCCAGACATTGGATTTGGTTCTTCAAAGTCATTAATCTTTAGGTGGGATTCTGGGAAGTTCATGCCACTAGCCGAGAAGCTCAATGAGAGGGAAGGGAAGGTACATCCATTTCATCTTTCCCAGTAGGAACTTAGCCCACAGAAGCCAAGATAACATCAACAGGTGTTCTCTCTTTGCTTCTGACAGTCACCTGCATGGTCACTCCATCTGCTAAGGCCAGTCTGGACCTCAGCAGTAAGTCATAGCCACCTCTGTACACACCTAAGAGAAAAAAGTTAGGAAATGTGTATTAAGGATTCCAAAGAAGCTCCGAAATAATCAAATTTAACATGTTTTGCCTGCATCTCCTTTCTATTATTTTAGTTTACCTTTTCTACAAATTTATGGGAAATGAATCTTACAAAGAAAGTGAAATTTTAAAATATTCATATGAAAACCAGGTACATGGAAGGTATTCAATAATACTGATTTGGAGTGCTCAAAAGGTAGTGGCAGGGGAGGGAGACAGATTTAGGTATTTTAGACTAGGTGTACCTGTTAAAAGAATAATAATAACCTGTAAAATGTATTCACTGGGCTTTAGATTGTTTTATATGATGAGATGATGGATGACAGCAGAGCAGGGGATGCCCATCCACAATCCTTCTAAATTCTGCTACAAAATTTAAGGGAAATCTGATGGAAGTCTCTTACCTGCTAGATAGAGTGAATGGGAATTCTTATTTTCAGGTACTTTATCTGACCTCTCACAAGGCTGCATGCCCAGGAATGTGATGATGTTGTTGACAGCCTCTGTGTTGAGACAAGTTTATACAATAGTATTAGAAAAGTTAAGCATGGGGATCTGCCTCTGTGCCAGCATGTTCTAGGAGCTGTAGGTACACGGAGTTGCAGGCAGAGTGGAGGGAGGCTACTAGTCTAGAAAGTGGTTCAGTTAGGTGATGAATACAGGGACCTGGCCTTTTGAGTAAATAAGACATGTTCAGACAGGAAGGAGCTCTTTGGGAATAGCACATCTGCCCACTGGGTTTATGTTGATACCAGGCAACATAATGACAACAAAATTGTTCTTACCTTCAAGGGTTTTGGTAGAGCTGAGAGCAAAAGTTTCTTCTTTCTCAAAGGTATCTCCTACCTCTTCCCAGGCAGCAGCAAAGTTAGGTTTTAGTACCTTCTGGATGTGGTCAGACACAGTCACTTCAAGATCTTCTAGCTAGTGAGTAATAAGCACGGGTCAGTAAATAAAAGTCCTCTGATGCTTGGGAGGCAGAGGCAGGCAGATCTCTGTGAGTTCAAGGCCAGCCTGGTCTACACACTGAGCTCCAGGCCAGCTGGGACTAAAGGGAGACTCTGTCTCAAAAAGGCTAAGAAAAAAAAAAGTCCTTTGAGTCTACAACAAAAAATTTATCATCCTGCTTGTAATCCCTGCAAGGGCCTGAGGGAAACTCTCCTGATACTTTAATTTAAGTATGTGGTCTGGATAAACCTAATGCTGTAGGCTTTTAGCACAGAAGAGCAAGAAAAATCTGGGAAGAGTTTAAGATTAGTTATCTATAGCCCTGAGGTACACAGTAGGCATGTTACCACACTTAAATCACAGAGTTCAGGCCATAGTGCCTTCTAAACTTAGCATTCAGTGTCAGGTTTGTATTTTAACCCCTTACCCCTCCCTTCTGTAAAATTTTTTTGGTCCATGATCTGGCAATATTATAACCAAACTAAAAGTTGCTAAAGCAAAACCAAAACTAACTTTAAATAAATATCAATGTCATCTCTTAGTGATCCCTGTAATAAGGAAAAAAAAGGTTGATTTTTCTTTTTTGCTTAAATTAGTTATAAAATGGTAATTTTAATCTCTTTGGCATGATGCAGTCTCACATAGAAAGAAATCAATCTAGGTCCTCCTCAGTTGTCATCTGTTTGAGAGGAACAGAAATCCCCTAAGTTGTACCAGCGTCCCTAGAAAAGTGCTCTCAAGGCAGAAGCCATTTACTGATGCAAAGGTACCAAAGTCTCTGCAGGGAAGACTTACCACATATTCATCATCATACCCATCTTCATCTGGAACTCCAGTGTTAGGGTCACAGTCCCGGACTGTAAACTTCATGGTACAGCTAAAGGTGCCTGCGACTGGAGGGAAGAGCAGGCACATCCGCTTGAGTGGACAGCACAGCAGAACATTTCCATCGCTGCTTAGGAAGCACCACCTGTGCTCAGTATTGTGCCCCATGTTTTCAAGTATCATATGTATGCCCTGTTTCTAGGGTAGCAGTTTTCAAAGCAGCACGAGAGTGCATCAGAAGGTCAGTCTCACAGGTATGATGTAAAAATGCTTTCTGCACTGACTAGAATAGTGCAGAAGATATGACTTGGGGAAATTGTTTTTGCATTGAAAGCAGCAGGGGAAGTCTTTTTGGAAAACTTTGTCCTGCCTGTCCAGAGGGCCTGTATGTTGAAAAAATAATCACTGCTCTAGTGCATGATAAAAATGAAAAAATATTCACAGCAAAACATACAGATCATCAAATTAACACTGACCAAGTACATAAGAGTCTTCATACTATCTTTAGATTGTGGACTGAGAGGATCTACAAATCACCAGAATGAACTGCTTTAAGTCAGCTTTGAATCTCAAGTGAGCAGATGAAAAATGAGCTTTTAATACTGATACAGTACCTTAAAATAGAAAAGCAAATATGCTTTGTGTATTTCAAATAACTGACAGAAGTAATAAATAATTAAAAATGGGCACAGTTTTGGAAAGTTAAGTCTTAGTGAAGTCAGGATTTTCCAAACTGTTTGAAGGGGTGGGGGTGGGTGTGGGGTGGGGTGGGGATTTGGCCAGGATAGCTAGAAAAAAAGGCCTTTATGGTCTAATAAATGATCTGGAAAAGCCTTATAAGCACAAAAATAGAAACTGAAGCATTAGAAAGCTATTGGGGTAGAGATGAGCAAGCAGAAGACAGACTTGGATGTAGAGAACATATATGATAGCATGGACAATAAGATGTACTTGCTCAGTCTTGAAACATTGAACCATCCATCCATCCATCCATCCATCCATCCATCCGTCCATTCGTCCGTCCATTCGTCCGTCCATTCATCCAATATATTGATATTAATGTAAAGGTATAAGGTAACAATCTGAACACTTCTGCAAAAAGATGACTGACTGCTAGGAGTTAAAGGAGTATCATCTATAATGATTGAGCTATGACATTACAACTCAATGTCATAAATCCTTTAATATAAATTTTAATACAGTACTCTAAAGTCAGAGATTAGCAGCCCGATGAAATTATAATGTGAAGAGAAATAACAGTGTACCTGGATCTCCAAAGATGGCAGAAGTTGTGAGCAGAGAAAGGTAGAAGCAAAGGGAAGAGGCCAAGAAGTCCATGAAATAATTGGGAACAGAAAGGTATGCAGATTATATATATACATACATATATATATATATATATACATACATATATACATATATATGTATATATATATATGTATATATCTGATGAGATTTTTGTTGAGGAACAATTTGTGAAATACTTTGTATTTAAAGTTAGTTTATAGTGAGCTATGAGGCAGTAAAGAGTCTGAGAGGTCAGATATAAGCTTAATAATGTAGTGTTTTAATTTAAATCATGTGTAGGAATCCCAAGAACGTTCAGAGGGTAGATCCAAAAGAACATTCTGAAAATAGGTGATGATAGTGGGGTGACTCATACAGTAACTCTGCATGAAAACTGCAGAATTTGTATCAATTAGGGATTGATGAAAGAATGGGCCTGGCTTAATTAAGATGGGATTTTCTTCAGGAGGGAAAGGGAAAGAAGGTACAGTTAACATAAACCCAAACAGGTCATCTGAGGTGTTCATAAAAAATGAGGGATGGGATTGTGATAGGGATAAGGTGATGATCAAGTGAAAAAAAGAGTCAGGACAGAAAGTAATTCAATAAATAAGCTCCAGATTAAACAGAGGCTACAAGGCAAATGAGGAAGAGGAGTAAGGAGAGAGAAATGAATTGTAGAGAAACTAGATCATTTATACCCATTCACAGACTGGGGCAAACTGGTTGAGTTTTATGGAGAAGTGAGAAGGTGCTTAAATGCATTAAGTACATGATACAGAAGAACAGATTAAGACAGTAAGAAAGAATGAAACCTTTGTGGCAAGTGTTTGATTAAATGATTTTGTTGCTACAATGAGGGTTTACTGGGAATCTAAGAATAACTATAATAAAAGCCACTGGCAGTAATGTATCATTATAGCTAGAGAAGATAACTGACATTGGGTCACAGGAGAGAAGTCAAAGGGGCCATTCCTAGGGCAAGTGCACAGAGCACAAATGCACTGTTGTGAAGGTTATAGCTTCATAAAATAGGCAAGGCAAAACTCAAAAGCAATAAGCAAAGACCTATGCTAAAGAGGCTTAGAACTGAGGTATATTTTATAAGGATTTGCTGAAAATGAGAGTCAGCAACTAAGGAGATTAATTGGAAAAGAATATAGAATTGGGAAAAGATGGATGCAGGAAGGAGAGGGATATGTATTTAGGCTGGGGTATAATGTGTAGTAAGGTGCATGTCAGACTGGAAAGTTGGAGAGAGTGTCAGATCTCAACCACTGAAGGGAAGAGTGACAAAATAAGGAAGCGATCCAGATCTGAAGACATTCCAGAAAGCTTTATTAAGATAATTAAAGGAAAGGATGTGTCAAGAGAGCAAAAAAAATTAGAAAAAGGGTGTAAGGAATTGTCCTGAAATAGGCTAATCATAGCTACCCATGTAGATCTAGACTGTGCTGAGAACAGAGTCAATGTAGTGTTCAGGGGATTAAGGAGGATGAAAGTATGTGTGTTAAGCAGTGAATGCAAAAAATGAGTAGTGGATACTCAGCAGACAGTGCTGATCCATGGGAATGCTATACACTGGGCAGAAGGGATGCTAAAAGTTAGGGCTTTTAGGAACAGTATAGAACAGCAACACTAAAGTTAACTTCAGATGAAAGAGAGCCAGTCATTAAGGAATGAGACACCGGAGAGAGTTGAGACTGCATTCCTGGGCCCCAAATCAGGAGGGAATAAAAAGAAAAGGTAGACTGGAAGCAAGAGGAAGGAGATACATGGTAGAAGGCCAACAAGCAGAGAAGGCACAGAACAAAGATCTCAAATGCAAAGTCTTCTCAGAGCTCAAAGTAAATCCAATTGGTTATATTTGGGCATCAAGATCACAGCAAGTGGTGTGAGGAGGAAGGACTTGAGCAGGAAACTCTGGAGGGAAGTTGTCCATTAAATGATTTGAAAGGGACTTGGGAGGCAGAGACAGGCGGATCTTTGTGAGTTCAAGGCCAGCCTGGTCTACAAGGTGAGTTCCAGGACAGCTGGGGCTACAGGGAGAACCTGTCTCGAAAAGACAAAAAAAAAAAAAAGGGAAGTTATAGCCAGGCGTGGTGGCGCATGCCTTTAATCCTAGCACTTGGGAGGCAGAGGCAGGTGGATCTTTGTGAGTTCAAGGCCAGCCTGGTCTAAAGGAAAGCCAAAGCTACAGGGAGACCCTGTCTCAAAAAGACCAAAAAAAAAAAAAAAAGATTATGAGGAGGCAAACATAATCTAAATTCTATATCCACGTTGACTATACTGAAATGGAAACGAAAGGGTGGCAGATAGTTAAATATTGTATGTAGATTATTGGGTAGTGTGCCACTAAAGTTGCTGATATGCTGTGTAGAGACTGGCTAAAAGTGACATAATCCCCAGGGAGACTTGTATGAAAGTAACAGAGAAGACAGAGGCTGGAATCTGGAGAAGGAAAACGTGAGCAGCATTTAGCATGGGAGATGGATATAAAGGGTGAGGAGGGAAGGGCATTAAAGAGGGCCAGAGTGAGGAATGCTGGGAAATGATAGAATTAGATTTGCAGTAGAGAGATGTGTGTTAAGCTAGATTGCAACCAAAGAAGAATTTGAAGACACAGTGGCTAAGAATCAGTATTATGAGGGAGTGTCATCTGGGAACCTTTCTTGAATAGTATTTGAAGTGACTGACATGACCAATAGACCTAGGATCAAGGAGTAAATATGTGATGGATATGAGCCATGGCCAATGGCAGGAATCCTATGAAGATCTGGACTAAACTGAGGACGTAAATGTAATCAGAATAGTGTAGAAGCATGGAGATGGAAGAAATGACTTCTGAATTTGGCATAAAGGTGGTTGCTGAGAAAAGCAATTATATAGGGAACATAGGTGTTTCTCTAGGGTCAAATGAGAAAGAGTGGAAGAGCCTGTAGGAATGGCAGAGTCATTTGAGGAATGGCAAGTATCGATGAGATGTTTATGAGGCCATAATTGTACTTAAGATAATATTTCAATAAGGAGGAAGAATCTAGGAACTGGATATTGTGAGCACTATATGAAGGAGATCTCATTAATGGTAGGAAGAATGACATGGCCAGATAGGATAAGCAGCAGTGTTTCCCAGAATAAAAATCTGTGACACTGTACAACATGGATCTTCAGGCCAAATGTTGGGCCTTAAAGCTAGACTTTTTAAAAAAAGGTATGTGAGAAGAACAAGGGGATTAGCAGTTGGGGAAGCTTTTTAGGAATTTTAACTGGAAGGATCAGCAGGAGATGGGCTAAGAGGAACCATGTATAGCACAAAGGAGCTCTGAGTAGTTTGTAGAGTGGGTGAATAATCTTGGGAGAGAGTGGCTGAAGTTTATAAGGAGAAAGGACTCAACTCTAGAATAAAACTATTTCCATGGAGAGATAGATGGGGGATGGGCTTCTGTGTAAGACATGGGAGGGCAAATCGACAGATGCATGCTGTGTAAAGTGCTGCACTGAAGTCACTCTTTGTGCAGTTTTTTTTTTTTTTCTTTTTGGTAAAAAGGAGACATACTGGAGAGAGAGAGAGAACCCAGATAGTGCTATTCAAGAGGAAGCTGAATTTGCATGGAACACAGGAGGCTTCTAACGAGAGGTTGATGACAAGGCACCCTATTTGTTTAGGGGATAATAGAGTAACAAGGAGGAAAGAAATGGGAAATGCAGATACTGACTAGAGGGAGAAGGCCCCATATTTGGGCCCAAAGACACAGAAGCGAGGGTAAATTCCTGAAGAACTGCATAATTTAGAGAATGAAGCTGGGGTGGCATGGTGATAAGACTACAGAGCCATAAAGATTCCCAGAACTGACTGCCATGATCAGTGTATAGGAGAGACCTAATAGGAATGACAGTTCAATAAACTCACTCTTCATTGCTGGGGTGGAAACTTTTTACTTAGTTAAGGTTTGGAGGGAGGCAGTTAGGAATAATTCTGACAACAAGCTTTGTTAGAAACTGTCATATTAGAATTGGCTGGAAACTGGAGAAGCAACCCAGAACACTGTGTGCAGAGGAAGTAGGGGGTGAAAAAGGGAAAGAGAATATACAGATGGAGCCAGGAGTGCAATTCACAGTGTGGGGAAGTGGCCAGTGGATGAGGATACTGAAGACTGGCAGGATGGGGAATGCTGGCCATAAGATAGGAGCCCTGGAGAGTGATGTTGTTAACCCAGGTCAACTATAGTCAACAAGACAGAGGAAAGAAAGAATCCTGTTAAGATGAGAAATTATGAAGTAACTGGGAAGCTTTGTGGAAGAGTAAGAATATACAGCCTATATGGCATAAAAGCTAAAATCCAGTTTGCAGAGTCTGAACAGTGAGTGGTGATTATGTTGTTTATTCAGAACAGAGTATAAGAATAAAATCTATATGGTCCCTAAAGGAAGGATTGATGTGAAAAAAGATAATACAAAGAAAAAGGAATATAATAGTGAAATTTAAGTTGTCACCAGCTAGGAAGTTATCACTAAATATTGATAGAACAATTGTCACTGATACTGGCAGTAGTCGGCACAACACTTGAGCCAAATGGTCTTGATAGAAAGGAAAAAGGCAAGTTATATGGTATCTAATAAAGTGCTTATCTAAAGAGTATAAAATAGAGGGGGGAGGTGGGGAGGGAGGAAGAGAAGAAGGGAAGAGAAGTGGGGGGGGTACGAACTCATGAGGAAGGAAACCTCAAATTTTGAAAGGAAAATTGAGAACAATGTTCTATAGGAGGGACATTAAAGCTATAATCAGAAATTAACAACATAGTAATATACACAAAGTGAGGGAAGCAACAGGAGATTTGTACGAGAGAATGGCCAGGAAAGAAACAGCAAAAGATGGAGCCTGAGGAGGCTACACAGAGGAGGCTAGAGTGCAGAACATTCAGTGTAGAAAATCAACAAATATAGAAGGGTGCCGAACAAGGGATTAAATGGAAACAACAGGAAATAGGGACTTGGGTAGAATTGTATATTAGCAAGGAAGGTAAGGTAAGAATATAGCCAATTAAGAATTGGGGTATAAGGTTTTGTTGTTCAGAAAGTGTGGAAAAATACTAGAAGCTGGAGCTGGAGAGATGGCCTAGTGGTTAAGAGTGCCGACTGCTCTTGCAGAGGACCTGGGTTCGATCCCTAGCACCCACATGGCGGCTGAGAACGGTATTTAACTCCAGTTCCAGGGGAATCCGACACCATCTTCTGACCTCCGAGGCATTGCATGACACGGGTGCACAGACCTACATGCAGACAGTACATTCATACACATTAAAAATAAAAAAAAAAATACTATAAGCCAAGGATGTGGTTGATACAGAGAGGTGAGAATGAAGCTAATAAGTAGGATGGGCACAAAAGGCAAGTCAGTGGCAAGAGGCAAACTAAATTTAGGCTAAACTAGGTGTACAAGTAAGTGCTGTAAAGAATGTAGGACATAGGGAGCTATGGCTGTGCACTGAGCAGGGAGAGCAGTATCTAGAAGACATAGCTTAATCTGTAAGAACAACTGTGTATATGTATGTTAGCTGAAAGAAGCAACAAAGATAAGGTTTTATAATTTCCTAAGGGAAAATAAGGATCAAAGGGCAAAGGAATGGAAGAACAAAATAAACAGTTTTTGCTGATGTGAAGGGATGATTTGAAGAAAGGCAATATGTACATATTTGGACCTATGTTATGACAGAATAAGAATTTGTTAGCTGAGTTAAGGACTACTGATGAAATACACAGGAGTTAAGGGTAGATGAAGTGTCAGTGAGGCAAATCAGATATAGAGAAGACCCAGAATGGAGAACACTGCTATTGGGCCTGATTGGTCAAACTGGGCACAAAGGGTTAATGGTAATAAATGGGGTACCTTAGGGTGTTTCAAGGATCTAGAAAGGAATGGAAATTAAAATTGACTAGATCTTGATGGCACTGGTGGACTATTAATTTAAACTCAGTAAAAAGGAATGTTTAAGGGTGTTTTTAGTAAGGTGAAGTCTCCTAAAAGGCATGCAAACAATCTTAAAATGCATTAGGGTCAACCCTTCAGGGAGCATGGGCGACTAGTTTCTCTTTATAAAAGACTGACTAATGATCTGTTCTGTTTTCATTTAGAATATGGTAAATATTGGTAAGTATAGCTCACATAAACAGAGGCTTCGTTAGCATAATTCAACTAAAAATGACAACATTAACATACTATATGGTCATGTAAGCATTTTAATGAAAATGATTCTGCAGAAAACCTACTCAAAAGTTAGAAGAAACAGTTTTATATTTTTGAACATAAAATTAATAAATTATGGCTAAATTCCTGTATCTAAAAAAATAAATAAATAAAAGACTGACTATATTTCTTGAGAAACGGTTGAGTATATTTAAGGAAAATACTTTGCTCATTCTGATAAAGTTATATAAGCCACATGGGCAGATAAGCTGTGGTGGGGCCTGACAGTATGATATGGGAGCTTTTATTGTAACAGGAACATTGTGTGAAATAGAGCTAAGATAATCAAGAGTAGCAAAGAAGCTGTGAACTAAAGAGACCTGAAACTTTCTGTGTGTGTAAAGAATCTGCTATACCTCAAAAGAGGTCTAACTGGTTAAATGTTTGGAGTTTGAGATTGCACTGAAGGATGAAGATAATGAGAAGTCAAGGTCAAATCTGAAAAGGCATCAGAAAACAGACCAATTCTTTGTCTTGATGGAACTTTTTTTAGAGTATATACACAAAAAACACTCGATGACAGTATTACATATTATGGAATTTTTTTACATAATTATGTAACCATTAGTAATTTTATAGCAACTATAATTATAAAAATAGAATTAAGTATCAAATTCATGTGATTTTTTTTCTCTTGGAAAGCACAGGTAAATGATTCTTGGGGGAGTGGTAAATAGATAGGCAATCTTGGTTATACAAGCAGTAAATTAATTAATTAATTGATCAGGTCTTTTTGACACAGGGTTTCCCTGTAGATCCAGCTGGCCTGGAACTCCTATTTATTTGTTTATTTATTTATTTATTTATTTACTTATTTATTTGGTCTTTTTGAGACAAGGTTTCCCTGTAGCCCCAGCTGGCCTGAACTTACATTTATTTATTTATTTATTTATTTATTTATTTATTTATTTATTTATTTATTCTTTTTGAGACAGGGTTTCCTTGTAGCCCCAGCTGGGCTGGAACTCACTATTATTTATTTATTTATTTATTTATTTATTTATTTATTTACGTACTTATTTATTTAGTCTTTTTGAGACAAGGTTTCCCTGTAGCCCCAGCTGGCCTGGAACTTACTATTATTTATTTATTTATTTATTTATTTATTTATTTATTTATTTATTTAGTCTTTTTGAGACAAGGTTTCCCTGTAGCCCTAGCTGGCTTGGAACTCACTATTTATTTATTTATTTATTTATTTATTTAGTCTTTTTGAGTCAGGGTTTCCCTGTAGCCCCAGTTGGCCTGGAACTCTCTATGTAGACCAGGCTGGCCTTGAACTCACAGAGATCCACCTGCCTCTGCCTCCTGAGTGCTGGGATTAAAGGTGTGCGAGACCATACCTGGCACAGTACTTTCTTTTAAAAGAGATCTAGATGCATGCATGGGTGTACTTACATACATGCAGGCAAAATATTCAAACACATAAAATTAAAAAAATTAGAAAAAATTCAAGAGTGAGGATAACAGCTATGAAGTAGGGCAGTGAGTATATACAAAGGAGATAAATGAAAGCATTCTGTTAAAGCTGGATATAAGACCATTGAGATCTGTATAAAAAGAAGGTAAGAAAAGGTAGAGAATAAATAAGGCTGAAATGTGAGGAGAAGAAGGGGATCTAGGGTGAAGACTAGCATGCAATTCCGCAGACTGTGAGATGAGTTAGGGTATCATGGAAGGCTAAGCTGAGGAGGACTGACAGACATGAGACTTAGAAGTTCAGAAGAATACAATGATAAACAAAGAATATAAGAGGGAGGTAAGAACATGGCAAAATAAGAATTGGAGAATGATATATATATTGCTGCCCAGAAAGCTTTGTTGGAAAATTATTTGAAGCAATTGGTGTAGTAATAAGTGTGGTTAGAGGAGCTTAATGAGATAGACTTGAGCTGGGCCAGAGGAGGAATTCAGACAGACTGAGACTGAATGGAAGGTGGAAGCAGATTCAGTACAAAGAGAAAACAGGAGACAGAGGAGGAGGCAGATAGTGAGTCCTGAGTATCAAAGAAGGTATACATCCAAAGAGATGATATCTATTAGATAGAAATGATCAGGCTGCAAGAAGGAGTGCTGGAAGAAATGTAAGAGGTTTGTAGCAAGAGGAGGAAAGAAAAGGGAGGAAGAAAATAATTCTCAAGTTATTTATAGACAGAAAGACATTTCATTTGTGAGAATTTGCAGACCTGTTTGTTGCTCCATACTTAGACAAGTAGAGAGACACTGCTTGACCGAGAGCAGTTCTTAGTCCTATGGAATGACAAAGTGCTAACAGAGCAGAAGTGAGTTAAATACAGTGGTCAGCTGTCAGCAGTGTATAGAATGGAAAAGGACCAGAAGCCAGGAAAAGAACAGAAGAATTCCTTAAGTATGATGTCTTGGTACCTGAAATCTTACTGGAAATTTAAGAGACCAAGGTAATTGCTCTCAGGAAAAGTTACAAATAAGATAATAAAGCTGGAAAGAAAACCGCTGGGGGAAACCTTAAAAGGGTCCCAATGTATAGCCCTTGGCTGGCCTAGAACTTGCTATATAGATCAGGTTGGCCTCAAACTTATGACACTCTTCCTGCCTCTCTCTCCTCATTGAGAGCTAGGATTGTAAGTGTGCACCACCATGTTCAGCAAGGTCAATCTTTTAAAAAGTGTAACTTTTGTTGTAGAACAGATAAATACAAATTGGTTGAGGAGTGGTTAGGATCAAGATAAGATATACCTTAGAGTAATTTGAGACTCTCTGATGTATTATAGAGTTGGTCAGAGAATGAGGTGTATAGAATGTTTAAGATATGGTACAGGAAATATTGGTGTAAGGTTAGATCAGCTGAGATGTTAGAGAGTCAGGTAGGACTGACTGAAAGTAAGAGAACTGGAAAAACATATAAGGGGAGGCAGTGCTTGGGTAGAGAGAAAACACATGAATTAGGCTTGGTTTGGAATCTGCAAGGTATAGAATGTCAAACATGAGAAAGAGGAATGCAAGTATCACTGGCTCTTGAATCACAGAGTCTAAATACTAGCTAGCATCCAAAGCTTTTATACACATATCACCATTTTCAGGAAAACTAGTATAGTGAAATTACCATTCTCATGCTAACAATAATGATTCCCTGGCAAATGAGCCTGCATAGGATGGTATATTTTTATTGTGGCCATAGCTCTTCTATCAGTAGGCTTGTTTCCCATGTTCAAGGATTTTAAAAATGTGAAACATTCTTGTCATCTTTTCAACAATATGGGTGAGATAAAGCAAGAAACTCATCAGTTGGTAAGTAAAGATTTCCTATTGATATTGTATAAAAGTATATACAACATATAATTATATATTATACTAATTGCTAATTATGTAAAAAAATACCACTGTTCCATGCTGTATAAAAGGAAATTTTCTTGATCTTAGTATGGGATCATTCTGTACCACATAGAAACATGTCTGCTAGTGAATGAATTACATGTAAAATAATTAGACAGCTGTCCTTAAAATGGTTTATAAGACATTCTTAAAATTTTCATGAGTACTTTAATGAAAACGCTTTTTGTTACTTTTGTTTTCCAAAAGGGAGATTTGGACAAGGGCTTTTTAGAATTTGGAATACAGTGTGTTTAACTATCAAAAACTGTTATTCAAACACAAAGGATAATGATAATTACTTATATAAAGCAGTTGAGTTAAGAAGAGGACTATGCAGTAAAGCAGCTCTTAAAGGAGAGAAAAGATAAAGTAATAACTAGAAATAGGACATGGGAGGTATAATATTCAAGAAAGTATGTTTGCAAAGAAAAGTGTAGACAGAGAAGTTAGAGTAAAGATGAGTGGACATCAAATAAACCACGTGGTAGGGATCCTACAAAGGAACAAATGCAACAACTGAGCACAATATACAAAGACAGCAGAAGTACAAAAACAGACTGAGTGATGGATGCACAGAAAAAGGAGGTAACTAAGAGGGGGACACACAGTATATGGATGGCTAAATAGTTTTTCTCTGGCAAAGAAGGAAAAAATAAATAGAAAAGGAATATTAAACTTTAGATAAAAAAGGCCACATGAGGATGACATGCTGCAAAACAAACTTGGTACTACGTAGTACCAAGAAAGTAGGTAGAAACAAAGTACTATATGGGTTTGACAGTATTTCAGAAGATTGAGGAAATATAGGGCTAGTCACCATATTGTTTACAATACGGTGAACAGTGAGGTCAGAAAAAAAATGAGGTAATAGAACAAGAAAAGGGTAATAGGACTAAAGAGAGACCAAAGATACTGAAGGAAAAAAGTGAGAAAAAAAGCAAGCGGGAGCCAGGCGTGGTGGCGCACGCCTTTAATCCTAGTACTTGGGAGGCAGAGGCAGGCGGATCTTTGTGAGTTCAAGGCCAGCCTGGTCTACAGAGCAAATTCCAGGACAGCTGGGGCCACGGGGAGACCCTGTCTTGAAAAGAATGAAAAGAAAAAAAAAAAAAAAAAGCAAGTGGGAAGAGAATTATGTACATCAGAAGATGAGCAGAAAGGCACAGTGGGTAAGAGCAGGTGGGATGTTTGAATCTAATTACAGACAAAAAAGAAGAGGGAAAACTTAAACATACCCACAGCTAGGAAAGATGCTAACAGCAAGAGAACAATGGTACAAAGCAGCGAGAGCTCCTGAGGGTGCGATGGAGCAGAGATTTTCAAGTATCAAAGAAAAAAAGTTATGGGATGGGTAAGCCCAAGTGGGTTATATGAGAGTAAGAGAGAAAAAGGGAAAAAAGATGAAACCATTCTTCAGTGATAGTGGAGAGAACAAGAGGACAAAAAAAGCCGCAATATAAACATGGATTATCAAGAATTACTTAGAATCAGTCGTCAAGCCAGATTGTTAGAATGCACTAAGAGGAATGTTCCATGAGGACAAAGGGAAGGAGTGGCCCTCTTTAGCAGTTCTACATGTGGGATCTGGGGATCTGTGGCATGAGCAACAACTTACGAACTGTGTTAGTTCAAGCCAACAGCTACACAAAACTGTATGAGAATGACAGCCATGAAGCGTGAGGAACGGAGTGTTAAGACACTAATGATTAGTTATAGATATCTATATTATATAGTTAGAGTATATGAAAGATTAAAGATATGTTATTAAGCGGTCTTATGTTATATGTCTATATATAGTCTATATATATTATATTCTATAGAATATCTATATGATATCTGAGATCCTTATAATCTCATTGATCTTTCTATCAATCCTAGAATTAAGTAATTATATATATATTATTACAGATATCTCTACCACTCCTCCACCCACACCTATTATTTTACCTCTGTACTCTATGCACAACCCATGGACAGGTCAAGTTTACAACCTAGATCTTGTAGCAAGGTGCCCCGAAAACAGCCTGACTATGAAGTAGAAAAGCAAGGAATATGAGAATGAGGTGGAAACGTGTCATGGTGTGGGTTGTGGGGAGAGGAAAGAGGTATGAAAAAGAAGTTACTTGCATGAGAATTTCAAGTTTTTTCAGGGTTTGGAAGTACAATGTTGGGTAGGAAGTATAAAATATAAAATGCACACTGGATCAAGGTGCAGAAAAGGCAAATATTAAAAAATTAAACAAAAAAGGAGATTAGTGGTCCCCTAAAACAATTTTTATAAGAAAAAAGGGGAGATAAAATAAGTTATATAATGTAAACTGGATATAAGAGTAAATAGCCAAAGGAAGTTGTTTCCAGAGGATGGCTCTGGGACTATGAGAGGAGGCACTGAGATGCTTGAGGAAGTAAAATAAATGGGCAGCATTAGAAAGCTAGAGATGTAGAATGGAAAAATGAAGGTTCACAACAGTATTCTTAACCTGGAGTGGGGAGGTGGGGATTCTACCTGAAGGGGGGCGGTGGGCATGGCCCCAGGTGGCCTATCAAAACATCAGAGAGAGGAAACAGTGATCTGCTCACAAACATTAACAACAACTTCACCCAGAAGATGATTCTGATAGGCTACTGGGGGGCCATGCACCCCCGGGTGAGAATCACTGGTGGAAGGGCAAGAACGGAGATGAGGGCAGAGATGGAAGGTGAGCAGATGGAGCCCGTGGGTCTGGGTAGATGGAGGCATCAGAGTCATGAGTGTCAGACTTGGGTGGTGAGTGACAGATGGGTCCTGTGAGCAGAGGAGGGTGACAGTGGGCAACTGGATGTAGCTGAGAGGCTCCTGGAAGGATGAGGACTGTGTGTGGGTTTCCTGTCAGGGGCAGGGAGTGCAGGGCCAACACTGGTTCTAGCTGAGGATGGAGGTGGAGGAGTGAGGCTGAGAGAGTAGTGGGTAGTGTACAGCGACGATGGACGTCGGGGCTGGTTGTCCAGGGGAGGCAGGGGCAGGAGGTAATGGAAGTAGTATGCAGGGGAATTCATGGAAATCTGAGTGTGAGGACAGGAGGTAAGAGGGAGAAGAAGAGGGGTAGGATGAACAGGGGGAGGAGAGAAGGAGGAAGAGGAGGAGGAGGAGGAGGAGGAGGAGGAGGAAGAGGAGGAGGAGGAGGGAGTAGTCAGGGACCAGAGTGTGTAAGAAGAGAGCTATCAGTCCAGCAGCAAGTCACTGTAAAGGTGGGAGCGTCTGTGTGGGGATGGAGGGTTTCAGAAGAGTATGAAACAAAGGGTGTGAGAGGAAGCAAAACAGGTTACAGGGAGCCATGGACGTGGAGTTCTAGAAGTCCAGAAGCCTTTGACAGAGACTGTTAGGTAGAGTGTGCAGAATTGCTACAATCTGAATGTGTTTAAGCAGTGGGTATAGAAGACAGGGAGTGCAGACTCAGAAGTCCAGGGAATGAACCTGAGAATCAGAGGGCAGCTGAAAGAGCTGACATGGAAAGGTGACTATTCCAGAAAAGAGGAGAAAAGGAAAAATCAGTTGGGTCCAGGAGAGAGGAGAGGAGGTGAGGAGTTTGTAACATATGGGAGGAAAGCAGGAAAAGGACCAGTGCAAGGAGCCAAGTGCTTGGGAGAACAGAGGGTAAAGAGGCTCAGGGGAGGTACCACACCAAGGAAGGTAAATCATGGACCAAGAAGGAGGGAGACAGAGTGGGGAAAACAGGTGAACTAACCCAAGGAGAAAGAGTATTGATGTGTCAGCCAGAACAGGAAGGATTGGGGAAATCCAAGGAGAAGGAGGTTGCAGTGGTTGTGACACCTGGAAAATGCTAGGACTGCTATGTCAGTCAAGGTCACAGGGAGATAATAACAGTTTAGAGAGAAAGCTGCTAAGGGAGGAAATAGCCAGGTCTACTGCAGTGGAGCTGAGAGGCCATGAGAGCTGAGGTGAAATCAGACAGCAAGTGGACTCAAGGCAGCGTGTTGGAGACCAAGAGGTTGGAGATGATAGCGCAGCAGTGAGGATGTTAGTATATGGGACACTCTAGACTCCATAAACTGACTGGAAAGTGACCGGGAGGTAGAAGTGGCTGTTGAAGTGGAAGCATGGTGTTTCTGGCAAAATATAGGGGAGAAAATTCAGGGAATGGCCAGGCAAGTTATTGTATGTCCAGATGGGAAGACAATATGGGAACTAGGCTGCCACAGGGAGGTAGTATCGGGGATATTTGCTAGGTGAAAGATTAGAAAGGCACACAGAAGGGCAATGTATGAATTTGCAGAGGTCCAACCTTGAACAAGGGCTGGTAAGGAAAAGGACAGGTAGAATGCACACAGGTTTTTGCAGATCTCAGGAGACAAGTCAGTATCAATGTCAAAGCACAGGAACACAGCAGAGAAGGAAACCCAAAATCTAAGTGTCTATAGAACTGGGTGCTTAGGAGAATATGGACAAGAGACTACTGTGATTAGTTAGAAGTAGAAACTGGGCAATGTAGAACTTTATGATTCCTTTAGTACAGATGGTACTGGCAAGGGACTTCAGGGATATGGAGATAGACCTATGGAGCTTGAGTCCAAAATGTGGGTAGGAAGATGCTTGTGAATGACGAGGAGCATCTGATGATCAGTGCTGAGAAGACACTTTGCAGGGTTAACTGGATCCATGCTTCCACCTTCCCTGGGTGGTTAGAAGGTGGGACAGGAGTCTGTAGTGAGTCACACTGAAGGCAGGAGGTTGACACTGGAACCCAATGAGGAACTATGGATTTAGTATGAGAAGGTAAAGAAGGGAGACAAATGGCACTGCAGGAAAAAAAACAAGGCTTTAGGAGAAGGGGAACTTTGGGGCTGTGTGAAGGGCTTTTATTTTTTGGTCTGCCAATCCAGAGGGACAGAGAGGAAGCAGAAGAGGATGGAAAGTGGCACTTAACACAAGAGGGTCCTAAAGTCTGAAAATGAGTACTGTAGAGTAGTATGCCAAGACCAAAAGAAGAAACAAGTGGAGCTGAACAACCACTAAGGGTGCCATGTAGGCAAACTGAACAGGAGTGTCTTGGCCAGTGGGGCTCTTTTAGGGCAATGGAAGCAATGGGGGGGGGGTTTATGTTAATGTTTCATGGGACAAGAAAAAAAGAGTTTGAAATGTAAGTGGGGGAGAAGTAGGAAAAGACAGCTAAGGAAAAGAAGAGGCATGACTCAGTTCAGGAACCAGATAATCAAAGGTGCCCGAGGGGAGATGGGACAAGGAGAAGATGGAAAGTGCTGAGCAGGCTCACAAACTGAGCTGATCCCTAGGGAAAAAAGTGACTACAAAGAGGTTGATCAGAGGAGTATAGTCAGAGTTGAGGCAGGAGCCTTCCTTTGACTAAGCGCAGAATGGCCATATGAAAAAAGACAGCAAGAATTGATGTGGGGAGATCTCCTGTGAGGCAGAGACAGAAGGTCAGCTCTGGAAAAAGACAGATGGGCATGAGGCTCAAGGGACGACAGACGGGCATGAGGCTCAAGGGACGACAGACAGGCATGAGGCTCAAGGGATGGTAGGCAGGAGAAAGTGTGGTAGAAGGGGCACAGGCTAGGTAGAGATAGGCTGAACCAAGGAGAGGGGTTCAAAGGTTACAACAACAGCAAGGAAGCCACGCCACACCATGCCATAACCATGCCATGCCCAGGGGATGAGAGGAAGGAGAAGAAAAAGGGGAAAGGGGCGCGCAAAGGGGAGGTGGAATCTGTACTTGTGGAACTTGTAAATGTCGTTGGAGGCTGCAAATTTTGGGTCCTGCTCTTACTAGGAATCTAGTGGGGAAGGGTAGGATTCAGGTTGGATTTGGGATGGGGGCTGGGCAGTAGATTGAGAGTGCCTCAGAGGCAGGGGTGGAAGTAGTAGTATTAATGCCGGAGGTAGAGCTGGGAGATAGGCCTAGACAGAGAACAATATTCTTGAACTGAGCTTGTGAAAGGTTCTATTTTAAGTGATAAGGATGATTAATACAGGCTGGAGAAGTCTACTGATCCTACAAAAATGACAAAACTAGAAAAGCTTAAGGTATAGTAGGAAGAAGGGCAAAGTAAGGGCTATTTTATAGGAAATGTGAGATGAAAGCATGTGGCTCTGCACAGGCTCCTTACAGGAGGAAGAGGACTAAGGAAAAGTGGTAAGATCTCAAGAGCAGATCAGAAACAAAGCTATTGATATTCAAGTGGGAGGGCATAGTGGGTAGGCCATGAGGTCTCAGTAGAACAAAGGAGAGGCTAAGGTTGTAGTATGACTGTGTGTGAAGGAATAGAGAAGGTGGTTCCAAGAGGAGAGTTCCGGGTCTATAGGAGAACGGAAGAGAGGAGAGGGGATGATGACTTTGAGATGCTTGAGGGAGGATATTAAATGTCACCACTAGGAAGCTAGAGAAGTGGAAAGGGAGAGTGAGGTCAGGGAGAACACGTGGCCACCCACAGCAGTGATTCTTAACCTGGGATGGGGGGTGGAGGGTTCCACCCAAGGGGGGGCGGTGGGCATGGCCCCCAGGTGGCCTATCAAGACATCGGAGGGGGAGCAGTGATCTGCTCACAAACATTAACAACAACTTCACCCAGAAGATGATTCTGATAGGCTACTGGGGGGCCATGCACCCCCGGGTGAGAATCACTGGGGGAAGGGCAAGAATGGAGATGAGGGCAGAGATGGAAGGTGAGCAGATGGAGCCCGTGGGTCTGGGTAGATGGAGGCATCAGAGTCATGAGTATCAGACTTGGGTGGTGAGTGACAGATGGGTCCTGTGAGCAGAGGAAGGTGACAGTGGGCAACTGGATGTAGCTGAGAGGCTCCTGGAAGGATGAGGACTGTGTGTGGGTTTCCTGTCAGGGGCAGGGAGTGCAGGGCCAACACTGGTTCTAGCTGAGGATGGAGGTGGAGGAGTGAGGCTGAGAGAGATGGGTAGTGTACAGCGACTATGGACGTCGGGGCTGGTTGTCCAGGGGAGGCAGGGGCCGGGAAGCTAATGGAAGGAGATGTGTACGGGGAGGGAGAATGAGGAAGATGAAGGAGATGCTGCAGTTCCAAGAAGAGAGCTCTAAGGCCAGCCGCAGGTTAGAGTGAAGGTGCAGTGGGCTGTGTCGGGGCAGGAATGGAGAAGAAAAGCGTATGGGGCTGGAACCCAGTAGGAAACTAGAGACCCATTTCCCTGTGCACATTTTTAGAAGAATGTGAAACAATGTCACAGGTCACCTGATGCCATAGATGTAGGATGCTAGGTAGATCCCATGTCTCAGGCCACAAGGAGGTGAGCACTGACTGAATGGTAATGGGAATGTAGTGGTGTAGAGTGACTCAAGCTTAGTGAATGTGGTGAAGTACTGGGAGGTGGCAGAAGAAGTAAGGCTGGAAGCTGAAGAGGAAGTGGAGGATCTCTGGAAAACAACAGTAGGGAGAAGCACACGGGAAGGCCATGCAAGAATTAAATCCATATTCAGGGTAGAAAGAGAGACTGTAGTTGCCATGTGAAAGTGGCACGTGGGAGTCAGGCTGGGTCAGAGGAGCTGATAGGAAGAGAAATGAAGCTGGGGAATTCAGGAGAAAATTTAATGAGCTTGTGGTGGTTTTGTTGAACACAAATGGCCACTAGAGAAAAGGGGAATTCAGAATGTAGGGCTCCCCAAATGGGGGCATTGGAAGATCTCAGAGTTGCTCAAATTGGTAAGATAGGAGTATTGGTGTCGAATTTTAGGAGAAGAGAAGCAAACTTTAGATGTTTGCAGAATGAGGCCCTTAGGAAAAAGTAGGGTAAAAGGTCAGTGTGACTTGGGTTAATTAGAGGACAGCTCCTGAAGAGGCAGTACTGGCAAGCAACCTCAGGGACATGGGGAAGGACTCAAATGTAATGAGTTGAGTATGTTGGATAGATGCGTGATGCAAGCAGTGGAGGTGCAGCTAGGGATCAACGTGGAACAGGCATTTCGCATTGACTGCTGAATCTGTGCTTCTATTGTTGAAGGGCAGCTGAAAGGCAGGGGGTGTACTATGTAGCAGAGAGACTGTGCAAGGGAAAGGGTGTGTAATAGGACCTTGATGGAGGGGATCTCCAGCCTCATGAGGTTTCTAGGTTTAGTTTGAGAAGGTAAAGTAGGTAACGACATGAAAAAAGTAGGTCACAGCAAGGCAATAAGGGGTATGAGGCTTAGTTCAGGGCCTGGGTCTGTTTTCTTATCAAAGGACAAGAAACTAAGTGAAACTAGGAGAGAGATTGATACTTGTATAGGACATAGGATTTAAAAACTATCAGTTTTACAATGTAGTGGAGCCAAAGGAGCTATAGGATGGTAACTGCCATAAACAGTGTTATATTCCCTGAATGAGGCCTGTTCATTGGAAAGGACCCTGGTGCATGAAAACAGAAAGGTTGAAAGGAAACCGTGTGCAGACCTGATGTAGACTTTGAGGAAGCAAGTGACTGCAAAGGAAAGGGAAAAGAAAATATGCAATGGGGAAAAAAGGGCAGCCTAAGGGTGGTTGGAGACCAGAATGAGTGGAAAAACCAGAACGGAGAGAACGGAAAAAGGCTGAGGGATGGTCCAGGAAGAGAAAAAGACTCATGAAAACAGAGCAGGGAACTGGATGAAGTGGCAGGCACTCAGTAACTGGGAGAAGTACCAGCCACAGAGAAATGGCAGGGTAACTTCTATAATGCAGGTGGCAAAGGAGGGATGGGTAAGAAAGAGACAGTTGGCAAGTAAAATATAACTGTAGGATAGTAATACAGCCAGAGTGGTCACTTATGGAAATCAAAGAGGGCACGAAAGGCACAAGGGAAGATGCAGAACAGAGAGCAGGATGGAAGGGAGACAGGCTGGACAGCACCAGGATGGGAAGCAAGAAGAGAAGGAGAGGACTCAGGTTGGCTTCCAAGCCTGGGCATGGGGAAAAGTAGAAAAGTAGAGAACAGTGGGCAGAGGAACGTGCACTCTTAAAGCCTTGAATATGCTTGAAAACTGCAAATTTTGAGCCAAGCTCTCTACTACAACCTGGGCAGGGATAGCTAGTTGTGGGGAAGGTTGGGTGGCTAGGATGAGGTTTATGTTGGGATTAGCTAGGTTGGATAGGAAGGCAGGACTGGGAATGGTGGGGGTGAAAGTGGAGGAGTGAAGGTTGATGTAGGAGACATAAGCCAAGTTCCAGGTACTGAGCTGTGCTCATAAAAGATTCTATTTCAAGTGCAGACATTGATAGAGACTGGTGATTCTACCAAATGTATTTACAAAAGACAGGGAGTCACTTCAGGGAGGTTGAAAGGGACAGTGATGATAAAGGCCTGATATGTAGCACTTAGGAGAAACTTATAAACAACAGGGGAATGCTTTCCACAGGCTCTCTGTGATAGTAAAGAAGGAAGAATCAGAAAAAAGAATATCATAAGCAAACCCAAGGAGCTGATTAAGATAAAAAATTGCCAGAATGCCTGAAAGTCATATTTGGTGGGAATCCTGAGTAATGAGGATGGGTATGTTTGTTTAAAGAACTCATATTAGGATTAGAGCACACTGTGTGTGTGAATGAGTAGATAGGAAGGAGGTGGCTGGTTCCAACTGGAGAGTGCTGGGTCTATATGAGAAGAGAAAACACCGATATGCTTGCGGGAGGACATCAAATGGTCATCACCAGAAAGCTAGAGATGTGGAATGGGACAGCAAAGGCCAGGGAAGACAGGTGGCTTGTCAAAGCATCAGAAGGGGAACAGTAATCTGCTCACAAACATTAACAACTTCACCCAGATGATTCTGATAGGCTACTGGGGGGCCATGCACCCCCGGGTGAAGGGCAAGAATGGAGATGAGGGCAGAGATGGAAGGTGAGCAGATGGAGCCCGTGGGTCTGGGTAGATGGAGGCATCAGAGTCATGAGTGTCAGACTTGGGTGGTGAGTGACAGATGGGTCCTGTGAGCAGAGGAGGGTGACAGTGGGCAACTGGATGTAGCTGAGAGGCTCCTGGAAGGATGAGGACTGTGTGTGGGTTTCCTGTCAGGGGCAGGGAGTGCAGGGCCAACACTGGTTCTAGCTGAGGATGGAGGTGGAAGAGTGAGGCTGAGAGAGATGGATGATGCTTAGGGGTGATGGGCATTGAGGGCTGGTTATCCAGGGGGATGCCGGTGCAGAGGCAAATTGAGCCAGTGGTACAGGGGAGCTCATGGAAGGAAACAGTGATTGAGGGAGGAGAAGAGTTGTTGTTAGGGACTGGAGTTCCTGGGAAGACAGCTATCAGTCAAGATGAGTGTGTGTGTGGGGGATCACCTCAGTAGGGGTATGGAATAGGTATGTATGGGGGCAGGAGTGAGGGTGGAAGACAGAAGTAGTAGGAATAGGAATTAGGTAGTACAGTCAGAGGGAGTTCCCTTAAGAGCACTTTCCGAATAGTCTGAAAGAAGAAAAAATTGGTATATTGGTACATGCCTATTATCCCAAATCTCAGGAAGCTAAAGCTGTAGGATGGTAAGTTGTGGGCTAGCCTGCACTACATAGTGAGACCCTCTCTCATAAAAGACAAAAGTAAAGAATATGAAGGGTAGGTCAGCTAAAGATTATAGGGAGGGAGCCACGGCTATTGAGAGTCAGAAACAACACATTTTACAGATAGTGTTGAACCTGAGCTTCTGAGTAGAGCATGTGGATTGAGTGCAGTCTGTCTAATGAAATGAATACTGAATATATTTTCAATTATTAGGACCATGAAGAGAGTTCCTACCAGAGAGAAGGACTACTGAGTATTTAATAAATCGCAGATGACAGCTGAAAGAATGGCAGATGGGGAAGATCACAGTGTTTTGCTGTGTAGAATTGTAGGGAAGCAGGAGAAATAATTAACCTGCACTAGGGAATGAGGAGAGGAAGTAAGGAGTTCACAGCTGTGGCCAGCAGAGGTCAGGGGTTCCACTGGGCTAGAAGAATAACCTAAGACATGGCTGCTCAGATCATCTTGCACCAACAAAGGCAATGGAGGAATGAAGAGGGAGAGCCCAGGGGCTCGTCTCTCCAAATGGCGCAAAGAGAATTTGAAGTCACTTGAGAGGAAAGATTATGATATGGATAGAGAAGCCAGGAATGGTGGAGAGGTGAAAGATGTTAAGAAAGTGAGGTAGTCTAGAGTCTATGGCCTAGAAAAATTGAGGCCCATTGAGTCAACAAAGGTCACATTGAATAAAAAAAAGGTCTTAGGGAACATTTCTGAGAGACATTACTGCTACTAAAATAGTAAAGCTACGAGTGTCTGAGATGAATTCACACAACAGATGGACTCAGTAGAGCTGGTTGGGGACAGGGGAGCAGAGGAAAGGCTAGGAACCCAATAGATGCCTCAGGAGATTCCTGGGTCCAAGGATTGGAAATTGGTAGGGGACATGCCACTGGATATGGCAGAGGAACTGGAAGGTGTCTAGAAAACACAGCAAGAGAAAAATGCAGGAGATAGCCATGCAAGAGTTAAGTCAACATGCAGGGTAGAAAGAGAGCTGGGTTACCATGCCAAAGTAGCAAGTGGGGAGTTGATGGGAAAAGAAAGGAAGAATTCTTTTAGAAGAGAACTTCATGAATTTGTGGTGGTTTCAGCAAAGGTCAAGGGGCCACTATGGAAAGCAGCAAAGCAGATGGCAGAGCTTCCCAGGTGGAAGGACTGGCAGATCTCAGGGAACAAGTTTATAGGATGTGTGCTATCAATGGCAGATGTGAGGAGAGAAGAGACCCAAGACCTTGGTTGTCTGCAGAACTGAGCTGTAAGGAGATAACAGGTTAAGGGCTAAACTGACTTGGGTTAATCAGAGGAAACCAGTAACATGAACTTCATGACAGCTCCTGTATAGACATCACTGGCAGACCACCTCAGAGACATGGGAATGGACTTGTGAAGAGAGTCTAAAATGGGATAGATAGATGATGCTTGCAAATGGATGGCACAGCTGGGTTACCAGTGCGGAACAGGCATTTCGCAGTGACCACTGAATCTGTGCTTCCACTGTTCTAAGAGTGGCTGAAAGAAGAGAGGTGTATTGTGCAACACAGACTCTGAGGGGGACAGGAGATGTAGTGAAGTTGAGGGAGGGCTTATCTCTGCTGGGTTTGTAGGTTTAATGCAGAAGGTAAATAAGAACTGTAGTTAGTAGTACAAAGTACAGCAAGGCCCTTGAGGGAGATGAGGGGTTCAGTTGGAAGGTTTCTTTTTGGGGGTGACCTGATAAGGGAGGAGGAAGGCAGGCCAGGATGGAAAGTGGTGCTTGTGTAAGAGGAGGGCTTTTTAATGGGATCAAGCATGTTGTGAAGGTACAGGCTGGATATGGAGAGAGATGTGTCACCTACATATTCTTAACAGGTGCAGAAGCAAGTGTGGTAGGCAAGGTTGCATCAAGTTTGTGGAGTCCTTTTGTGGAGAAAAGTAAGGAATAGAGAAGGCAGGGAAAACAGCAGGAATTACAGGATTGGCTTTTGTGTTTTGTACTTCTCTAGAAGGGAAAGAAAGAATAATAAGGTTGATGTAGAAGAGGTGAAAGAAAAAGGCAACCTTAAGTAAGGTATAAGGGAGAAACAGGACAAATGGAAATTTTAGACCAGGGAAAATTCAGACCAGGGACACTAAATAGCTATACAAGAGAAGGTGACACATGGATGGAAAGAATTTGGACATAAGGGCAGATATGAGATGGGAGCATACACTATAGAAAAGAGAGGTGAGACAGATGAAGTGACGGTGCTAGGAAGCTCAGGGAGGGTTGTGTAGCAAATGGAAGGCATATAGGGTACAAGACATATCTAGGGAGTGTAGAGACTAGACATCAGGGCAGAAGATAAGCCAGAAGCTATGAGGGAATAAGGCGATGTGAGAGGTCCCAGGGTTAGACTGAAGGTACTAAAGAGTGCCCAGGCTAGCTTGCAAGCTTCAGCATGGGGAAGGAAAAGCAGGAAAGTGGTAGTCAGCAACAGGTAAGGTGAATTATTATCTTGAGTGTTTCAAGGGAGCAAAATTTAGGCCAGGCTCTTTACTACGGATCCGGCGGGGAAGGGTGGGTGGGTGGGTGGGGAGGGAGGGGTAAGGGTTAGGGTTTACTTGGGTTAGTGGGGAGGGCAGGGTTGGGAGCAGCTGGGTGGGGTGGGTGGGGTGGGGAGGCTGGGATGGGATTTGGGGTGAGGGACATGAGCCAAGTGCCAGGCATTGAGAAAATAATTCTACTGTTCTGAGCTGGAAGACAATTCCATGCCTAGTATTCAAGTGAATGGTTGTATACATGCTGAGAAAAATGGGATCTATCCAAAGAGGGAAAAAAAAAAGAGTAGTTTCAGGTGCAGAGGAGGGAAAGGTGAGGGTAAGAGATGCTTTGTAGGGAGGACGGACAGAGATGGAGACCAAGAAGAGGGTCACTGACTGACTAGAAAAGAATACAGGAAATTAAAAGGGATAAATGAACAAACAGAGGATCTGATTAGGGGTCAGAGTGCCTGATGGTTACATCTGGTGTGGCAGCTAGGATAGGGAGGAAAGTGTCTGTAAAAAAGAACAGCTCGGGCCAGGCTTGGTGGGGCACGTCTTTAATCCTAGCACTTAGGAGGCAGAGGCAGGCAGATCTTTGTGAGTTCACGGCCAGCCTGGTCTACAGAGTGAGTTCCAGGTCAGCTGGGGCTACAGGGAGACCCTGTCTCAAAAAGACCAAAAAAGAACAGCTCATTCATACACACTGGGGCTGAGCACTGTGTGTGTGTGTGTGTGTGTGTGTGTGTGTGTGTGTGTGTGTGCATGAAGGAATTAACAGAAGAGAAAGAAATAGTTCCATGTGCTGAGCGTATGGGGAAGCACCAAGACAGCTGAGTGAGGACACTGTACCATCGACCACCACTAGAAAGACAGCTGAGGAGGACATTGTACCATCCACCACCACTAGAAAGACAGCTGAGGAGGACACTGTACCATCCCATCCATCGCCACTAGAAAGACAGCTGAGGAGGACACTGTACCATCCCATCCATCGCCACTAGAAAGACAGCTGAGGAGGACACTGTACCATCCACTATCACTAGAAAGACAGCTGAGGAGGACACTGTACCATCCCATCCATCACCACTAGAAAGACAGCTGAGTGAGGACACTGTACCATCCACCACCACTAGAAAGACAGCTGAGGAGGACACTGTACCATCCCATCCATCACCAGTAGAAAGACAGCTGAGTGAGGACACTGTACCATCCATCATCACTAGAAAGACAGCTGATGAGGACACTGTACCATCCACCACCACTAGAAAGACAGCTGAGGAGGACACTGTACCATCCCATCCACCACCACTAGAAAGACAGCTGTGTGAGGACACTGTACCATCCACCACGACTAGAAAGACAGCTGAGGAGGACACTGTACCATCCCATCCATCGCCACTAGAAAGACAGCTGTGTGAGGACACTGTACCATCCACCACCACTAGAAAGACAGCTGAGGAGGACACTGTACCATCCATCACCACTAGAAAGACAGCTGAGTGAGGACACTGTACCATCCACCACCACTAGAAAGACAGCTGAGGAGGACACTGTATCATCCATCATCACTAGAAAGACAGCTGAGGAGGACACTGTACCATCCATCATCACTAGAAAGCTAGAGAAGTGGAAAGGGAGAGCAAAGGCCAGGGATATAGGTAGCCACCCATAGCAGTGATTCTTAAATGGGGGTGGGGGATTCCACCAGGGGAGGGAGGTCAGCATGGCCCCCCAGTAGCCTATCAAAACATCAGAGGGGGAGCAGTAATCTGCTCACAAACAATAACAACAACTTCACCCAGAAAATGATTCTGATAGGCTACTGGGGGGCCATGCACTCCCAGGTGAGAATCACTGGTGGAAGGGCAAGAATGGAGATGAGGGCAGAGATGGAAGGTGAGCAGATGGAGCCCGTGGGTCTGGGTAGATGGAGGCATCAGAGTCATGAGTGTCAGACTTGGGTGGTGAGTGACAGATGGGTCCTGTGAGCAGAGGAAGGTGACAGTGGGCAGCTGGATGTAGCTGAGAGGCTCCTGGAAGGATGAGGACTGTGTGTGGGTTTCCTGTCAGGGGCAGAGAGTGCAGGGCCAATACTGGTTCCAGCTGAGGATGGAGGTGGAGGAGTGAGGCTGAGAGAGATGGGTAGTGTACAGCGACGATGGACGTCGGGGCTGGTTGTCTAGGAGAAGCAGGGGCAGAGGGGCAGAGGGGTATAGAGCCAGCAGTGTAGAGGAGTTCATAGGAGTGCAGAGGAGGAAGAGGGGGAAGGAGGGAGGGAGGGAGGGAGGAGGAGGAGAAGGAGGAGGAGAAGGAGGAGGAGGAGGAGAAAGAGGGAAAGGAGGAGGAGAGGAAGAGTAAGAGTAAGAAGAGTTAGCTACAAGAGTGCTTAGGAAGAGAGCTGTCAGTGCAGCTGTTAGTCAGAGTTAGGATGAATGCCTCTATGTGGGGCTAGGCTGGGCTGTTTGGGGCAGGAGTGAGGAGAGGACTGGAGTAAGGGAAGAAGACAAAAGCATACTGGGATGAGAACACAGTAGGAAACAAACCAGAAATCGCTTCCTCCAAAGCACACTTCAAAAGAACGTTTAAGGAAATATATGAAAGGATTCCTGAAAGGTTGTAAGGAAGTCAGGTTATAGAGAGCTTTAAAAAGCCCATAGTTCAGGGCCAAAGGGACATTAACATTGAGTTCACGGTCAGAAGAGAATGGATCTGGGACAGTCTAATGCAAAGATGGCAAAATATGGTGGAACAGGGTGGAAGTAAAGAAGGATGGACACCTCTGGTAGTCATACAGAATCAGCTAGACAATTAAGAAATGGTAACCAGTGAAGCTAGGCCAGTACTTTGATGTGGGAAACACAACACAGGTGACATGATCAGCTGGGCCTTGGAGCTGAGAGACCGGCAGAGGGTTTACAAGTTACGTGGGTAGCGTGATGTAAGAGAGGTCATGCGATGTCGTGGGCAAGTGCGAGAGTAAGAAAGAAGGTCTGGGGATGCAGCCTTGTTGGCAGAGTGTGTCTGTCTGCATGCATGAAGCCCTGGACTTGTCCCCCAGCACAGCCTACATCCTGGGATGTGTGCATGACTATAATCCCAGCCCTGGTGAGGAGAGGGGGTAGCAGGATCAGGAGTTCAAAGTCTCCCTTGGCCATACAGTGCAGTTCAAGGCCAGGCTGGGATACATGAGACTCTGTAAAAAAAAAAAAAAAAAAAAAGAATGAGAAAGAGCAGATAACTAAGAGATGAGAGGGCAAAAGTCAAAGTGAGGAAATGAACATGAGGAATATAGAAACATTGCCCTCAAAGTGTGAAGCTGGTAGAGGAGAAAAACATGATGTAAGGAAGCAAGGATGACAGAGAACGGGGAGGATGCCAAGGACAGTGAGCCTACAGGGACTGCGGCCCCAGAAATACTGACTGTAGAGCAGTGGTGTTCAATGAGGGCAACATTATGAAAGATGATGAGGGGAGCTGGTAACTCTGTTCCAAATGGTAGAACTAAAAATATAGGATGTTTTAGGGGTGAGTGAAAATGGCTGATGGGGACACAGCCTGGTAAAACTGAGAGCAGTGACAGGAGGGCAGGAGAAGCTGAGGAGAGAAGTCGCCACAGCAGACTTCTGAGTAATGGCTTGATGGGAGATGGCAGAGGAAATGTGACTAGAAGTGGAAAGAAGTGGGAGGTTCCTGAAAGAAAATAAGATGAAATAGAAGGGAGGGGCGTTCAAGAATTAAACAGATCCAGCGCAGGAAGGAGGAGTATGAGCTGGCTGCTGTGGGAAATGTGGAACTAGAGTTATAGCAGAGTTGATGGGAAATAGAGAGGGACAGGAGGTGCTGGTGCTGGGAGAGAACCTTTTGAAAATGGGAGGTCAGTGTGGTACCAGCTTGGAAAAGGGGGAACGAGAATGCAGTTTCTAAGTGTAGGGCACCGAAAGATCCCCAGAGAAAAGTCACTGAAATGGATGATATCAAGGCCAGACCTTAGGAGCACAACACAGTTTGTAAAAGCCCAAAGGGACTGAATTACATAGGGAAACTAGGCAGCAGTATACTTTAAGATGGGACCTGCAAAGACAGCAATAACAGGTGACTTCAGAGACTTGGAAATGGACTAATATAGATTGAGACCATTATGTAGGCAGAAAGAGACTTGATAATGGGAGAGGTGCAGCTGGAAACCAATGTGGAACAGACCTTTTGCAGTGGCCACTGAATCTGTGCTTCAGCTATTCTAGAGGGTCTAAAAAGAACAGGTGGCAAGTAGGTATGGCAAAAAGGATGTGGGGTGGGTTTTCAAACACAGTGTGGCAGTATAATTATATTGCAAGAGGTGACATAAGAGCAAAGTTGTACTGCAAAAGAGAGCAATACCCTGGGAAAAATTAATGGGTCTAGGTTTATCTTCTTTCTTGGGAGGTTAGATCAGAAGGAGATCAGAGATAGAAAGAAGAGGCTGGAGACAGGCCTCCTAAGAAAAGGATCTTAAATTTTTAACAAGTGTTATAGTATGGGCAGGGCTAACAAAGAACAAAGAAATGGGAGATGTGCATACCTAGAATGTATGAACAGCTAGAGTTCATGGTAGGTGCTCTGGAAATATTTCCTTAATGGAGCCCCGTTAGTGACAGGGAAGTGATAGAGGGTAGAAAGTATGAAGAACAGGATTATTGGGTTGGCTCTTTTGTTGAAATGATTTTGGTGGAACAGGATGAGAAAAAGGAAGAGATTAGGATGGTAGTGGACACAAAAGGAAGGTGAAGGCCCAAATCGGTGGAAGACAGGGAGAGTAAAACCTGTTGGTTCCAGAAAAGCAGGTGGACTATGGAAAAGATGAAAGACGTTGCGTAGTGATAGAAGGTCCACGATGGGAGCAGAACCCTGTGGGGTGGTATAGATCTGATGGAGTGTCAGGAACTGGGCAGCTGAAATTACAGATGGAGCAGGAAACTTTCTCTTGCCCAAGAGAAGAATAAATGGGTCAAAAGAACATAGCTATAAGAGGATGATGATGAGACAGTCAAGTCCAGGAGACAGGGCAGAGGAGATGCCCAGGGAGGACAGAGAGCAGGGAGCAGGGAAGAAGGCTCGCAGGGTAGACAAGTACAGCAGCAGCAAAGTGGGAGGTCCCAGGGGCAGAATGAACCGTCAAGAGCGCTCTCATCAGCCAGCAAGCCACAGCATAGGGAGGGGGGAAGGGTTAGGGTGGAAAGTTTGAGCAGGCGGAAAACAACGGGCAGGGAGAAGTCTCAGAACTTTGGGCATTGTTAGTGAGAACGGTGCAAATCTGGAGCCAAGCTCTTTACTCTGGATCTGGCAGAGAAGAGAGAAGGGTGAGGATGGGGAATGGGAGAGGATTTGGTCTGAGTTGACAGGGTGGGCTGGAAGGGCAGGTTTGGAGTAGTGGCATTGGGGTGGGCACATGAGCCTAGTTTTAGGCACCGAGACGACATCTTACTGAATGAACTGAGCTGGTGAACAGTTCCTGTTCTGTTACAGTGATGACTATAGGCTGGTGAGCATACTGAAGGCAGCCCAAGGAGGAGAGAGAGGGTAGCTGAAGGAAGGACAGAGGCTGTTTTGTAGAGAAGACGACAGTGGTATGTTGTGTGTGAAGGAGTAAACAGAAAATGGTGGTTTTTAAGAGGAAAGTGAGATGCTAAGATGCTTGAGAAAGGATGTCAAACGTGGCCACTAGAAAGCTAGCAATCTGGAAAGGGAGAGTGAGGTCAGGGAGAACACGTGGCCACCCACAGCAGTGATTCTTAACCTGGGGTGGGGGGGTGGGGGGGGTTCCACCCAAGGGGGGGTGGTGGGCATCGCCCCCAGGTGGCCTATCAAGACATCGGAGGGGGAGCAGTGATCTGCTCACAAACATTAACAACAACTTCACCCAGAAGATGATTCTGATAGGCTACTGGGGGGCCATGCACCCCCGGGTGAGAATCACTGGTGGAAGGGCAAGAATGGAGATGAGGGCAGAGATGGAAGGTGAGCAGATGGAGCCCGTGGGTCTGGGTAGATGGAGGCATCAGAGTCATGAGTGTCAGACTTGGGTGGTGAGTGACAGATGGGTCCTGTGAGCAGAGGAAGGTGACAGTGGGCAACTGGATGTAGCTGAGAGGCTCCTGGAAGGATGAGGACTGTGTGTGGGTTTCCTGTCAGGGGCAGGGAGTGCAGGGCCAACACTGGTTCCAGCTGAGGATGGAGGTGGAGGAGTGAGGCTGAGAGAGATGGGTAGTGTACAGCAACGATGGATGTTGGGGCTGGTTGTCCAGGGGAGGCAGGGGCAAAGGGGAATGCAACAGTTTTGCAGGGGAGCTTATGGAAGGATGTAAGTGCTAGAGGGAGGGGATGGAGATTAGGAGAAGGGGGGAGGAAGAGGAAGAACAGGAGGAGGAAGAGACTAGAGTTCCGAGGAAGAGACCTGGTAGGCCAGCAATCAGGGCTGGCAGGTACCTCTGTGTGGAGAGGGAACAGGGTATGTTGGGGCAGGAGTGAGGGTAGAAGACAAAAGCATATGGGAGCATAGCAGGTAAGCAGAGACCTCTTTCTCCTAGGCACATTCTCCAAAGAAACGTTAAGGGAGGATGTGATTGTCAGATAAGGGAGAAAAGGTGCTGCCAAGGACAGAGGAGGGTAAGGACTGGAGTGTCAAGGAAGAGAGATGTCAGTTCAGGAAAGAGTGAATGTGGGCATCTATGTGGTAGGATGGGTAAGCAGAAACGAAGGCAGGAGACGGGAGATGAGGTTAGGAGTTTGCAACATTAGAACACAAGAGGGGAGCATGCAGGGAGTCTCAGGGAAGGCATTGCATCCCTCATCAAAAAATGGTGCATTGAGGACCAAGAAGGGATCAACTGAGAACAAGAACCAGAAATTGTGTCTTCAAAAGAGACAATGGATGCAATGAATCCTATTAAGAAAGTACAACCTGGGTAATACAATTAAGGGCAAAAGGCAGGTGGGAAGAGAGCAAAGGGGACTAAAGATTCATGAGTCCCTGAGTTGAATGGCTGGTGGATATGGAAGAGTGGATTAGTGGGTTTCAGATTAATTGTTGTCTGTGGGAAAGTACAGGGGGAAAAATGGTAAGGATGGTTGTGCAAGGGTAGACCACATCCGAGTCAGCCAGCTGTCAAAGACACTGTGGAAGGTGATCTGTACAAGGGAACTGATAGGAAAATGGACAGGTGGTGAACTGAAGGGGAAGGTCCTCCTGAATTTTTGCTGCTTCCCTCATTGGCACAGGAACCAACATGTAAGAGAAGAGTTCCAAAACTGGGGTGCTAGCACATCTCAGAGGGCTTGGGTGGACTTCAGGAGCAAGTTGTAAAGAGGAACAAAATGTGAACATTGTAGGATCAGGACTTTTGGAAAAGAGTGATAAAGAGTCACATGATTTGGGTTAAATACAGAAGAGGCAACAATGCATATTAGAACAGTTCCTGTGCGGACAGCCCTGGCTGATAATCTCAGTATAGACTGATACATTACAAATCTAGTTTAGGGGTAGAAAGGTGCTTGCAAATGGCAGAGCAGTATGTGAGAACCAATAAAGAGAAGATGTTTTGTCACATCAATGAATCTGTGCTTCCATATTCCCAGAGCTGCTGAAAGAATGGGGCGTACTGCACTACAGACTATGAACTGGTGAGAGTGGGGAGACCCTGAAGCACAGTGAGGCATAGTATGTGTAGTGAGAGAAGGTAAAGGAAATGGACATTTGGAACAGCAAAGCAAGCAAGGATAGGATGAGTGTTAGGGGTGCAGGGACAAGACTTTTTGGTGATTTATCTACTACAAATGGGGAGTGGTCCCTACCTAAGAAGGGACCGTGGCTCTTATGTAAGTACTGTTGCCAAGAAGGAAAGTGGGAGAGACATGGGGATAGCCTCAATGGTAGAGAAAGGGCAAGTCTGATAGGCAGGGTACAATTGTTCCTTGGGGGTAGAAGTGTTGAAGGCAGAGAATGTAGATGTCCTATCAAGACAGCTTCTCAACTGAGAGAAAGCCAGTGTTCCAGAAGAGATGCACACTAGGGAGATTATGGGAGGAACTGGAAGTGAGGTCATAGAAGTCCATGCACATTCACAGAGAAACAGGACCAACTGAGACAAAGTGGAAGGTATTAGGTACTTAAAATGGGACAGAAAGGAGGGAGACGTCTTTTGGCTTGGAGTCACAAAGAAGAAATGGATACCTTAACACAATAAAGATAATAAGGATGTAAGAATACAGTTCGTGGAGGAGGTATCTATGGAAGACACATAGACCTCGTGAAGCACAGTAAGAAGAGAAGAGAGCAAAGTGCAAGATAAGCAGGCAAGACAGCCGAAGGGAAGCAATGAAAGGGAATGACCCAAGAATCATAACGAAGCCGTCTAGGAGTGCTCAGACTACTCTGAAAGCCTACGCTTGAGGAAGAAATACTGGAGAGCAACTGACAGGGACACACACACACACACACACACACACGGAAATTATGGCTTAGTACTTTCTATGGATGAAGAGGGTTTAAAAAGTGGGTGGTTGATGTAGGACATGGGTATGGTTTGGGCTAGGGCTAACTAGGTTGGAAGGAAGGGGAGGGTTGGATGTAATGGAGTTTCTGATGAGGTGAGAAGAGATGAGATAAGTTATTGGCAAACAGAATCTTGAAGTGAGGTGGTAAAAGATTCCATGTCAGGTGCTGTGGTAAGAACAGGGTGGAAAGACAAGAGGATCCACTAAAAGAAGTAAAACAGCAGTTTCAGGTCAAGTACAAGGCAAGAAAGAAGAAAGTAGTGATCTCAAGGACCAAAGGTATAATCTCTGCAGGGAGCTCCTTGTCACTTGACTAGAAGGAGGAGATGAAAGAGGTAATAGCAATGAACCAACCACAAGACCAGACTAACTTGACAGTCATATTGGGTAGGAAGGATATGACAGATAGGGACAGGGAATTAAATATAACTTTCTCATCCATACTGGGATCAGGGTGGTGGTTCAAAGAAAAGACTAAGACTAAAAAGCACTGATATGCTTGAATGAGGACATCAAATAATCACCACTGCATAGCTAAAGATGTGCGAGGAGAGTAAAGGTTCAGTGATTCTTACTTGGGGGTGGGGGGGTGGGGGGTTCCACCCGTGGGGGGGGCTGGGGGCATGGCCCCCAGGTAGCCTATCGAAACATCAGAGGGGGAGCAGTGATCTGTTCACAAACATTAACAACTTCACCCAGAAGATGATTCTGATAGGCTACTGGGGGGCCATGCACCTCCGGGTGAGAATCACTGGGGGAAGGGCAAGAATGGAGATGAGGGCAGAGATGGAAGGTGAGCAGATGGAGCCCGTGGGTCTGGGTAGATGGAGGCATCAGAGTCATGAGTGTCAGACTTGGGTTGTGAGTGACAGATGGGTCCTGTGAGCAGAGGAGGGTGACGGTGGGCAACTGGATGTAGCTGAGAGGCTCCTGGAAGGATGAGGACTGTGTGTGGGTTTCCTGTCAGGGGCAGGGAGTGCAGGGCCAACACTGGTTCCAGCTGAGGATGGAGGTGGAGGAGTGAGGCTGAGAGAGATGGGTAGTGTACAGCGACGATGGACGTCGGGGCTGGTTGTCCACGGGAGGCAGGGGCAGGAGGGAACAGATCCATTGATACAGGGGAGTTCCTCGAAGGAGATGAGTGCTGGGGAGGAGAAGGAGGAGGAGGAGGAGGAGGAGGAGGAGGAGGAGGAGGAGGAAGAAGAAGAAGAAGAAAAAGGGTTGGAGTCAGGGACTGTACTGTCCAGGACGACAGCTGTTAGACGAGGAGCAAGCCAGGGTGAAAGAGCCTCTGTGTGGAGATGGGGTAGGCTATGTGCGGCAGGAATGAGTGCAAAGCAGGAAAGTAAGCCAACAGGGAGAAGAAGGCTGCGAAATTGATGGACTGCTAGAAGTTAGAGGGCAAGATGGTAGTACAGATGCCAGAGTGCAAGCAGAGTTATCAGTGGCAGAGAAAGGAAGGAAGTCCAGGGATGGTAACATAAAAGTTCATTCTACCTGGGGGGGGGGGGAGTTCACTGCTTTGGTCTGCCACTGGGAGGTGATGTGAGGGAGTTGATATGTAAAGAAAGGAAGAGTAGGCATTTTGTGGAGAAAACTTGAGTTTGTGGTGGTTTCAGTAAGGGTCAAGGGACCACTACGGAAAACTATATAGCAGACTGTAAAACTCCCCAGATGGGATCATTCATAGATCTCAGGGGACAAGTTTGTAAGATAGGTGGTATCAATGACAGATTACAGAACAGAAAAGTTAGGTAAAAGCCCGGGTGTTTATAGAAGGGAACTGTATGGATTTTTAGGCAAGGGGACAAAGTGGCTTGAATTAATTAGAGGAAACCAAAGTGAGAGGTACTTCATAATGACCCCTACACAGAGGGATCTGTCAGGCTACCTCAGAAGCATTGGACTGGACTCCTGAAGAGAGACCAGTAACTGCATGGGTACATAATGCTTGCAAATGGTGGAGGCACAGTTGGGTATCAAGGCGAAACAGCCATTTCGCAGTGACCATTGAATCTGTGCTTCTACTGTACACGAATGGCTGAAAGTAAAGAGGTGTGCCAAGTAACAGAAATGACTCTACAGGGGACAGAGTGAAGCCCAGGGTATGGAGGAGTTTCCACTCCCATGGGATCTCTCTCACAGGTTTGTAGTGAAGTTAGGTCACTGGTCCATGAACAGTAGGAATAAGCCTGGCCTAGGAGGCCAGGGGTCTGAAAGGATGGGCTTCTTGCTTCAGAGCGTTTGACTGACAGAAGGAAAGGGAAGGGGATAAGGAGGATGACATAGTGTGGTTACTTATATAAAGAATGTGTTAAAATATAACAAATGTATAATGAATAGTGTTTCCATGTGGCAGCAAGGAAAAAAGGGCATCCAGTGGGCTTCAAGGGGACCACCTGCAGTGTGCAGGGCGGCGCTCCCTTTATGAAGTTCATCTGGGAGCAAAGAAAGCAGTGGAGCTGGCAGCGAGAGAAGAAACAGGATGTAGTAGGTCTAGCTTTACATGTCTGTCTCCCTGACTGAGAAAAGAAGAGAATGCTTGGCATGGAGAGCTGAAAGAATGTCAGCCTAAGGCAAGGGGCAGAGAGAATCAATGATGATCCAAACCACTGATCTGAACAGCTGCAGTACTGATGGCAGGGCAGCACAGGAAAGTTTGAGCAGGCAGAAAACAACGGGCAGGGAGAAGTCTCAGAACTTTGGGCATTGTTAGAACGGTGCAAATCTGGAGCCAAGCTCTTTACTCTGGATCTGGCAGGGAAGAGAGAAGGGTGAGGATGGGGAATGGGAGAGGATTTGGTCTGAGTTGACAGGGTGGGCTGGAAGGGCAGGTTTGGAGTAGTGGCATTGGGATGGGCACATGAGCCTAGTTTTAGGCACCGAGACGACATCTTACTGAATGAACTGAGCTGGTGAACAGTTCCTGTTCTGTTACAGTGATGACTATAGGCTGGTGAGCATACTGAAGGCAGCCCAAGGAGGAGAGAGAGGGTAGCTGAAGGAAGGACAGAAGGCTGTTTTGTAGAGAAGACAACAGTGGTATGTTGTGTGTGAAGGAGTAAACAGAGAAAATGGTGGTTTTAAGAGGAAAGTGAGATGCTAAGATGCTTGAGAAAGGATGTTAAACGTGGCCACTAGAAAGCTAGCAATCTGGAAAGGGAGAGTGAGGTCAGGGAGAACATGTGGCCACCCACAGCAGTGATTCTTAACCTGGGGTGGGGGGGTAGGGGGGTTCCACCCAAGGGGGGGCGGTGGGCATGGCCCCCAGGTGGCCTATCAAGACATTGGAGGGGGGGCAGTGATCTGCTCACAAACATTAACAACAACTTCACCCAGAAGATGATTCTGATAGGCTACTGGGGGGCCATGCACCCCCGGGTGAGAATCACTGGGGGGAAGGGCAAGAATGGAGATGAGGGCAGAGATGGAAGGTGAGCAGATGGAGCCCGTGGGTCTGGGTAGATGGAGGCATCAGAGTCATGAGTGTCAGACTTGGGTTGTGAGTGACAGATGGGTCCTGTGAGCAGAGGAGGGTGACAGTGGGCAACTGGATGTAGCTGAGAGGCTCCTGGAAGGATGAGGACTGTGTGTGGGTTTCCTGTCAGGGGCAGGGAGTGCAGGGCCAACACTGGTTCTAGCTGAGGATGGAGGTGGAGGAGTGAGGCTGAGAGAGTAGTGGGTAGTGTACAGCGACGATGGATGTCGGGGCTGGTTGTCCACGGGAGGCAGGGGCAGGAGGGAACAGATCCACTGATACAGGGGAGTTCCTCGAAGGAGATGAATGCTGGGGAGGAGGAGGAAGAAGAAGAGGAAGAAAAAGAGGAAGAAAAAGGGTTGGAGTCAGGGATTGTATTGTCCAGGAAGATAGCTGTTAGAGTAGGAGTAAGCCAGGGTGAAAGAGCCTCTGTGTGGAGATGGGGTAGGCTATGTGGGACGGAGGACCAAAAGACAGGGGAACAGGAGCAAGGTAGCACAATCAGAGACAGGCGTTCCCAGAGAGCTTTCTCAGAAGTGTGTCAATTACAGAGAGAAGGAAGGAAACTACAGCTTGGACCACCGGGACTGCTAGGTAGAAGGTGTAGATTTGGTACAATCAGTTTGATGTAAAGAGGACCAAATGTGATCAAGCTGTGGTGTGGAGGACAGGTCAGGCTGTGCGTGCAGAGCTAGAAGGTCGATAGAATAAACCGAGAATCCCAGACAGCAGCTCAAAGAGCCTTGGGTATTGTGAATGACTCTATTTCACTAGGCTGGGCCCAGGAAAGTAGAGAGGAAGTGAGGAGTTTATAATAGGTCGGAGAGCATGGGAGGAGTTCTGGCCATGGAGTCCAAGGAACAAGAAAAAGCAAGGGAAGGATGCAGCAGCTGAGAGAGAAGAGGGTGTAGAGAGGCATGAGGGAAGGTACCATATTAAAGGAGGTCCATGAAGGACCTAGTGGGAAACGAGGAAGTGAGGAATGTAGCTCATCCTTCCCACAGAAGGTGGGGGAGATGGAAATGATCCCTAGAAAACACTAAGAGCACACTGTCAGTGAACAACACTGGAAGATAGTAATAGGTCATACAGTGGTTCCAACAAGGGAAACAAGTTCCTCTACCATGGTATACCTAAGAAGTAAGGGTGGTTAGGCTATAGTTTACAGAAGCTCATTAGGATTCACTAGAGCTTGCTCTAGAGTAAGAGGGTGACAATGATGTAAGCACTGAGTCCAGCTCAGGAAGGGATCAGACTGGGTTGGAAAGACTTCTGAGTCCACAGGTCAGCTGGAAGATCCCAGGAAAAATGGTATTGGTTGTTAAAGAAAAATTGGTATGTCTCTGGAACAGTTCACATGAGAAAAGAATATGGGGTACTCTTATAAGGGTTAATCTTGCATCCAAGTTAGAAGAGACACTCTGGTAGGTAGCCATAGGAAGGTGACATCTGTGAATCTAGTTAGTCACATAGCTGTTGAGAAATGAAAGGGCCAGGAGAGGACAGAACCTTTTGAAGTTGTTGTGGCTCACCCTTTGTAATGGAGCCAGTGCAGGAAAGCAGACGGCAGAATTCAGGGTTTCCAAAGTGGGAGGGACTATCAAATCTCCAGGCTAAATCAATGATTTTATGTATTTTGAAGGCCTAAACAGAGCAACAATATAGGTAGAGCTATCAGTGGTTAGAAGACAACTTTATGTCCTGTGGAGAAAGTTCATTGACTTAGAAAACAGAAAAGCATTTAAGGAGGGAGACCTATGGGTTATAGACAGCCTGTAGGGAAGTAGTGGCAGAAAAATCACAAGTTCAAGGCCAGCCTGGGATATAGAGGGACATCCTGTCTTAGGAAGGGGAAAAAAGAATATAAAAAAAATAAAAAAAAAATAGAAAAAAAGACAAAAAAGACAACAAAAACAACAACAACAAAAAAAATGAGAATTGAGAAGAGTTGGACTTTAGGTGAATTATATTTAACATGGTCTGCAACAAAATTAACAGAACCAAAATGGAAAGTAAATATTGTTAATGAAATTAACAATGGGGATAGTATTCACTTCATATCATTTTGGGTATTATTATTAAGAAATTTAGAAATGGTAGGATGGGTAGTATTGTATTATTTTCAAGTTGAAGGAAACCATAAACTAAGAATTTCTATCTTTTCCCTTGTGACCAAAGGAAAGCATACTTTTCTGAAATGAGGTATGTATTAGAAGGGACAGATTTTGAAGTGACTGTAAACTCTAGAATATCTGCAATGGGAAATTAAGAAAAGGAAGAATGGGAGAATGGGGAAAGACTCTCACTACCATTTATGTCATTGCATTTTACTTCTTTCATTGAAATGTAGGATTGAGATTGGCTATGGATTAAAAATTTGATATTTCTAAAAAAACCCAAATATTAGAAAGGAGTTTCTTTTTCAATAGGCATATGATGGGCCAAACACAAAAGTCCCAGTATTGAAACAAGATTAGAGTTTACAACTACATTCTATTGCTAATCAGGAATCCCGCAGAATCTAACCTAAAAAAGGAAGAAAATCCTCTAATTGCCAAATTTTTATAATCAAAACCAAATAGTCTATAACCAGCAGACCAAAAGTTAAGACCTCTGGGCTAATTTAATTTGTAAGATCTGTTCTAAAATCAACTCCTCAGTGAAGAGGGTTGAAAAAAAATCTCTATTCTTCCTCTCTTGGTGGAAATGTTTTCTGTTATTGTTTTCCTATGATATATGTAACTTCTGTTATTTCAGTATCATTGTTCTGTGTAGTCTGGTATTATTGTAAATTGTACTTACTCTTTTAATTGTACTCCCTGGGGTGTGGGTCACTGAGTTATCAGTTATGGAGTGAACCTGAAGCATGGGAGGGGCTAGCTTAATTGGGAAGGACTAGAGTTTTCAGTGGGTTCAGCATTTTCTTCCCTTTGAATTAGTGGCAAAGTAAAGGCATACCTTTTAAAAAACCAGAGACTGAGTGAGAAATACAATGAGGAGGATTCTGAAGCAAGGAGAGATGGCTGCTGGGAAAAGGCAGAGAACGCAGTCTCCTGGGATGATGGCAAAAGACAGAGCTACATTAAGGCTGGCCCCAGATACAAGTTTGCAACAAGGGTAATTAAAACTAGCTTTACTTAAGAGAACAAAAAGCTTAATTACTGGCTTGTGGATGTATTTCAGACATATAGCTTGAGAGAAAACCAGACCAGGAGAGAACTGAAGCTGTAAGAAAGTAGGAGAGAAATCTCACAAAGGAAGAACGATCAGAGTCCAGACAGGAAGTGCCTTCCCACCCAGGGGGTGACAGATCCAGGTGGCTGTACCACACACACAGCCCCACTGGGGAGCAGAGGGAACAACCTGGGGTTCAGACTCAGCAATGGTGCCAACATGAATCTACCTCGTGCCAGAGTCTGAGTAGCCTGGTCTAGCACCCGACACAGATGAGATTGGGGAGGGACTCCTAGGAACCAACATCAAAGAAGAGAGCTAGGAGAGGGGCTATAAAAGAAATCAAGTTAAGCCCCAAATGTAATTGAATGATGATCAGGGATAACTATTTACTAGGACTTTATGATTTCTTGTAACTCTGTAACTTCCCCAATATTTGTTAATGCTGTTAATCTGTTTTTTCCTGTACTTACAACTAGTAAAAATTGTTCAAAATATTAATGTGGTATGTGTACTTATTTCTGTGAAACCTGGGTAACTACTCTAAGCATTCTTATAAAGAGATACACCACTAAGATCTTCCTAAATCCACATATTATAAATACTTCCTTTGGCACTAGCAGTTGGCTCTTTTAGATCCCCCACCCCATCCCTGTGTAAAGTCTGAACATAGATCAAGTAAATTATAAAGCCTTCCTCAAATATTGATACACAATGGTTGACTAAACTACTCATTAGGTTAAAATATATTCTCAGCCTTATACTGTGTTTAAAAATGATATACTTTAAAATGCAAACTATCTGTTAATTAACAAAGTTTTTCCAGAATGCCCTGGAATGAAATAGGTCATGTTTTTTTTAATAAGACATACCAAGTATGTCTTATAAGTATGCTTTTGGTTACATTGTTCTGTACAAAGCCTGAATTCCTTTTGAGCTACCACTATATACATTCAGTTTTCCTTTTAACATTATTATCAGCAAGTTTTTCTCATAGACTTAGTTTTAAAAGTAATGTTTCTACAGCAGTAACTACTTTATATAACACACACACAAACACACACACACACACACCATTAAATTCTGGAAAACAATCATATTCTTGAACACTGTGAACACTTGTCTAGACATTCTAAGAGCTCAAGCGGTGATAACAGTTTTAGTCAAGAAGCAAATTCTCCCTTCTGGGGTTCGTACCTGCTGTAGGATCCTCATCAGGCAAACGAACAAGTGTGTAACATATTCCTGGCTGATTATAAGTGAGACTGGGGGCTGGGATACAACATAGTACTTCATAGGAATCTGATGGTTCCATCTGCACTGTCACTTTCTCCAGCAGTTGGTCATTCAGAGTGTTGGTACAGTCAAACTGAAAAAGTCAACAAATAGAAAAGTTGTCAAAATAGGAAATATTTTCTTTATTTTTTTGGTCTTTCGAGACAGGGTCTCCCTGTAGCCCCAGCTGTCCTGGAACTCACTCTGTAGACCAGTTGGTCATTCAGAGTGTTGGTACATCCAAACTGAAGAAGTCAACAAATAGAAAAGTTGTCAAAAATAGGAAATATTTTCTTTTTTTTTTTGGTCTTTCGAGACTGGGTCTCCCTGTAGCCCCAGCTGTACTGGAACTCACCCTGTAGACCAGGCTGGCCTTGAACTCACAAAGATCCGCCTGCCTCTGCCTCCCAAGTGCTAGGATTAAAGGCGTGTGCCACCATGCCCGGCTATATTTTCTTAATAAATAAATAAAAATTAAAAAAATATTTAAAAAAATTTTAATTTATATTTATTTATTTATTTGTATCAATGTACTGTCTGCATGTAGGTCTGTGCACCAGTGTTGTGCAATGCCTCGGAGGTCAGAAGAGGGTGTCGGATTCCCCTGGAACTGGAGTTCTCCTGGAATTGGAGTTACAGATGGTTCTCAGCCGCCATGTAGGTGTTGGGGATCGAACCCGGGTCCTCTGCAAGAGCAGTTGGTGCTCTTTTTTAAAATTTGTTTATTTATATATATATTTTTAATCAAATCTAGATCCATATCCCCCACCCTATCCCCCCACCCCACCAGAGCTCATGCATTCTGCCAAACATGCTTTTCATCTCTTTCTTAGTCTTTCCCAATATTCTCCATGTGGAAGTTGACTGTTTTGAACAGAAGTTCCCTGGTTTAGTCAGTTCTTTGATGCAGTCCTTTCTGTTGTTATTGTTTCCAATATGCATCACTCCCAACTGCTTTGGACAAAAGCTCAAGGGGCCGTGCACAAGAAATACTTACAACTAGGTAATTGGCACTAGCATCCACAGATGAGGGTTACCTCATTTGTCATTTGTTTCTCTGGGACTGTGTTACTTCACTCAGCATCATGTCCTCTAGCTCCAGCCATTTTCCTGCAAACCTCATGATGTCATCTTTCTTTATTGCTGCATAGAACTCCATTGTGTAGATGTACCACATTTTCTCTATCCACTCATCAGTTGAGGGGCATTTGGGTTGGTTCCAGCTCCTTGCTATTGTGAAGAGAGCTGAAATAAACATGGCCATGCATGTATCTCTGTGGTGGGGTGAGTCTTGAGGGTACATGCCTAGGATTGGTGTGGCTGGGTCAGGTGGAAGTTCATTCCAAGACTTCCAAGTGGGATTCTCCACAACGGCTGTTTCCCATAGTGGCTGCATGAGTTTTACTTCTGACCAGCAGTGGATGAGTGTTCGCCCTTTCCCCACAACCTCCACAGCACTTGGTATCATATTATGATGTTCCTTTGATCCTAATAGCCAGTCTTATTGGAGTATAATGATATCTTAGAGTGGTCTAAATTTTCATTTCCACAGTCAGACCATTTCATTTCTTTCTTTTTAAAAAAAAAAGTGTTTCTCAGCCATCGCTAATCCTAACTTGTGAAGTCTCTGTTCAGCTTTTTTTTTTTTTTTTTTTTTTATTGAGCACATTTCATATTTTTTTCTTTCTTTTTGTTTTTTTGAGTAGGTTTTAATATTCCTGGATTCTGGAAATCCAGTGTTGTCGAAGTTTCCTTTGGGGAAGGATGCCCTCCCACTCGTGGGATTTCTCTTCCACTTCCTTGATTGTTTTCATTTTGATGTACACGCATGAGCTTTATGGAGGTTTTAATGAGGTCCCATTCTGTCAATTGTGCTGTCAACTTCTTGTGATCAGTGCCTGCTGATGATAAGGATAGTTCTTTCCTTACGACGCTATTCTTGTAGTCTGCTGCTGGCCGAACGCTTTATTTCTTTTTAGTTAGGCATTCAGAGTTCGGGATTCATGTGGAGGTCTTGATCCTCTGGAGTTGACTTTTGTACAGGGTAGGAGGTAGGGGTTTAATTATTCTCTACAAGTGGTGACCAGTTTTCCCAACACTTGCTGTTAAGATGCTGTCTTTTTCCTCCATTGTGTCTCTTGCCGCCCTTGCAAATATGAGAGGGCTGAAATTGTTTATGTGCCAGGTTTGGGTCTTCAGTTCTGTTCCATTGGTCAAGGTCTGTTTTTGTGCCAGGACCAGGCTGTTTTTTGACTATAGCCCTGTAGTATAGTTTGAAGTCTGGTATAGAGCATCACCTACCCGTCGGTGTAGTCTTTTTTCGTCAGGGTTTTTTGGCTATTTGGGTCTTTTGGTTTTTCCAAATGATAATTGAAGGACTTTTTTTTTTCCCAAGCCGGTGAAGAAACTCTTGGGGATTTTGATTGGGGAGTGGCGGTTAAATCTATACAAAGTTTTTGGTAAAATGGACATTTTTTACAAATGTTAATCTTTCCCAATCCATGAGCATGCGGAGTTCTTTCCATCATTTCTTCTTCATCTCATTCAATTTTTTTTTTTTCTTTAAAGGTTTAAATTTTTTCTTGTAGAGATCTTTGTGTCTTTGGTTAGGTTTTTTCCTAGGTATTTTATTGTTTTCGAGGCTATTGTGAGTGGGAAGGTCTCTTTGAATTCTTTCTCCAGTTGCTTGTTGTGTGGGTAAAGAAAGGCCATTGATTTTTTTAGGGGTTATTTGTATCCTGCCACTTTGCTGAAGCTGTTAATCATTTTCTAGGGTTTTCTGGTGGAGTTTTTAGCATCCCTTAAGTAAACAATTTCATATCATCAGCAAATATGGGTAGCTTGACTTCCTCTTTTCCAATAAGTACTCTTTAAAATTTCCTTTTCTTGCCTAATTTCCAGAAAGTGGTTCAAGCACTATAATAGAAGAGGAGTGGGACAGGGGGCAGCCTTGCCGAGTTCCTACCTTTAAAGGAATGTTTCTGGTCATTATCCTTTCCCTCCATTTAGGATGATATTGGCTGTGGGTTTCCTGTATATGGCTTTGATTACATTGAGGAATGATCCCTCCAATCCAGTTCCTTCTAGGACTTTAAGCATGAAGGGATGCTGGATTTTGTCAATGGCTTTTTCAGCATCAATTGAAATGATGGTGTGGTTTTTGTCTTTCATTCTATTTATGTGTTTGATGATGTTTATTGATTTTCGTATGTTGAACCATCCCTGCATCTCTGGTATGAATCCAACTTGGTCATGATGGATGATCTTCTTGATGTGGGTCTGTATGTGATTTGCCAGTATCCTGTTTAGAATTTTGGCATCTGTGTTCATTAGGGAGATGGATCTATAATTCTTTTTAGTTGTATCTTTGCCTGGTTTTGGTAATAGAGTGATCCTGGCTTCATAGAAGGAATTTGGGAGAATTCCCTCGGTTTGTATTCTTCTAAACAGTTTCAGTAATAATGGTTGTAGGTCTTTTTGAAATGTTTTATAGAATTCTGCTGTGAAACCGTCTGGGCCTGGGCTTCTTTTAGTTGGGAGGTTTCTTATTACATCTTCAATTTCTTCATGTATTATGAGTCTGTTTAAGCTGTCAATCTCTTCTTGGTTGAGCTTTGGTGATTCCCAGGATTTCAGGTATTCATCCATTTCTTCTAGGTTTTCTTTTTCTTTCTTTTTTTTTTATATTATTTACTTTGTATGCGTATGAATGTACTGTCTGCATGCAGGTCTGTGTACCCGTGTCGTGCAATGCCATGGAGGTCAGAAGAGGGCGTTGGATTCCCCTGGAACTGGAGTTAAAGATGGTTCTCAGCCGCCATGTGGGTGCTGGGGATTGAACCCGGGTCCTCTGCAAGAGCGGTCGGCACTCTTTTTTTTTTTTTTTAATTGATTTTATTTATTTCTGTAGGTGTATGAATGTACTGTCTGCATGCAAGTTTGTGCACCCGTGTCGTGCAATGCCGCGGAGGTCAGAAGAGGGTGTCGGATTCCCCTGGAACTGGAATTCTCCTGGAATTGGAGTTTCAGACAGCACTCTTAACCACTAGGCCATCTCTCCAGCCCCCAATTTCTTCTAGGTTTTCAAACTTGGTAGAGTATAGGTTTTTGAAGTATTCCCGTATGATCTTCTGGATCTTTTCCTTGTCTGTTGTGATATTTCGCAGTCGGTGCTCTTAACCACTAGGCCATCTCTCCAGCCCACGAAATATTTTCAAATACATTGTTTCTTCTCCCCCCCATAGTCCACAATTAAGCTCTGGACCCTACTATATTCAGCACTATACATATCCTGAGATTTTTCTTTTCTTTTTTTTTCCTTTTCTTTTGGCATTTGGAAATACCCTGGGCCTCATTCATGCTAAGAGTATGCACCCACAATCCACCTAAGACTGTTTCTTATGAGATACAGATAGCCTGATTTTTAGTTCATTTTATTTATCATCCATTTATTTCTTCCTGAGATTGATCTCTACAAAGTGTCAGAAATCTGAAAACTGTCAAATCTATTAAGTTCTTTGAACAATCTACTTAATTTACCTAGTTGTTAATTGTTAAATGCTGAGTTAAGTTATCCTTTATGTTGTTCTTTTCTTCAGACATTTCAATTTTTTTTTTTTTGTCTTTTCAAGACAGGGGTCTCTCTGTAGTCCCAGCTGTCCTGGAACTCACAGAGATCCACCTGCCTCTGCCTCCCGAGTGCTGGGATTAAAGGCATGCACCACCACCTCTGGCTTCAGACATTTCAATTTTATAACCTTTTAGATTTCGGCTGTCAAAGATAGCCATATAAAGAAATCTCCATTAGTCCAAAACCGAGAATTGCTGCTAAACTAATTCTCTATGAAAGGAACTAGAACTCTAAGCTAAAAGGGAAGTAATGTTTGGCTCCAAACATACCAGTTTATATTTAAGCTAAAAGAACCAAAAGTTACTTATCTCACCTGGAACACAATATGGTCGGTAAACATGTGCTTGATACAACGAACAAAATATTCTGTCTCTGCTTCTGTAAGTTGAACAGGCTCAGAAGACTTGAACAAGGGTCCTAGATTCATAAACTCAGGAATGCCAGCTAATTGTTCTATTGAGCAGAAAAGAAAGAAAAGTAGAAGAAAGTACAATATGAAAACAGAAAGAGACTACTAAAATGTTTTCTTGAGTTTCCATACGGTAGAAAAATGGTTTTGTTTCTATGATTTAACTAATAGTTAATATTCAACCAATATGAGTTACTAAATGTGAAAAAAATAAAACTGCTAATTTCTTTCCCTCTTAACTAACAAGATATGCAGGAGAACAACATTCCTAGTTAGTAAGTCTGTACAGGGAACTTAAGGTGCATGGACACCAGGTTGCTCTAGCAACTACAACCTATGAACTGAGTATTAATCAAATTCCATAAAAGCATGGACTTTATTATATTTATAATGCCTAGGCATTAAAGATTATTACTTCTACTCATTAAATCATCATACCTTGGAAAATATCTTGCCTGGAAGGTGCCAACTTCTCTGGCTTAGGAGTCACAAGTGTGATTTCTACAAAAACAGATATGATCAATCAAGTAAGTTTCCTTTCAGTATTAACTACTGTTGCACACAGACAGAGATGAGGCCAACAATTTCTAGTAGGTACATGTGCCAAATGGCCTCAAATTATATAGCTTATTATTGTGCTATAAATAAAAAAACTTGGACATGTTTCTTAATCTTGATTTTAGACAAAACCCAAGAGACTTAAAATTACAATAACAAATTAACAGTGTTGTCTATTTTGATCTAAAAGACCTTGGAGGGGGGCTGGAGAGATAGCCTAGCGGTTAAGAGCACCGACGCTCTTGCAGAGGACCCGGGTTCGATCCCCAGCACCCACATGGCGGCTAAAACCGTCTGTAACTCCAATTCCAGGAGAACTCCAGTTCCAGGGGAATCCAAGACCCTCTTCTGACCTCCGCGGCATCGCACGACACGGGTGCGCAGACCTGCATGCAGACAATACATTCATGCACATAAAAATAAATAAATAAATAAAAAAAAAATTAAAAAAAAAATAAAAGACCTTGGAGGAATAACAAAATAGTTACTAAGAAAATATGTTAATATTTTAAGCTTTCTCTCAGTTAGAAAGATATGCTAATATTTATTAGTTTTTGCTAAATTACTCATACATAGGAAAACTAATAGAGTTAAGTATTTCTGTTACCTGACTTCTGTTCAAAGACAGGTACCATAGCAAGAGGAATCGACTTCAAGTCAAAGGGTTTTTCTGAAGGCTCCAAAGTATATTGGTGTAAGGCCTTTTCCATCCCTGGTATAGAAACTGTCAAACCTATAAACAAAGGCAAATCTCAACATTATAATCTCTTTCTATTGATTTATAATGTTTAAGCTTTCTGAAAGAACTATATAATCACAGACTGTAGTCTAAGAAATTAAAATATAGGTAAAACTGCCTTATAAACTTAGAAGCTGCCTTATTTCTGTCAAGGAAACATGGGAACACAGCATAAAAAAATGTCAAAAAATGTCAACTAAATGCAAGTATCTCAGAAAAGAAAACATCTTAGCCACATGGAACAATGAAAGCACAAGGAAAACAAAAAGGGTCAAGCCTTATAGGAGGGAGATAAGAATCAGGATCCAGGCATGGTGGCACATGCCTTTAGTCCCAGCACTCGGGAGGCAAAATCAGGCAGATCTCTGTGAGATAGAAGCCAGCTCTGTCTACATAGTGAGTTCCAGGCCAGCTGGGGGCTACTGGGAGACCCTGTTCAAAAAAGTGAACAAAACAAACAAAAAGTCCCAAGAAACAAAAAGAAGAACTAGAAGTAAACAACAGTGTTTGGATCCTTACATATTATTTCATAGGCCTTACCATTACCAAATTAGAAAATAAATTTGTCAGTACAGGTTTCCCTAGAAATGGAAATGCATCAAAGACAAAACCCAAGCAACTGCCTAAACGAATGTGAATCTTTATTAAGTAGGTTTCTAAGATAGCACTTGGAGAACAGAAGCGTGTGTATCCACAATCCTGGCCTCACTGACCACTGAAGATGTATGTAGCATTCAGGGCCATTTGTCTCTGCTGCAGCACATTCAAGTAGAAGGTAGCTCGGTCCCGTACCTCATCATCAGTGTCCATCATACATCTGTTCAGAAGAAACAGCATAGGCGTGTTTCAGTACTCCCAAAGAATTACAATAGCTTTACCACCAGGCCTAAAGAGTGCAGTTCAGGTCATCTGATACTACTTTTATGACAGAGTTCAACAATAGCTAACATAGGCTTCTAAAATCTCCACAAATCTTGAGATCTCTTCTGAATTATTAAAGAAATGTTATCGTAAATCAGGAGCACTGTATTAGGAGACATTGAAATAATTAGTAACAGTAACATGAGGTGATAATTTGAACCTGTAACCCAAATGATCTCAATGAAGACTTAGAGTTCTCTATAACTAAGAAATGGAAATATATTTTCTAAGGATTAAAAAAAAGTTTGATAGCATTTGGAATCCAGACACTGCTACTGTTCAAATGATAATTTGTTTCATTTAAACTAGTCAGCCTTTGGCTTATGATGTATATACTTCAATTATGAAATGCAATCACAAAACTGCTAAAATTTATTTTTCTCATAAACTTGGAAATTATAAAGGCCATGAAAAGCTGCTATCTTCAGTTCTTCATATGAATCACCTAACACCTCTTTAAAGTTAGTGCCAATTGTAGAAATTGAGGCACACATATTTATATTACTCTCTCAAAATCATGTAAAAGAAATTCAAACTCAAATTTTACATCTATCTCGCACATATATTTTACTAGAAAGAGATGTAAAGCTACTTGCTCCTGACTCTCTCCATCAGCTCCACTGTTGGGTCCCCAAATGTACTAGTTATGGTACAATGAGGTTTTCACTACTTGGCTATATGGAATTCTTATTTTTAAAGAACTGACATTCTTTTACATACCTTTGTAAGAGTACAAGGATGCTTGGGAGAAGACTCTCATTCTGAGCCCCAAATTTAGCCAAAGCACTCACAGCAGCTATTTGTGAGACATGAGAGAAAGTAACAGAAACCCTAGCTTTTCACAGGTAAGCAATAATCATTCAAAATCCAAAAATCAGACACGTGGGAGGTTAAAACAAGATTACTGTGCTTTTGAAACCAGCCTGGATTATGCAGTGAATTCCAGGCCAGCCTGGGCTACACAGCAAGACCCTGTGCCCAAAATCCAAAACCAACCCAAACCCAAACCCAAACATCCAAACCCAACAGAAAACAAATTAAGAGAAGTAGTTGGTATTCAGTGGAAATAAATTCTATTTTATTGAAGGTTCTTTGTTCCTATTTAAGCATTAATAGAATTCTAAAGGTTCCAGAGAGCTCTACACAGGAAAAAAAATTCTATTCAATGAGGAAAAAGAATCATGAACATTTTGTGTATGAGCTGCCTCTACTCCACTCTAGCCTCTTCTCTATGTTCTGATGTGATTCAGTTCTAATTTCAAACAAGTAGTGTCAAATATGTAAAGAAACTCTATCATTAAAATTCCTTTCATTCAACAAAGATTCACTGTTCACCCAACTTCTATCTAGAACTGTGGCATGTGCTGGAGATAGAAAGAAAAAATATAGTCTTTGACCTAAGGAGTTATACTATTGTATGAAAGACAGGTTAAGTAAAGAGATAGAGTCTAGCCTAGTAGAACTACAGCAAATGTACTAGGTGACTGCAGAGAAGGGGTCTTAAATCAGAATTGTTTGTGGAGAAGACAAGGAATTGACATTTATTACTTCAGCCAAAATTTTAGGTAGTTTATCCAGAGGGAAAAGGAAAGAAAAGAGTATATTACAAAGAATGTTACATACAAATGTTTTATGTCCAGAGCCAAAAGTGTTATTACTGGACTTGGATGAGCAAGGCTGAGCCTTGGACTCATGTTAGAGAATGAAATTAAGAGACAAGGGCTGGAGAGATGACCTAGCGGTTAAGAGCGCTGACCGCTCTTAGAGAGGACCCGGGTTCGATCCCCAGCACCCACATGGCGGCCAAGAGCCGTCTGAAACTCCAATTCCAGGAGAACTCCAGCTCATGTCACAGTGGAGCAACAGAGCTCCAAAAATGATCAAGAAGAATGTATACAGTGAAAAGACAACAATCCTAAGGAGAAACAGTGAACGAGCCTAAAAAGAGAGACATAAATAGGAGCGAGGAGTGACGGACTAAGCAGAGTTATGGAAACCAAGGGAGAAGAGGGCTTTCATGAAGTAGCACAGAAAATTGAAAGGTGAACAAAGATATGAGCATTAATCAGCTAACCTATTTCCTAGATAATTATATATAATTTAAAAAAAAGTAGTTTCAAAAATAATTTAAGGGAGAAGACTGCATTATACTGAGCTGAAGAGAAAATGGAAAAAAGTATATGGAGGTACCCACAATGGCTACTGCAAGCTTATCTTGAAAGAGAAGTATAGGAAATAAGATCAATAGTTAATGAGACAGGATTATAGGAGAGTTTACCTACACTAACAGGAAGGGACTAGAAAGAATCACTTAAAAATGCATATACTGACACATCCATACATATTCATATTTGTAGATATAGTGATTAAAAAGTAAAGAAGTCCCTGTAGTATTCCTATTATACTGAAAGGCAAGAGCTGTTTCTAATTCAAGGCAAAAACCTAGATGGAAATTAGAATGCAAAGGGAAAGCTATCCACCTGGACCCAGGGTATCTTCCAAGATCAAGAGATCTTCCAACCTCACTTTCTGATTTCACTACCATCCTCTTAAGTATTTTAAAAGACCAGCAATGGCATTATTAGTGTTCAGTGACTCACCAGCTCTGACAGCCTCATTCTCCAGAACTACCCTATTAAAAATGAAGCGGATATACTTGGAAGGAACAGGAGTTCTAGGGCCCTCTTTGCCCAGTAAGTGTAGAATCTTAGTAGCCAGAACGGTGTGTTCACAGTCCTCAATGAATTCACACAGGTGGGCCAGACCTGCTTCTTTACTTTCGGGGTTCTCCTCCACAATGCTGATTACACAATCCACAATGGCCCTTTTGTACTCAAAGCCTCCCTGGCAAAAGAGAGGATAAAACTGTCATTTGCTCTAAGAAAATATTTTTGAGAAATTATTAAGATTCATGTTTATAATATTAAAATTTCAATTTACTCTAAATTTAAAACAAAGGTCCCACCTCCCAAGTGAGAAAACAATCATCATAATATAGCAACGAGCATTAAGCACAGTACTTGAAAGGCATCTGAAATCAGAGGGAAATGTGCTTAACATATGGTATGTGATAAGAGCTTCTGAGGAGTAGAGTGGCTATGCTCAAGATACATTGTAAACATGTATGAAAATTTCAAAGAATGAATAAAACAAACCATGAAGTGAGTTAAAAAAAACAACAAATCACTGTAATACTTAATGGCAATCATAGGACTTTAAGAGAACAGCTTTCTATGTGTAAAAAGTCATCAACCTACATCATCTCGAAGCATGTTTGAGAGAAAAGTCATCATGACGCTGTGCTTTCGAGGGTACTTCTGACAGAGAGCACTAATGGCTTGTACAACCACCACCTGCGGAAAAATAAATAGAACATCCATCTTAGCATGACTCCCACCTATCAATAACACACATTTTCACAACTTCAGCTATATTATACATTCTCTGTGATTTACTGCAAACCAAGAGGGCACTATAGGCATGAATATATATATATATATATATATATATATATATATATATATATAATAAACATATACATATGTATATATATGATCAAAATAGTTCATAAAAATAAGCAAGGAAAGTCCCAAAGTAAATTAAAAGCCATGGGGGGAAAAGGACATTCATTTAAGAGATCTTAGCCCTCTGAACTGAGACAGCAAGTACTTTTAAGCTCTTAAGAGTAGTGGGTTGGAGAGATGGCCTAGTGGTAAGAGCACCGACTGCTCTTGCAGAGGATCCGGGTTCGATCCCCAGCACCCACATGGCGGCCGAGAACCGTCTGTAACTCCAATTCCAGGAGAACTCCAGTTCCAGGGGAATCCGACGCCCTCTTCTGACCTCCGAGGCATTGCACGACACGGGTGCACAGACCTACATGCAGACAGTACATTCATACGCAAAAATAAATAAATAATAAATAAAATTAAAAAAAGAGTAGAGACAGATTAAAAACTTGAACAGAGTATTCACATAGAAGAAGAAACACACAAAGCTATAAACTACAAAATGATTTCTAGAGGAATCCTGCCACGACTTTAAAGACCAGAGGTTGTCAAGGGTGTGAGAGTTTATCCTACTTGCAGCTAATAAGTTGATCTGCCACACCTTCCTGAGTGCTAGCAGAAAACCAAGCTTCCTGAGCCAGAATGAAAGAGTACATTTCAGCAATAAGAGTAGCCAGAGTATCCCACAGGGAAAAAGGAAAGAGAATTAGATAATAGCTGGACCCATAAGGGTTGCATTACAGGTTAAGAACCCAGGGCTGGAGTGACAGGTCAGCCGTTTAAGGACATTGCTGCTCTTGCAAAGCCTGGGGTTTGATTCCCAGCACCCACATGGCAGCTAACTATCTGTAACTCCAGTTCCAGGGGATCTGACACCCTCTTCTGACCTCCACTGCATGACACAGGTGCATTTACACACATGCAGGTAAATATACTCATACACATAAAAGTTAAAAAATACCCAAGGAATAGAACTTGATTATTTTACAGTGGCAGTAGGCATTCTTATCTTTTGTTCTGAGGGAAAACATTACTAGTACTTAGGAAGGTGCATATTTGCTTTTTGTTGCATAGGGAGCACTATTTATTTTTCTATGGCTGTAACAAACCTGTCTTTTAGAGGGAGACACCACCTCTATCTTCCAAGGTGGAAGATGACTTGTGTTATAAAAAGGTAAGACTAGTTAGGGATTGACTTGAAAGATGTACAGAAATGTAAACAGAACAAAGGGTAACCCAGAACTGTCTCTAAAAAACCAGACAGCATCAAATCTCTATACTGCTTGAGAGAACAGAATATGAAAGACAATGTCCCTTATAATCTCTTTATGAAGCAATGATACTTAAAACCTAATAAATATGGTTAGGTTGAAATAATTTATGACTATTAATATAAAAATTCTAAGTAATATATTAGCTTACAGAATCCAAGATGGTTCAACATTAGGAATTTAATTTGCATAAATCATCTTATTAATGAGTCTAAGGAGAAACATTATATGATTATATTCAAAATGCTGAAAAGTGATAAAATCCAATACTTATTTTTAATAAAAATTCTTGAAAAATACAAATGGTAGTATACTTACATAAATATGTATGTCCTGATCCTAATTCCAGCATAGGACTTACATGGAATCCCAAGAAACATTCCCATTAAGGTCGGAAACAATGCAAGAATAGCATGCTTTCTATTGTAATTTAACATAACTTGGGGAGATATTAACCAATACAATCAAATAAAAGTTATAGGAGTTGGAATAAGAAAAAACTATTTCAGATGACATGACAGCATATATGAAAACTCTAAAGAATCAATGATAAAATTAACTCAGTAACTTAGTAAAGTATGAGAAACTAAATCGATGCACTAATACTTCTAAACATGGATAATAATCAGAAGATATAAAGAGTTAACGGGACGGGGAAGAAGGAAGCTAGATAGTAGCAACAAAAAAATTGGATAGAAAGAGTAAGTTCTAGTGTTTCACAGAAGAGGGGTGAATACAGTCACAGTAACCTATTATATATTTGATAAAAACCAGGAGAGAGGTGCTCACAGGCTTCAAACATAAAGAAATGATAAGGACGCAGAAATAATTACTCTTGACTTGATGCATATGTTATATACATGTGTTTGAAGTATGATACTATACTCTGTAATTTACACAATTATTACATATTAAAATTTATAACAAAGATAAAATATTTTGGAACACTCAAAATAAATATCAAATTCTTGAAAGGCAAGGAAGTATATTTAGAAAAGTTAAAAGACATCCTTGTTCTTGGTTAGGATTTCTCAACATCAACAAGATAGCCATTCTCTATATTAATTTATTTTTTTAAGATTTAAAAGGATTTAAAAATATTAAAAAAGCAATGCCCATGGAGGTCAGAGAGGGTAAGGGATCCCCTGGAACTTGAATTACAGGTGGTTGTTGGCTATGTGTGGGTGCTAAGAATTGAAGGGGGGAAGGGGGTTCTCTGCAAGAGTAGTTGGTACTCTTAATGGCTGAATCATCTCTCTAGCTCCCTCTATGTCAATTTATACACTTGATGTAATACCAATAAAAATATTGGGCCCTGCACAACACAGGTGTACTTACACAGAAGCACTTACATACACAACACAGGTGCACTTACACAGAAGCACTTACATACACAACACAGGTGCACTTACACAGAAGCACTTACATACACAACACAGGTGCACTTACACACAAGCACTTACATATACAACACAGGTGCACTTACACACAAGCACTTACATACACAACACAGGTGCACTTACACACAAGCACTTACATATACAACACAGGTGCACTTACACAGAAGCACTTACATACACAACACAGGTGCACTTACACACAAGCACTTACATATACAACACAGGTGCACTTACACACAAGCACTTACATACACAACACAGGTGCACTTACACACAAGCACTTACATATACAACACAGGTGCACTTACACAGAAGCACTTACATACACAACACAGGTGCACTTACACACAAGCACATATACAACACAGGTGCACTTACAAGCACTTATACACAACACAAGTGCAGTTACACACAAGTACTTACACAACACAGGTACACTTACACACAAGCACATATACAACACAGGTGCACTTACACACAAGCAGTTACATACATAATACAGGTGCACTTACACACAAGCACTTACATACACAACACAGGTGCACTTATACACACAAGCACTTACATATACAACACAGGTGCACTTACAAGCATTTACATACACAACACAGGTGCACTTACATACAAGCACTTATTATTTTTTTTTTTAATTTTTTTTTTATTATTTATTTTTGTATGTGTATGAATGTATTGTCTGCATGCAGGTCTGTGCACCCGTGTCGTGCAATGCCGCGGAGGTCAGAAGAGGGTTTCGGATTCCCCTGGAACTGGAGTTCTCCTGGAATTGGAGTTACAGACGGTTCTTAGCCGCCATGTGGGCGCTGGGGATCGAACCCGGGTCCTCTGTAAGAGCGTCGGTGCTCTTAACCGCTAGGCTATCTCTCCAGCCCCCCATACAAGCACTTATATACATAACACAGGTGTGCTTACACAAAAGCACTTACATACACAACACAGATGCACTTACACACAAGCACATATACAACACAGGTGCACTTACACACAAGCACTTATATATACAACACAAGTGCACTTACACACAAGCACTTACACAACACAGGTGCACTTACACACAAGCAGTTACATACATAATACAGGTGCACTTACACACAAGCACTTACATACACAACACAGGTGCACTTACAAGCATTTACATACACAACACAGGTGCACTTACATACAAGCACTTATATACATAACACAGGTGCACTTACACACAAGCACTTACACAACACAGGTGCACTTACACACAAGCACTTACATACACAACACAGGTGCACTTACCTACAAGCACTTACATATACAACACAGGTGCACTTACACACAAGTACATATATATATATATATATATATATATATGTATATAAAACACAGGTGTACTTACATACAATCACTTTCATACATAACACTCATTGAATAGATGAATAAAAAGTTTTAAAAATGTCAATGAACTTTTTCATGAAACTAGGAAGCATTTTGTAAGGAAAATAAACATGCAAGCATAATTAGGAAAACAATAAAATAAAGAGCTATGATAGGCAGTTAACAGACACCAACAAAGCTTATTTAAAATGATGTGGCAATGGTCTGCAATCAGATAAAAACAAATACATAGAACAGAAAGCCTAGAAATAGACCCAAGTACATATGGGTCTACATTTTGCCTTGGTAAAACATGTTATTATTTCATTTAGACCTCATAATAACAATAGAATAGGTACTATTATTATCTCCATGCTATAGTTAAGAAAATGGAAGTGCCCAGAGCTCAAATGACTCATTTTAACTCACACATCTAATAAGAATTAAACCTAGTGGGGTGTGGTGGCACACACCTTTAATCCTAGCACTTGGGAGGCAGAGGCAGGTGGATCTCTGTGAGTTCAAGGCCAGCCTGATTTACATAGTGAACTCCGGGCCTGAAAAAAAAAAAAAGAATTAAACCTAATTTAATTCTAGAGGTCATTTTCTTAACCACACAAATAAATAAACTGGCATTTAAAAATGAATCTTGAATACACATTTCTGTTGAGAATAAAGTTAGTAGTGAAACTGCTGAATTACGTACAGGACATGCATTCTTCAGTTTTAGTGTGTACACAGTTGGTTTTTCCAAAATGATTATAGTTACATTCCCACTTAGTGTGTGCAAGTTGGGTCTGCTTTATCTTCATCAACATTTATTATTTTCTGACATTTTCATTTAAGTCTTTCTGGTTAACTGTATTACAGCCTGCATTTTCATGTACAAATGGTTGCTTGTATGTCCTTTAGACTAGAGGGTCTGTTTAAAATTTTGGGCCCATTTTTTATTGTTTATCTTTTCCCTTCTGATTTCTAAGATGATACACACTATTGAGTTGAACCTTTTAAAGATCCTCACTCTTTGATTTGTTTTTTCCCATGCTTTATATAATTGGAGTTTTAGGGCAAATGGCCCAATTCTGGGAGTCTCAACAGACTAGATTCAGCCAGATGCCTCAATATACTGATTAAACAGATGTGTGAGAAACAGAGAATGATTTAATCAGTTCATACTGGGGAGAGGAACAGATAAACGGTTCACTGACCACAAGCCCATCTTCTAGTACTGACATGAATTTTAGGTGTAAATAGGGGAAAAAGTCTAGGTGGCAAGAGGTATGTACAGTTAGTCAGCTGTGGTCTGACTGCTGTCTCAGTTCTGCTTCTACTAGGGACTCTGAAGATGATTATTCATGGTTCAGAGTACAGTGTTGTCATGGATAACTGTCCTTATCTGAGGGGTCATCTGTCCTATCAGGATCTGCAGTTCTGGAATTCAAAGTGGCTTCAATTTTTTTTTTTTTTGTCTTTTTGAGACAGGGTCTCCCTATAGCCCCAGCTGTCCTGGAACTCACTCTGTAGACCAGGCTGGCCTTGAACTTACAAAGATCCACCTGCCTCTGCCTCCCAAGTGCTAGGATTAAAGGCGTGCGCCACCATGCCCGGCCAATTTTGAACAATGACTGGAGACCTTTAGCTATCTTTTGGGAGTCTGGAATTGGGAATTGTAGAAAGGGCAAAGGTAAGAAGCCTTACTCTTATCTCTCTATCCCTTTAGCCTTGAAGAGAGATGTTAGGTGTCACTGGTTTTCAGATAAGCACTCTCTGTGATTGTTATGTCAATTAAGTAGATGATTCAAAAAGATGCAAAAATGAAGTCAGGGATGACAAGTTTTCGTCCTGCTTTTAGCAGTTTATAGGTGCATGTCATACTTACGGTGCTTTTGATAAATTAAATTTGTTTTTGTGAAGGGAATCAGGTTTATTTAAGAAAGGTCCTGAGGAAAAAGGAACAGAATTCTCAAATTTTCATGTTCCAGGGCTGAGGGAATGTGAAGGGCTTTTATGGGACATATGGATTACAATAAGAAACAAGGCAGGAAGTCCATGGGCTGGTCAGGGATGCTCTCTTTAGAGGCCATCTTTTTGTTCTTCTTGAGAGTCAGTCTGAATCTCTACCCTTCTTTCTAGATCACCCAATTCATATTAATGGGGTTAGGGAGGAAAATATGTTTAAATGATGGATCCTTAAAAGATTAACAGCAATACCAGCTGGGCAGGCAAAATGAGCTCACTGGTACAATAGTAGGAAGTTTCTTATGAGGGTAACAAATTGCTTTCTGATTGAATTTGATGTTGGCTTCATACGAAGGCATTTGCATCTGGTACTGTAAACCTGGTCAAAAGCCTGCGGCTGGGTAGGTCACAGGCCTTAGCAGGGAAGCTACTTCTGCTGTCTTGCTAAATGGACATGATGTGCCCATCAAACTGCCTTCTAGAAAACTGTGTTTATGCCCATGGATGAGTGCTGCTATCAGGTTTGGTGATAGAATCTTATTTTTTAAAAAATATTTTGTTCAACATGAAACCCCAAATTCTGAAGGCGATAAAAGAAAAAGTTGGCAGCAGACTACAAGACATAGGTGTAGGAAGAGACTTCCTAAATCAGACAGCAGCTGCGCAAGAATTAAGGTCGACAATTGACAAATGGGACTCATTAAACTTAAAAGTTTCTGTACATCAAAAGAAACAATCAAGGAAGTGAACAGAAAACCCATAGAGTGGGAGGAAACCTTCACCACAGATACATCTGACAAAGCATTGATTTCCAGAATATATAAACTACTCAAAAAACAAAGAAAGAAAACAAATGACCCTCTCAAAAGATGGAGCAAAGAGCTGAACAGAGACTTCACAAGTGAGGAATTAGAGATGGCTGAGAAACATCTTAAAAAGTGTTCAACGTCCCTAATAATTAAAGAAATGCAAATTAAAACCACTTTTAAGATATCATCTCACTCCAATAAGACTGGCTAGGATCAAGAAAACAAATGATACCAAGTGCAATTAAAGAAATGCAAATTAAAACCACTTTTAAGATATCATTTCACTCCAATAAGACTGGCTAGGATCAAGAAAACAAATGATACCAAGTGCTGGAGAGGTTGTGGGGAAAAAGGAACACTCATCCATTGCTGGTGGGAATGTAAACTCATACAGCCACTATGGAAAGCAGTGTGGAGAACCCTTGGAAGACTTGGAATGAACTTGCCACCTGACCCAGCTATACCACTCCTGGGTATATACCCACAATACTCATCTTACTGCAGAGAAACATGCACAGCCATGTTTATTGCAGCTCTTTTCACAATAGCAAAAAGCTGGAACCAACCCAAGTGCCCCTCAACTGATGAGTGGAAAGAGAAAATGTGGTACATCTACACAATGGAGTTCTATGCAGCAGTAAAGAAAGATGACATCATGAATTTTGCAGGTAAATGGATGGAGCTAGAAGATATCATGCTGAGTGAAGTAACACAGTCCCAGAAAAACAAATGATGAATGGTATCCCTCATCTGTGGATGCTAGCACCAATTACCTAACTGTATGGCAAACTGAGCAACGTCAATGTGATCTGAAAACAACTGTGCTCTTATATTGTAGAATCTCTTAGAAAAATAAACAAAAAATATTTTGTTATTTTTATTTTATATGTAAGAGTGTACTGCCTGCATGTATGTTAGTGTGTGTCATGCAATGCCTGTGGAGATCAGAAGAGGGCACTGGAGCACCTGGAATGGAGTTACAGACAGTTGTTAGCTGCCATGTAGATGCTGGGAACCAAACCCAGGTCCTATGTAAGAGCAGCCAGTGTTCTTAATTGGTGAGCCATCTCTCCAGCCCCTAGAGAATCTTCTTTATACCACAGTCAGTAGTGACTATGGACACTATAACTGATCAAAGTATTGGGAATACATGACTGCTGAATCTGTAGCAGTAAGCTCTCTGTATTACCCAGTTAATGGCTCAGGGAACGCTGCAGAAAAAGGGGCAGATGAAATGTAAAAGCCAGAGGAAGGGAATGGGGAGTGGTATGGAACACTGACTTTCAATCTTGATAGACACTCTTGAACTTATAGTATCTGTAATTATTTGGACAAGATTCAGCCCCAACAATACTTTGTCATAAAAGGGGAAGGGGCTCATGGGGCCTTACCTTTCCCTGAGGATTCTGTTCACAGTTAATGGTTGACAGGGGAGAGAAAGAGAAAGAGACATTTCCTTCAGTGATATAGCCAATGGTAAAGTGGCCATACTCCTATAAACAACCTTAAAGAAACTTACTGGGAGACACACACAGACATGAAAGTGGAAGGGAACATGGAAAAGGAAGATTAGCATGAACTGGGATGAGGACAAGCAAAGGTGATGGGGTAAAAGATTGAAATACATTAGGTACATGTAAGAAAATGTCATAATAAGGCTCATTATTGTATACAATAAATGCTACTATAAAACATTTTAAAATGCACAGGCAAAATGATTAAGGAAAGGACTAAGAATGGAGACCAAAGCTAACAAAAGTAGGAGGAGGCAAAAGCTCACCTCCTCAATGATTACTCCTCTCCTAAAAGAAAAAAAACTTTATTTGTTGTTCTAATGATTTTTCTATCCTTTCACATTTACAAAAAAATGGGATTCAGTGTCAATACTTCATTTTATTTGCACAGGATACAGGGTAACATCTGTGTTATGGCTGCTTCATGCTGAGTGGGGGTGGAGTCAGAAATGGAAGGTAAATATAAATTCTTAGATCTTTTTTATAAATTTTTTATTTTTTAGAATTTCATTAGTTTGTATTTCCATCATTTCTACCCTCTCCCAACGTCCCTTCACTCTCTCAATTTCATGACCTCTTTTATTTAATTTTTTTTTTAATTTTTAAAATTTTATTTATTTTCATATGTGTATGAATGTACTGTCTGCATGTAGGTTTGTGCACCCATGTTGTGCAATGCTGTGGTCAGAAGAGGGTGTCGGATTCCCCTGGAACTGGAGTTAAAGACGGTTCTCAGCCACCATGTGGGTGCTGGGATCGAACCCGGGTCCTCTGTAACAGCAGTAGGTGCTCTTAACCGCTAGGCCATCTCTCTAGTCCCTCATGACCTCTTATTATTATGTGTGTTACACACATACCAACACCACCTACAAAATCCATTCACTGCTGGTTGTGTTTACATGTGTTTAGGGCTGATCACTTGGGATTAGCCAGCCCATCAGGGAGCTTGTCCCTGGAGAAAATGGATTCTCCCTTTCTTAGCAGCCACTGATTACCTGTAGTTCTTCATCTAGAGGTGGGATCTAGTGAAATTTCCCCCACCTACATTGGCATGTCAACAGGTATTGTCATTACGCAGCGTCATTATGCGATTTCACATCTACAAAACACTATCTAACAGAGACATTCTGATCCACTGGCTCTTACAATCTTTCTGCTCCCTTTTCTGTGATGTTCCCCTGAGCCTTAGGGTAAAGGAATTACATTACAGATGTATCGATTGGGCTGAAAACCCAATAGTCACTTATTCTCTGTGTTTTGACCAGTTGTCAATCTCTGCAATAATCTCCAAAGCAAAAAGAAGCTTCTTTGATAAGGAGTGAGAGCTACCCTTATCTGTAGGTATAAGGATACATATTTAGAATATAGTTACAAATGATATTGGTTTAGGAAGATGACAGTAGTAAGTTTTCCTTTAGAGTCCAGTCTTATCTAGTCATGGGTATTTAGCTAGGTTTACAGTACCAGACATGGATTCCCTCCTATTGGACAGGCCTGAAGTCCAATTAGACAGCTGTTGGCTACCCCCTAGATAAAAATGCCACTATTGCACCACTAAAATATTTTCCTGGGCCAGTCACTGTTATGATTCACAGGCTTTACAGCTGGGTGGGACTACTGATTGCTATTCTTCCTTGGCAGCTTACACAGTACCTCCCAATACTATGAGGGATCGTTCTCAGGGAGGTTTCTGATTCAATACCGGTTGGATTCCTCCAAGTCCTGTGTCTGAAGTGTGTGCCTTTAGCAATATGTTCTTATCTTCAAGTTCTGGGAGGTAAACAAGGGCAATGACAATAGCCTATATAGTTTTGGAAGTACCTTGATTAAGTACCTTGGACTACCCTGACCAACAACTCAAAAGGAGGTTTGCCTGGGACTGGGTATTTTGCTAGATTATATAGACATACATAGATACATAACATCCCACCATGAAATCACTCTTAAGTAGGAACAAATCATGAGGAATCAGCTTGTCCCTTCAAGCAATAAGGACTTCTTTGAACCACTTTGAAGAACTGAACAATGACCAGCCTACCATACTGTGACCAAGACTACTTAATTATGCACATCACTTGTCTCCTGTCCCAATTCTTTTCTATTTAAACCTAAGGCTCATACTAGTGCCTGAAGACAGACTTGGCAGTGCAGAACTTTTATTTCTCATGTGGTTACATTTATTAAATCTCCTTTTTTTTTTTTTTGCTTTTCAATTATTAATCATCTCTTTAACTGGTATACTGGGGTAGGTAGCTAAGCCTATACTGTTGGGATTCCCAAAGCCAGGGCTTTTGCCCTAAAACTCCAGTAACAAATTTATGTTAAGTGCTTGGTGATAGGGCATTTGATATAACGCAAACTTTAGGATCCATTTCTTTCCTAAAGGAAGCCCATGCATATATACAGAAGTTTCCTTTAGAAGGAACTAAAGAAGGGGAAATATATTTGAGAAATATACTAATGGCTTAAATGTAATACATATTCATTGAAAATAATGAAAAAAACCCTAATATTGATAGTAGTTTGGAATGAATCCTTTATCATAAAAATATGCAAACACAGAAACTAAAGAACTAAAAAGAGAAAATCACTGCTGACATTTAAAGTACACTGAGCTTTAAACAACTCAATTAGGATTTGTTTATAAGTTAAAAACTAGCAAATTTAGTAACATAGGAAAAGGTCTTATCAGTTGAAGAAGAATTCAGTTTAATTCGAAATGTTTTTTTCTATTTCTTTTTTTTTCTTTTTGTATTTTTGATATAAGGTCTCCCTTTAGCTTCAGGTGGCCTAGAACACTGTAGACTAGGCTGGCCTTGAACTCACAGAGATCTGCCTGCTCTGCCACCCCAGTGCTAGGATTAAAGGTGTGTGCCACCAAGCCCAGCTCTATTTCTTTCTTAAAAAATAAGTATTTTTATTTTTTTATGTGTACAAGCGTATTGTCTGCATGTGTGTAAGTGCACCCATGCCTTGCAAAACCTACAGAGGTCAGAAGAAGGTGGCAGATTCCCTTGGAATTAGAATCATGAATGATTGTTAGCTGCCATGTGCATGCTGGGAATCAAATCTGGGTTCTCTGCAAGAACAGTCAGTGCTCTTAACCACTGACTGTCCTATTTTTTTCTATCTCATATGACATGTTTCATAGTTGTTATAAATATATACTATGGTCTTATTTCACAGCTTGTTTAAAAGACTTCCATAATACAAAAGTATTTTATGTAGTTCCCTCCCCTCCTGATCGTATCCTTCCCTGGTAAGATCACTCTCTTGAGTATCTTTACCATGTGCTTGGTCTTTTGCAGTTCACTAAATGTAATGTACGTAAGTAAGCATGGCTTACTCTTTTTTTTTTTTTTTTTTTTTGGTCTTTTTGCGAAGGTCTCCCTGTAGCCCCAGCTGGCCTGGAACTCACTCTGTAGACCAGGCTGGCCTTGAACTCACAAAGATCCGCCTGCCTCTGCCTCCTGAGTGCTAGGATTAAAGGTGTGGGCCACCATGCCCAGCTAGCATGGCTTACTCTTTACTATTTATATAATAGCTATCATTTTGTATATAAGCTACAACCTGTCTAACATGTTTGGAAGATTTAATGTACATGATTGAAACAATCTCAGAGTTCCAATAGCGAACTTGCAGGCTAAAAATTATCTTCAGCCAGGCATGGTAGCCCATGCCTAAAATCTCTACATTTTTGAGGCTAAGGGAGGTAATTCATAAGCTTGAGGCCAGTTTAGGCTACCTAGTAAGATCTTGGCTCAAAAGGGAAAAATTAAGGGATATACACATATCAGTTTTAGTAGACATTGATGGATTTTTAAAAATTCCTAATATAGTTTTACACAGGGCTTCCACTGAGCCATATCCTGGTTAATGGGGTTGTAGAGTACTTTAATTTTTGATTTTCTAAACTTAACTTTTGAAAACTGAAGCCAGGGCCTGGAGAGATGGCCTAGCGGTTAAGAGCACCGACTGCTCTTACAGAGGACCTGGGTTCGATCCCCAGCACCCACATGGCGGCTGAGAACCATCTGAAACTCCAATTCCAGGAGACCTCCAGTTCCAGGGGAATCCGACACCCTCTTCTGACCTCCGCGGGGAATCCGACACCCTCTTCTGACCTCCGCGGCATTGCACGACACGGGTGCACAGACTTGCATGCAGACAGTACGTTCATACACATACAGAAAGAAATAAAATTAATATAAAAAAAAAAAAAAGAAAACTGAAGCCAATACACTATTGCCCAATCTTGGTTACATTCTGAGTATTTGGTTTTTTTTTTAAATTTTATTTATTTCTGTATGTGTATGAACGTACTGTCTGCATGCAGGTCTGTGCACCCGTGTCGTGCAATGCCGCGCGGTGGTCAGAAGAGGGTGTCGGATACCCCTGGAACTGGAGTTCTCCTGGAATTGGAGTTTCAGACGGTTCTCGGCCGCCATGTGGGTGCTGGGGATCGAACCCGGGTCCTCTGTAAGAGCGTTCGGCACTCTTAACCGCTAGGCCGTCTCTCCAGCCCGTGAGTATTTGTTTTGTTGAGACAGAATCTTGCTATTCAGCAAAGATATGTTCTGGAAGTTTCCTTGTACTTGTAGCCCAGACTGGCCTAAAACTTACAATCTTTTTCTTTCTTTCTTTTTCTCTTTCTCTCTCCCTCCCTCCCTCCCTCCTTCCCTCCCTCCCTCCCTCCCTCCCTTCCTTCCTTCCTTCCTTCTTTCTTTTGGTCTTTTTGAGACAGGGTCTCCCTGTAGCTCTAGCTAGCCTGAACTCACTATGTAGACCAGGCTGGCCGTGAACTCACAGAGATCTGCCTGCCTCTCCCTGCTGAGTTCTGGAACTAAGGGTGTATGCCACCACAGCCAGCAAAACTTACACTCTTTGTGCCTCAGCCTTCCAAGTGTTACAGACAACCATGCCAGGCTTACATCCTATTTTTGTAGTGTGAGAGATATAATGGTTTTAAAGCTTTATTTTTTTGTCTTTTTCGAGACAGGGTCGTAAAGAATAAAAACCAAGAACATGAAACAAAAACTAGAGGGACCCAGATAATCCAAAGTATTTATTTATGAGTCTTTAGAGAAAAGCTTGCCAACTCCTATTCTAAAATATTATCATTACCAATCTACTTTTCCTCCCCATTGCAGTTTATTTTTACAAACAGCTGTAAAACAGCCTTTATAGCACCTTAAAGTACCCCCAAGGTTTTAAAATATTTACTTTTTTTTGAAGTCTAGAAATATAATGAATAGAGAATAATAGTCAATTATACTACATGGCTAAGTAGTAAAAAAGAATGAACAGAGTCTTTCTCCTTTTCATTCTGAAATTTACTGTTCTTTCTATTATCTCCACCACACTATCACTGGTGCTATTCAATACTATTAAAAGTACTGGCTATTTTAATAAGGCAAGGAAAAAAAAAAGGAAAGGCCTTTGGATTAAAAATACAAAGGAAGGGCTGGAGAGATAGCCTAGCGGTTAAGAGCACCAACTGCTCTTGCAGAGGACCTGGGTTCAATCCCCAGCACCCACATGGCGGCTAAGAACCATCTGTAACACCAATTCCAGGAGAACTACAGTTCCAGGGGAATTCAAGACCCTCTTCTGACCTCTGCGGCATTTTACACAACATGGGTGCACAGACCTACATGCAGACAGTACACTCATACACATATAAAAATAAATAAAATTAAAAAAAAGAATATACATTTAAAAAAAATACAAAGGAAAACTCTTCACTTATACAGGCCTTTATTATTTAGAAAGTGTATCTTGTAACCAATAAAGTAATTCAACAAGGTCATATGATAATATGGAGAAATTAAAAATGAGTTTTTTACTTTTATTAGTAAATAATTATTTGATCTTCAAATAAAGAGGTCAAAGCATTCTCATGGGGGACATATCACACAAGCAGTAATTCAAGTTGGTCACTGTGGTGGTCTGAATGAGACTGTCTCCCATAGCTTCCAAGTATTCAGACATTTTGTCCCCAGTTGGTAGCCCTTTTTGGGAGATCTTAGAAAGTGTGGTCATGCTGGAGGAAGCATGTTACTAGGGGTGGGCTTGACAGTTTAAAAACCCTTGCCAATCTCCAGTTGCTCTCTCTGCTTCCTGTGCCCATTTGAAGATGCGAAGCTCTGCTTTCTGCTATGCTCAGGCCCCTCCTGCCACCAGGCCTCCCCTCCATGATGGACTCTAATTCCCCTGGAAGCATCAACCATAAGCTCAAGTAAACTCTTCCTTTTATAAGTTCCCTTGGTCATGGTGATTCTATCACAGCAAAAGAAAAGTGACTAATAAAGTAACAGATCAAAATGAACAAGCTAAAGTCATAAGGCATTTAGAATAAAACAGGTTAGTTTTATGACTTGGAGATGAACAAAACTTATGTAGAGATTATATAACAATATCTACAAAGAAAAAAAACTTCATAAAAATTAAATTGGAAGGAAGGAAGGGAGGGAGGGAGGGAGGGAAGGAGGGAGGAAGGGAGGTAACCATTGACTGAGGAAAAGCATGTTTAAATTCTTACCTTGAACTCATCTGAGATTTCAGACACAAAAGAAGATATCTGTTTCATGAGCCTGTCCACACTGCTCTCACTTCCTGTTTTGAGCAGTGTAGTGATGGCCAGGGTAGCAATGCTTCTGTTTGAGTCTGTGATCAGGTTTTCTAAGTCTAGGTTGCAGGCAGTAACAGCAGATGGGTGCTTCATTGCCACCTTGTGGAAGGGCAAGAAAGAAAAAAGGCATATTGCTGTTGATAGAAGCCAGAACCCAAGCTTTAATTAAGGTAACCGGCAATCTAAAGGGGGCAGCATAGGTCAAAACTAACTGTTTTGGGTCAGGTGTGGTAAATGCCTGTAATTTCAACACCTGGGAGCCGAAGGCAGAGGATCAGGAGGTCAAAGTCATTCATGGCCACACAGCAGGTTCTAAGCCAGCCTGGTCTACCTGACACCCTGTCTCAACTCTCCCTACCCCACCATAGTTGTTTTTAATTAAGAAGGTATAATATTTCATTTGCCAAAGGGGTAAATGCCAGAGTATATAGCACAGTACTCTCCTTTGTTAAGAGCTTATAAACTTTATATTTGTCTTTTATCATAGGTGGCCTGCATTTCCTTATAGTACATGTATTCAGGAGTCTACTAAATGTTAGAAACTCTGAGAAAAGGATCTATCATGGTAAATGCTGATCAACAAAAACATCATGTCACTTTAAAAACACTTCTGCAATTAAACAAGCAAATTCCTGCCAACTGGGTGATTTACTGTCACTAACACTTCTGTTACTCTACTTGCTTTTGTTTATGTTGCTCTGTCTACCCCATACTAGCAAAGTGTCTCTGACCTAAAATTCTGAAAATGTGAAAATATTCTGCAAAATTTTGTTGATAAAATTCATTTAACAGGGAAACAAGACCCAAGCTAATAAAAAAACAGTCTTCATTTACACTACTTAGCAAAGAGATTTGTTTTGTGCAGGGATAGTGTATCTTAATGGCCGGGTACTGTGCAGGGATAGTGTATCTTTTTTTTTTTTTTGGTCTTTTCGAGACAGGGTCTCCGTGTAGCCCCAGCTGTCCTGGGACTCACTCTGTAGACCAGGCTGGCCTTGAACTCACAAAGATCCGCCTGCCTCTGCCTCCCAAGTGCTAGGATTAAAGGTGTGCGCCACCACGCCCGGCAGGATAGTGTATTTTAATGGCTGGGTATTGTGCAGGGATAGTGTATCTTAATGGCTGGGTGCTGTGCCCAGCCCACTGGAGCTAGTATGTAAGATACAGCATCATACTATAATCTTCTGAAAATTTGCAACATGTGAAGTCTAAGACACATTTGTGTGGGAAAGCTTAGTTAGATGGGTTGGATTTAAGCCAATGGTACCTCCCTGGCCACAACCATGGGGTGGGGTGTAGTGATGAATTGAGTCATGATGGATATTTAAGCAGACATGTTGGAATAAAATCTCTCTCTGCATTCGAACCTCAACCTGCGTACACGTGGTGTGCTTTCCTCCGCGGGCTTTCCACATGGGTCGTCCTAGGATTAAGTGGGCCCTGCCACAAATCTCGGCGGCGACACCACAATTGGTGTCCAAACGTGGGGCAGAAGGAAACCTTGACAACTTAAGTATGCATACCCCTAAATCTTGCCCTTTTCTTCTCTTTCTCCTCTCTTTCCTGATATCTATCTGTTGTGGTGGAGCCGTCTTGTCTTTCCTGCTGGTTTCGGTGGATGGGACAGCAGTCTGAGGGCATGTGGCTTTGTACACGTGGAGAGCCTGCCTCTGATTTGGTTCAGAGGGAGCACCCAGTGCCTTCCAGGCATGTGCCTCCTGGCATGGTCACTCCTGCAGGCTATAAAAGCCAGTGACCTCAAGGCTGAATTTAATATTAAAGCTTAGCAGTTACGCTTGGCCTTAAAAACAATTTTTCATAATTCTACAGGTCTGAAAAACATTCTGGTTTTAAATTCCACCCCCTCCCCCAAAAGAAAGACTGAGGAACCAGCTCCTCAAGTTCGGTTCAAATCTTAACTTGTTCATATGTAAATTTTCTCCTGGTAGCTCTTCTCCACCTGAGCACACTTTTTTCTGTTGCAAATTAAGGCCTTTCACGGGAACTGCCCTCTTCCAAGGGCATCCTCTTCCAGATAAATTTCAAGCCTTGGCCACTTTTCTCTTAAATTTTGTATACAAAATCTGTTTTTGGACAAAAGTGTGTTGCTCTCTTGTTTTCTTATGGGTTTTTTCTAAATCTAACTCTTCTTACCTAAAGCCTGCCAGCTATTTATAGATCCAAGGTTGGGATTTAGCTAACGGTAATTCAAATCCATCTCGGCATGTTTAATTTAAAGTGTAATATTTTTACTTAACCCCTGGGTACCCTAGATATGGTTGATTTAATTTTATTTTGCTCCTTTTAAATGTGTTTCACCTTAAAAAATATCTTCTCACAGAATTCTTGATCACACATGGTCTGAGCTCTGACCTGGTGCCATAAGCCTGCTTGCTGTGCATGCATACCAGCTTGCAGACTCAGCACATGGTATCTAAATCATGCCCAATAAATTTTGATTTTAGGTAACATCCTTTTAATTTCAGCAATTTGAAAACAAGATAGATGGATTTCTAGAAGAATTTAAAAGCCTTGAAGTTCTAACAAAACAAACTTGCTCCGATAAATTGTTTTTTTTTTTTTTAAGGACCATTGGTAAAAGTCTCTTTAACAACATGAATTGATATTTTGGTTCAATTTAAATGAGAAATTTTTTGAATAAAACTGTTTTTTGTTTCTTTAAGCCCATCTTCAAGCTGTGTGTATGTGTGAGTGAATGTAAGTTCCCGCTTTTAATTCATTATAATCCTACAGGTTTAAATCTATTTAGCTAACTATAAACAAAAATAGAGTCAATTCATAGAAAATGTTTGTTTTATACCCCTTAATGTTAACAATTTTAATTGGGTTTGTAGTATGCATATTATTCAGTTTAATGATAGATTGTTGTTAATTATTATTAGTAATTGTTATTAATGGTTATAGTTATTGTTGTTGAATATAATTATTAATAATTGATAAAATTCAGTCTAGTGGTAAATTGTTCTTGGCTATTATTATTGACAATTATTATTCATAATTAATAATTGTTGTGACTAATAATGGTCAATAATAATTATCAATAATTAATAATTGTGATTATTGTTGTGATTGTGGATAATTATTATTATTCTTCCAAAGTCCTTAATAGCAAGACAAGATGGATCATTCCAAAACTACAAACAACTATGGCCTGTCTACTTTTGGGAATCCTCAATCTTTAGATTTGTAAATAGCATAGAGACAGTTAGGCTTAGCAGAGGGACAGTTTAGGCATAGTTAACCAGAAGGGACAGGATAGGGAAAGAATAGTAAACTTTAGAGATAGTTCATTAAAGGTTGGAAATGGGCCTAAGAGGTGGCATATGGATCTCAGCCATTTCATGCATTACTAGGACATTTATTCTAATGATGTAAAATAACCCTATAACAAATTATAAAAATTTCACGTTTTTCATTGGACATCAAACAAAATGGCTTTCTTCTCTTACAGGTCAACCTAATAAACCTTTATTATGTATGTATGTGTGTATGTATGTGCACGCACATGTGTGTATGGATGTGTGTACTTGTGTCCTAAGTATATGTTAATGTTAACAGCTATAATACCAGGAAAGACATTGCCTCTGAGTTGGAATGTGGCCCTTCCTGCTCAAGATGCAAATTTCTATTAAACAGCCAACACATAATTCAATTTCAACAAAGGTTATGGGTTATCTATTAAAAAATTTAAGATAATGGATCTACACTGCCACCTACTGGTTACGCCCTTTCAACATCTAAAACAAAGATGCAACCAGGTTTTCACTGTATTAAAGTGTTAATAAGTTTTGGGGAGCTGGGCGTGGTGGCACATGCCTTTAATCCTAGCACTTGGGAGGCAGAGGCAGGCGGATCTTTGAGTTCAAGGCCAGCCTGGTCTACAGAGTGAGTTCCAGGACAGCTGGGGCTACAGGGAGACCTTGTCTCAAAAGGACAAAAAAAAAATCAGAACACATTTATGCTACACATCTCCAGGACTGATAGGAATATTTATAGCAGGAATGCATTTATTAGAAAAAGATATATGCAAAGTTAGGAGCATGGCGGGGTGGGAAGAGTAAAATATTATGAGCTGAAATTTTATTCCCATGTTGACGCTTTACCCTCCAACATGGAGTGATTAGGAGATAGGGCATTTGGGAGGCAATTATAAAAAATGAGGTAAAAGTGAGCCCTTGTCATGTGACTAGAGTCCTTGTAAGGAAAGGAAAAGATGCCACAGTATTATCTGGCCACCATTTGAAGATACTAAAAGACAGCAGCCATCAGTAAGTGACATTGATCCCTGATATAGAAGCAAATTAACCTGGAACCATGAAAAATAAATAACTGTCAAATTTTCCACTTGTGATCCCTTTCCATCTGAGAAAATTTTATATAATCCTGAATATACAGACATGTAAATTAGACATATGAATGAACTTTTTCTGATTATAAATCATAAATTTATTTTAAAATGGTTTCTTTGCTTACAAATAATTTTATGATTTATTAAAGATAAAGGGAAGCGTGCATGCTGAGATGGATGTTCTTATTTATTTTTCCATATTTATCTTCGGTGAATATTTGATCCTTCAGATAGTGCATCTTCACCATCTATAGGTGATTTATGTTCTGATTTTATAATTGTGGACACTGAAAATGTCACTTCATATCCATATATAGTACAAAATGGCAGTAGTATGTTTAGGGCCATTTCAGGAATTGTTGGAAATTCTGATCCAATTCCTAAGCCAAAATTCATTTAATGATTTTTAATGAAATTCAAGTCAGCAATTTTTAAAATCAAGCCTGAGATGGTAAGATGGCTCAGTGGGTAAAAACATTTGCAGCCTAAGGTCAGTGACCTCAGTTCAATCCCATAAGAATTTTCTTCACTTTCATAAGGAGCATCCACAACCCTACAGCTAGCTTTACACTTAACATGAAATGGTGTTTTCAAGCCTGGGAACAAGGCAAGGAGGCTGAATTACCCTCTTCCCATTCTTTTTTTTTTTAATTTTTATTTATTTCTGTATGTGTATGAATGTACTGTCTGCATGCAAGTCTGTGCACCCGTGTCGTGCAATGCCGCGGAGGTCAGAAGAGGGTGTCGGATTCCCCTGGAACTGGAGCTCTCCTGGAACTGGAGTTTCAGACGGTTCTCGGCCGCCATGTGGGTGCCAGGGAACGAACCCGGGTCCTCTGCAAGAGCAGTCGGCGCTCCCAACCGCTAGACCATCTCTCCAGCCCCCCTCTTCCCATTCTTTACAGTGTTGAGTGCTAACAAGTGCAATAAACCAAGAAAAGGAAATAAAAATCATATAGAAAGAAAGGAATTAAACAGTCTATTCGCAGGTGACTTGATCAACGAATTCCTAAGATATTTCTGGAAGACACAAGTCCATAAGTTGAATGATACTTGAGAATCCCTCAAGGTCAGAGGGTACCATATACACAGTGTACGCGTATCAATTGTATTTCAAAATATTAGCCATGGGTGCTGAAACAAGAAAATATTGCCATTTTTTATTTCTAAAAAAATTTCTTAGACTTATAAATGTACTTCTTATAAATGTAATACAGGACTCATATGCTGCAAGCTACAGCATGTAGATTTTAAACAGTCAAAAAACTTCTGAATACAGAAAGATATATCCCATGTTCATGAACCAGAAGAATCAACACGGAAGGATGTCATTTTGCCATAACTGGGTAGGCAGACTTAACAATTCAAATCAAAGCTAAAGGCTTTTTGTAGAAAAAGACAAAGTTATTTTAAAATTGTTTATTGCAGCTCTCTTCACAATAGCAAAGAGCTGGAAGTAACCCAAATGTCCCTCAACTGATGAGTGGATAAAGAAAATGTGGTACATCTACACAATGGAGTTCTATGCAGCAATAACAAAAGATGACATAATGAACTTTGCAGGTAAATGGATGGAACTAGAAGCC
>VZQC01015648.1:528257-549430 GCA_009823505.1 Rhizomys pruinosus
TTCTCTATTTAGAGCCAAATATAATAGTAAAGTCTTTATAAGCTGTGTAATTAAGCAAAATATATTAATACAGGAGAGCTCTAATATCAGCAATGGATTATTCTGCCAAGGAGATGTTGGCTAGGAGATCCAAGCCCCCAAAATTATAAAGGCCTTTTGCCTATAAAAATGGCATAACTGAAAGGAGAAAGGCGGTAAGTCCCTGTTGTCGAAGACCTGGTGTAAGCATGAAAAAATGTTTTGAGACGTCACTTGCTAATGTGCAGTTGGCCTCTGAAATGCCAGAGAGTGTTATCAAAGGCCACTAATGCAATAAAGCAAAATATTGGTCTCCTTGAGTCAAGCAAGACTCCTCTGTCAGTATCAGCTATACCTCAACTGCCTGGAGATACTATGCAACAGTGGCAGCCATGTGTCTATATATATCCCAAATCTAATTGGCTATTAGCTCTCTCCTTGGAGGAATAATTCATGGCTGATGCCACAAGCTTACGTCCTCTAGTGGTTAGGAGATGTTATTAGCCACAGTAAGAACTTGTCATCTTTTATAGAGAAACCACAGTTTATGGATTGGCATACCATCCAAACATCTGTGTCTATGCTCACAGCTTAGCTTGCTATAATAGTACTGTTTAAATGCCTGTTTAGATGCCTGTACATCTAATTGTTTGTGCTTTGTTAGTAGGATTAAAAAGATACCAGGAAAGTTATGGCAGAATGCATGAGCTGGGATGGGGCGGGATGGGGCAGGGGGAAGGGAAAGGGAAATATGCCTGAACTGAATTGGAAAATGATGTATGAAATACACAAAACATCAATAAAAAATGAAAATTAAAAAAAATAATAATAATAGAAAAAAAAAGATACCCTGGATTGTCTGTCAACCCATGAAGGGAAACAACCTGAACAGTGCAAAATGACATCTCCAGAGAAAATAGACTGCTTTGCTTCTCACCCACTTGTGCCCCTTTCCCAAAGCCCAGGGAACAACTTGCAGAAGAGAAGGCGTGGTAGAATGTGAGGGCTGCGGAGAGATTGGGGTGAATCGTGAGACTACAGCAATACAGACTGGACTCTTATTTGATCAACATGCTTGTGCATTCAAACTTCTCCAACTGGACTATGGGAACCTTGGGTTGTTTCAAAATATGGACATAGATACTTGCTAATTGGTTTTACAAGAATGTTACTTACATTCATTGCTTATCCTTGACAATCAGCTTACTTCATGGTTGGGATTTTTGGATATTAATTGGCCTTAGTGTGAAAATAAAGTTTCAGGTCTGACCTGTCCCCTACTGCCTAGCACTCAAAACAGGCTTGAGCAGCTGGCTATTCAAAACTCAGGTTCCTTTGGGTTGTTAGCCTCACCCATGGGCTCCCCTGCCTCTCAGAAAAATTAAAAAAATAAAATTAAAAGGGTGAGATGTGGAAAAGCTTAGATGGGTTGGATTCTAAGCCAATGGTACCTCCCTGGCCGCACCCATGGGGTGGGGTGTAGTGAGGAATTGAGTCACAGTGGATATTTAAGTAGACATGTTGGAATAAAATCTCTCTCTGCATTCGAACCTCAACCTGCATACACGTGGTGTGCTTTCCTGCGTGGGCTTTCCACATGGGTCATCCTAGGATTAAGTGGGCCCTGCCACAAATCTCGGCATATTTGGTTACACAATTCTAGATAAGGAACTGATAAAATAGCTCAATATCTGTATTGTCTAATATGTCATCACTAACCACAACTGGTTATAAACACAGGCAAGATGATTAGAGTGACTGAGGCACTGAATTCCTTAGTTAATTTTAATTAATTTAAATAGCCACTTGTGAATGACTATCATATTGAACAGTGCAACACTTAAACATAAAGCACTCAAAGATCAGAAATGACTTATAATCTTCCAGTGAATAATAATATAAATTGCCACAACTAAGGTCACAAGTAAAATGAGATGGTACAGAAATGAAGTCTAGAAACCATATATACTAACCCTGGAAAGAAAGCCAAATGCTTTGAAGTTAATGTTTCTGAACTAAACATGTAAATTTATACTTAACAAAGGACATCTACCTTGTTCAAGGTCCTTACTGCTGCATATCTCAAGGCTGGCTTGGGAGAACTACAGAAAAGCTGAAGGACTGAAAAACAAAACAAAACAAACAAAAATCACTGTGAATGTTGTTCATCATACACCATTATAGGTGAAAATATAACACATATTAAGTCATTCATTAATACATAAGGAAATTAGGTAACATCAAAACTCTTTGTGACTTTTTATTTAGCTATAAAAACCAGAAAACATTTGCCTTTTTTTCTAGAATTAGTACATTAATATTCGAACTTAAATAAGAGAAATAGTGGTGGTTATAAAAGCAAATGGGTTTTCTAAACATTAAGGAAAACTAGTCATTAAAATTATTTGTCTTCTTAATAGAATTCCTTTAAAAGATTTATGTGGAGAAATAGAAACTTTAAAAAATGAAGTAATAAAGAGCTCAAATTGCCTACATGTAAGTTAACAGAATGGAAGAGCTATAGCTACAGAGCCATGGTATTGTTTTTTTATTTGTTTAAGGGATTCACAATATAAGAGCACAGTTGTTTTCAGATCACATTGACGTTGCTCAGTTTGTAAAGACATTGTTTTAAAAGATTTAGTGTGTGTGTGCATGTGTGTGTGTGTGTGTGTGGGGAGAGAGAGAGAGAGAGAGAGAGAGAACAGCTCCTTCTACTGTTCTCAGGTTATTAATCTTTTTCTTTTTTTGGGGGGGGGGGAGGAAAGGGTTTATTTTATCTTACACTAATTCCAGGGAACAGTCCCTCTTTAAGGTGAGTTAGGCAGGAACTAAGGGTGGAAAGCTGGAGGCAGGAGCTAACACAGAGACCAGGGAGGAATGCTGCTTAGTGGCTTGCTCAGCTACTTCTCTGACATAACCCAGGCCTAGCTGTCTAGGAATGGCACCATCCATAGCAGCCAGGCTCTCCTGCATCAGCCAACAATTAAGAAAATGACTCACAGATAGCCCACAGGTCAAACTGATGGAGGAAATTTCTCAACAGAGGTTCCCTCTTCCCAGGTATACCAAGTTGACAACTGAAGCCAACCAGGACAATAGCATATAGAAAACTGAAAATGCTTTTAAATACCTATATGTAAATGTCTGTTTCTCTCTCTCTCTCTCTCTCTCTCTCTCTCTCTCTCTCTCTCTCTCTCTCTCCCCCCCCCCCCAAGTTAGGAGGGGTGAACATAGGGCAGTGTTGAACTTACATTGAAACTCCAAGCACCTTTATCAACTGAACCATTTTACTGGCCCTAAAAGTCATTCTTGATGCCTACTCTATAGAGTGACCAAACTTTTAAAACTTAAGAACAGTTTGGTCACTCTATAGAGTAGGCATCAAGAATGACTTTTAGGGCCAGTAAAATGGTTCAGTTGATAAAGGTGCCACTTAAGAACAGGGGCTGGAGAGATAGCCTAGCGGTTAAGAGCAACGACTGCTCTTGCAGAGGACCCGAGTTCGATCCCCAGCACCCACATGGCGGCTGAGAACCGTCTGTAACTCCAATTCCAGGAGAACTCCAGTTCCGGGGGAATCCGACACCCTCTTCTGACCTCCGTGGCATTGCACGACATGGGTGCACAGACCTACATGCAGACAGTACATTCATACATATACAAAAAAAACCAACAACCACAACAACAACAAAAAAAACAAAAACTTAAGAACATAGACAAAGAGTAGCTATCAAATAAACTAACCTGAGACAGCAGGTGCCAGCTCTCTTGCAGTACAGTTGGGAAGATGGATGATAGCAGAAGCAGCTTCATAAATAACCATTTCGTGTTTATTTCTCAAGCAGCTCTCAATGAAATCAAAGAGCGGACTTTCATGGCTGCCAATACATGTACAAAGACCATTATTTATATATCAAATAGCAGGACAATATGCACCATGGCTAAAAGCCCAGGTGGGCCAAAATGTACTTCTAGAATAATGCATAGAAGATTGCTGAATATGTGCACCATACAGCACAAGACCAGCGTGCAGCCTGCTGGGCAAGTGGACTTCACCCGGGTCCTGTAGAACATCAACTTGCAAAAGACCAGGTGAGCCCTTCCTGCCTGGGGACTTTGGGCACCCCTGTGCCCCATGAAGGCCTGGTATCGCCAGATACCTTCCAACCTTCTGGTCCCAGCATGTGACGTAGGCAGAGTTAGACACGCACCACACAGCACAAGACCAGTGCGCGCCCCGCTGGGTGAGTGGATTTCACTTGGGTCCTGCAGAACACCAACCTGCAAAAGACCAGGTGGGGCCTGCTTGCCTGGAGACTTGGGGCACCCCATGCCCCAGAGGCCTAGTATCACCAGGGACCTTCCAACCTTCTAGTACCAGCAAGCAACATGGGCGGAGTTAGACGCACATCACACAGCACAAGACCAGCATGAGACCCACTGGGCAAACAGACTTCACCTGGGTCCTGCAGAACACCAACCTGCAAAAGACCAGCCTAGCGAAGCTGTGGTGCTAAGGATCTAGCTGTGCAGCTAACGTTGAGGCACCAGAACCCAAAGAAACAAATAAACAAACAAATCCACATGCCAAAGACACACACACAAAAAAATGGGAAAAGCTCATAATAAATCCACACCGAAGACTACCAACCCTACAGACTCCTACAAAGAGATCTCCCTGGAAAGAAACCAAGACACAGACTTTAGAAAAACAATTGTGGACATATTCAAAGAAATTAGAGAACTAAGGGAAGAGAATGAAAAACTCAAGAAGTACCAAGAGGGCGATAATGACAATTGTTGGAAAGAACTAAGGGGAGAGATTGAAAAACTCAAGAAGGACTTACAGGGAGATAATGACAATTGTTGGAAAGAACTAAAGGGAGAAAATGACAAACTCTGGAAGGAAGTGGAAATGCTGAAAAGATCCCAGGCCAAAAGGGAAAAAGAAAATGACCAATGAACCAAGGAGCTACAAGATGAAAATGACAGGCTCCAGAAGGAAGTGGAAACACTAAAGAAATCACAGGATAAAATGAAAAAGGAAATTCAACATTTATTCAATCAACAGGAAAGCCTCAGAAGCAGAATGGAAGAAGCAGAAAAAAGAATATCAGACCTGCAGGATAACATGGACCAACTAGAATGCTCAAGTAAAAATTATGAAAAAATTTTTAAAAAACACAAGAGTGGAACAACCAGGAAATGTGGGACACTATGAAAAGACCAAACGTCCACATCATAGGGATAGAGGAAGGAGAAGAATCCCAAGACAACACTATTGACCAGATCTTCAACAGGATAATAGAAGAAAATTTCCCCAAACTGAAAAAAGATAAACCCATACAAATACAAGAAGCACATAGTACACCAAATACACAAGACCAGAAAGGAAATTCCCCACGCCATATAATTATTAAAACACTAGATGCTCAAAACAAAGACAAAATACTGAAAGCCACAAGAGAAAAACAACAAGTTACATATAAGGGGAAACCCATCAGAATTACAGCTGACTTCTCAGTGCAAACTATGAAAGCCAGAAGAATATGGACCAAAAGTATTCCCAGTGCTAAATGACTTTAGATGCCAACCCAGACTACTATACCCAGCAAAAATGTCAATTATAGTTGAAGGAGAAAGAAGAATCTTTCACAACATGAACAAGATGAAAGAATACATGTCTAAGAAACCAACACTTCAGAAAAGCCTCAAAGCAATCCAAAGAACAGAGGAAAGTAGCAACTATCCCCTAAGCAATTAAAGAGAGAAAGCAACAAAATCAGAAAAGAGTCAATATAAACCTAGACAAAGAATGCAAACAAAAAATAAGTGGAAAGGAAGCAACACACATCTCTCAAAAATAACCTTAAACACTAATGGTCTAAACTCCTCAATTAAAAAGCATAGACTGGGAGAATGGATTAGGAAACTGAACCCTTCTATATGCTGTCTACAAGAAACCCATCTCACCCTCAAGGACAGACACCACCTTAGAGTGAAAGGATGGAAAAAAATATTCTAAGCAAATGGTACCAAGAAACAAGCTGGATTGGCAATTCTAATATCAGACAAAATAGATCTCAAAGTAAAATTAATCAGAAGAGACAGAGGGCCATTACATCTTGTCAAAGGAACAATGAACCATGAAGACTTCACAATCCTAAATGTCTATGCACCAAACTCTGGATAGATCAACAGGACAAAAAATAAACAGAGAGACATCAGAACTGAATAATACAATACACCAAATGGACCTTACTGACATCTAGAGAATATTCCACCCAAATACCAGAGAATATACTTTCTACTCAGCACCTCACGGGACATTCTCCAAAACTGATCACATACTGGGGCACAAAAGGAACCTCAATAAATACAAAAGGATAAAAATTACTTTGTGCATTCTATCAGACCACAGTGCAATAAAAGCTCAGTATGAACACCAGAATAAATCCAACTAGCTACAAAAACACATGAACACAATCCTGAATAATGAATGGGTCAGGGAAGAAATAAAGAGTGAAATAAAAGTATACATGGAACTGAACAAAAAAAGACAATACAACACAACAAAACCTGTGGGATACTTTAAAAGCAGTCCTGAGAGGGAAATTTATAGCCCTAAGTGCCCACATCAAAAAAACAGAAAGGGAACAAATAAATGATCTAACACTGCAGCTAAAAACATGTGAGAGATGACAACAAATGGACCCTAAACCCAACAGACAGGAATAAATAACAAAAATCAGAGCAGAAATCAATGAAATAGAACAACAACAACAACAAAAAAAAATACATAAAATCAACGAATCAAAAAGCTGGTTCTTTGAAAAAATAAACAAAATAGACAGACCTCTAGCCTAGTTAACCAAAAAAAGAGAGAGCAACTCCAAATCAATAATATTCGGGATGAAAGGGGAAACATCACAACAAAGAAAAGATCCAGACAATCATAGGGAAATACTTCAAAAATCTATACTCCACTAAATTTGGAAACCTAAGAGAAATGGATGAATATCTGAAATCCTGGGAACCAACCAAGAAGAGACTGACAGTTTAAACAGACCCATAATATTTGAGGAAATTGGAGATATAATTAAAAACCTCCCAACTAAAATAAGCCCCAGTCCAGATGGTTTCACAGCAGAATTCTATAAAACATTTAAAGAGGTCCTACAACCACTGCTACTCAAACTGTTGAGAAGGATACAAACAGAGGTAATTCTCCCAAACTCCTTCTATGAAGCCAGCATCACTCTAATACCAAAACCAGGCAAAGATGTAAGCAAAAAAGAAAGCTATAGACCCATCTCACTAATGAACATAGATGCAAAAATTCTCAACAAAATACTTGCAAATCGCATACAGACCCACATCAAAAAGATCATCATGATCAAGTTGGATTCATAGCAGAGATGCAGGGATGGTTCAACATATGTAAATCAATAAACATCATAAAACACACAAATGGACTGAAAGACAAAAACCACACCATCATCTCAATTGATGCAGAAAAAGCCTTTGACAAGATCCAGCGTCGCTTCATGTTTAAAGCCCTAGAGGGAATAGGACTGAAAGGAACATTCCTCAATATGATCAAAGCCATATATAGCAAACCCACTGCCAAAATTATCCTAAATGGAGAAAAATTGGAACCATTTCCCTTAAAGGCGGGAACCCAACAAGGCTGCCCCCTATTGCCACTCCTCTTCAACATAGTGCTCGAAACACTTGTTCAGGCAATAAGACAAGAGAAGGACATTAAAGGAGTACTAATCGGAAAAGAAGAAGTTAAGCTATCCCTTTTTGCAGATGATATGATAGTTTACCTAAGGGATGCTAAAAACTCCACCAGAAAACTTCTAGAAACGATTAAGAGTTTTAGTAAAGTGGTGGGATACAAAATTAACCTAGAAAAATCAGTAGCTTTTCTTTACACCAACAATAAACAAATGGAGAAGGAATATAAGAAGACCATCCCACTCACAATAGCCCCCAAAATAATAAGATACCTGGGAACAAACCTAACCAAAGATACCAAAGACCTCTACAACAAAAAATTAAACCCCTGAAGAAGGAGATTGAAAATGATATCAAAAGATAGAAAGACCTCCTATGCTCATGGATTGGGAAAATTAATATAGTAAAAATGTTCATTTTACCCAAATTGATATACAGATTCAATGCAATCCCAATCAAAATCCCTATGAACTTCTTCACAGACTTGGAAAAAAAAATCCTTAAATTCATATGGAAAAACAAAAGACCTCGAATGGCTAAAGCAACCCTGAATGAAAAATGCAATACAGGGGCGATTACCCTACTAGACTTCAAACTATATTACAGGGCCATAGTCATAAAGACAGCCTGGTACTGGCACAAAAACAGACCTTTTGAACAATGGAACAAAACTGAAGATCCAAACTTGAGCTCATACAATTTCAGCCATCTCATATTTGACAAAGAGCCAAAAAACTCTCAATGGAGGAAGGATAGCATCTTCAGCAAATGGTGCTGGCAAAATTGAATCATCATCTGTAGAAGAACAAAATTAAACCCCTACCTCTCACCCTGTACAAAAATCAATTCCAAGTGGATCAAAGATCTCAACGTGAAGCTTGAAACCCTGAAGGTGATAGAAGAAAAAGTTGGCAACAACCTACAAGACATAGGCATAGGAAAAAGACTTTCTAAATCAGACAGCAGCTCCACAGGAAGTAAGGTCAACAGTCAACAAATGGGACCTCATCAAACTCAAAAGCTTCTGTACAGCAAAAGAAACAATCAAGGAAGTAAAGAGAAAACCCAGAGTGGGAGGAAATCTTTACCAGTGAGACATCTGGCAGAGCATTAACATCAACAATATATAAACTATTCAAAAAACAAAGAAAAAGACAAATGACCTACTCAAAGGATGGAGTAAAGAGCTGAACAGAATCTTCACCAGTGAGGAATTAAAGATGGCAGAGAAACATCTTAAAAAGTGTTCAACATCATTAATAATTAAGAAAATGCAAATTAAAACCACTCTCAGATATCATCTCACTCCAGTATGGCTAGTTAAGATCAAGAAAACAAAAGACGACAGATGCTGGAGGGGTTGTGGGGAAAGCACTCATCCACTGCTGGTGGGAATGTAAACTTGTACAAACTCTATGGAAAGTAGTGTGGAGAACCCTTAAAAGACTCAGAATGAGCCTACCACCTGACCCAGTCATACCACTCCTGGGTATATACCCCAAAGACTCATGCACATCCATGTTTATTGCAGCTCTCTTCACAATAGGGAAGAGCTGGAACCAACCCAAATGTCCCTCAACAGACCAGTGGATGACAAAAATGTGGTACATCTACACAATGGAGTACTATTCAGCAGTAAAGAAAGATGGCATTATGAACTTTGCAGGTAAATTGATGGAGCTCGAAGCCATTACGCTGAGTGAAGTAACACAGTCCTAGAAAGACAAACAGAGAATGGTTTCCCTCATTTGTGGATGCTAACACCAAATCCCCCAGACAAAAGGCAAGCTGAATGACATTATGGTTATATTTCTGGTTATCTGAAAGCAACTATGTTGTCATAATGTGAATCTCTCAATGGGCTCTAGAATCCATGCACCAATTATTTTCAGACTCTAATTACTGTATATGGGTGGAGAGTATGTATCCATATTTTAGAGTAATATAAAATTAATGGAGGAAAATGTGAATTCCTAAACATAAAAAAAAGACTGAAAGAAAGATGCAGGACAGTTATGGCAGAATCCATGATCTGGGATGGGGTGGGGTGGGGTGGCGTGGGGAGTGGGGCTATGGGGGGAAGACAAAGGGGAATATGCCTGAATGAAAAATTGAAAAAATGATGTATGAGACGCCATAATGCGCCAGGTAACTCAGGCAGTAGGAACTGAGGTTATTCTTCCTGGACAAACTGCTGTCAAGCCGTGCATGAAAGAGGCACAATCAAGCACCAAAAATATAGACTTCCAAGATTTCAACTGCACACAGTCTCAATGACCCAATAGCGAGACAATTAGCAATCAACTGAAGATTTTGTGGAAGAGTGGAACACTGTATTAAATCCCTTTGATGCTCAAATGCATGGGACCAACATTAGCCCGCAAACCAGCGATGTGCCCTTCATATCTTGATAAAGGGCTTTCTCTCAAGTACTAGAAGACACTAAACGAGGAACAAACTCCGTGAGGAAAGCCTAGCGACTCCTTACAGAAAAGACGAAAGTGGGGTGCGTCGGGATAAGGTACTGGGATCACCACTTGTAATGAGTAGAATAGAAATAAAAAGAGACCCCTACCCTCTTCGCCTTCGTGCCACACAACTAAGTCGCACATATTTCCAGATGGTTTAATTTTAAGGAGACTGCAACTGTGTGAAAAAACCCACTAAACTCTGGAGTGTAAATATATAAGAAGAACTAAAAAAAACTTGGCAGGCAGCACACTACAGACATATGTGTAAAGTAAAAAAGACTTCCGTAAACAATAAGAGAATAGTGCAGCTGCCACAAAATAAGATGAAGAATTGACCTGGAATGGAAAAGATGGAAACCGTCGAATTAAACTAACAAAAAAGACTATTGGTACACTCAAAAGTAATACAATAAAGGCACACTAAATTGAAGAGAAAACCAAATACCCCACAATTTTTGAGCTGGGGAGGCAAATGCCTTCCCTACGCTGGCATTGAGAGCAGATTACATCAGACACAACGCATTCAATTAATTCCCAGAGTAGAGTGTACAAACTACTCAATAAACAAAAGAAAAAAAAGGAAAAGAACAAAATTAAGTCACGTATCAAAAAGAATGGAAAGGCAAAAAAGAGCTGAAACCATAGAAGACTTCAACAGAGGGAGGGAAATAGAGATGGAACTGGAAACATCTTAAACCCTTGTGGTTCAATCGTCACATAATATTAGGGACAATGCAAACCTCAAGACCACGTCTAAACATATCACCATCACTCACGCCGATATGACTGGCCCAGGATCAAATGAAACACAGATACCCAAGTGGCTAGAGAGGGTTGTGGGGAAAGGGGAACCACTCATAACCTTGCTTGTGGCAATGTAAACCATTGTTGCATCACCTGTGGAAAGCAGTGTGGAGAAAAACCCTTCGGATAGTACTCAAAATGAGCTCTGAATACTCCCTCTTGACCGCCCCAAGATCAATACCACTATCCCCTAGGTAATCATACCACAAGACTATCTACTGCCAGAAATAACATGCACAGCTATGTTTACTGCATGCTACTGTTCACAATAGCAAAAAATCTGTAACCAACCCAAATGCCCACCCCCAACTGAACGAGTGGAAGAAAAAAATGTGGTACATGTACATTAATGGAGTTTCTATGCAGCAATAAAGAAAAGAGATATCAATGAAGTTTTCAGGTAAATGGATGTAGCTGGAGGATATTATATTAGTGAAGTAACACAATCACAAGAAAAGCAAACCGACGAATGGTATCCCCTCATATGTGGATGCTAGCATCAATAAGCAACTAGTTTAGAAATGATATTTCTTGTGGTTAGGAGAATTCATATTAAAGAACATAACATATCCGAGAAAGATTTGCACTCAGAACAAACTTTTGAACTGAAAATGGTGAACGCGGCGGAGGGGCAGCGAAGAGTGACAAGGTCCTATATTCCTATTAATGATAGAAATTAAATTAAAAAATGAACACATGGTATTTTCACTTAAAATTTATGTAACAATAACTCTGGGATTAACATATACAAAATTTCTCCCTAGTATTTTGTATTTAATTTTTCCAGTAACATCATCCCCTTTTGTAACATCTCTTTTCTACCTGTAGATAATTTGACTTATAGAAAATTAAGTTCTTCTCCCCATTAACAAGCATACCAGTCCCTATTGTCACCCAACAAAAAGCATGGACAAATTTTTTGAATGAAATTTACAGCCTTGATGCCCTGCCTAAATAGGTAAATGTGTATTAGCGTGCATTTTTGAGAACCATGGGTCAAACAGCTGAAAATATTATGTCAACTTCAAAAAAAGAATCTAGATGCTATATAATGCGTAGCAAGTCCTGCTATCTCAAAGTCATCCGAACACGCCCATTCGTTTGTCGGGCTGGGAGCATGACTGGTGAGGTCCTATGAGAACAACGCACCGGTTGTGTCCGTATAATGAAGCGCCTGCATAACGCTCTTCAGAGGACCCGGGTCCTATTTTCGATCCCAGCACTCACAATGGCGGCGAGAAACGCTGCCTGAAACTCCAAATTCCAGGAGAACTCCAGTTCCAGGGGAATCTGAAGACCTCTTCTGACCCTTACGCGCATTGCAGACACTGGGTGCCAGACCTGCATGAAGCAGTCACAATTCATTAACACATACGGAATAAATAAAATTAATAAACAAAAAAACCTTTTTGGTGCAAAAACTTTTCAATTTATAAATAGGCTCACTTAAGGACTGAAGATAGCAAGGAAGCGGAGCTGAACAGCGAACATTTTGTGTCGCACTCCCGACAAGGTCAAGCAGAGACCATCCCAAAGGATCGCGGCGACAGGGCTCAAGAAACTCAAAAGGCTGAGAAAAAGGTGAAAGAAAGGATACAGCCTTCCGTCTTGTAGGTGTACAAAAGAAAATACCACAGAGAAGTTTCACCCCAATCTTAAATAAACGGAGAAGAAAAGCCTCAAAAGACTGCTACAGGCATCAAACATTCTGAGACCAGAGGGTGTAACATCTGTTTTTACAGTGAGATTCTAATAGACACTTTTACTTCTAGGTCGCAGCACAGTTTTCAAATATGAGAGACCTACTTACACTCCTTTTTTCAATAGGACAAAGAAAAACATGGTGGTAATGGAATCATCCTCTAACTGTAAATTAGAGCTTGGACTGTTATAGAAGTATCTCTTATAAAACTGGTGTAAAAACTGCTTTTCTTTAATTGACTAATATACATAGGAACTGTAAAAAGGGATTATTGTCTATCCTGAAACAAACATAATACTAAAGTCCTTTTACAAAATGATGCATAATAAAGCAAATATATTAATACAGGAGAGCACTGAAAGCAGCATAGGATTATTCTGCCAAGGAGATGTAGGCCAAGGCGGGGAGACCCGCAAGTCCCCAATTGTATTGGCCAAGCCCCCACTCTCCTCATTCTCCAAAACAGGTAACGCCTTCTTGCCTGTAAACTGGGGATTATCGGGCGGCAAAAAAAAGAGGTGTTAAACCCACCCTGCTGTCAGATATCTGATGTAAGCATGGGAAGACTGTACCGAGATCACACTTACAAGTAAACAGTTGGTCTCTGGAACTACCAGAGAGGTGTTTTACCAAAGGCCACTGAACTAAAAAAGCAAATGTTAGTCTCCTTGAATCAAGCAAAACTCCTCCACCAAATCAGCTACACCTCACCTTGGAAATACTTGTGCAGCAGTGGCAGCCATATGTCCTGTATATCACAAATTTATTTGATTATTAAGTCTCTCCCACTTGAATGGAATAACTCGTGGATTGTGTTGCACACAAGCTTACTACCGTGTTCATAGTGTTAGGAGAATTTTATACCACGTAAGGCCCTTTTCATCATTCTCAGGGAAAAAAAGTATTCCCAGGGATTAACAATCTCGTGTTTCATCCCAAACATCTGTGTCTATAACCAGAAAGTAACCTACCACAGTAACTAGCAATGTTTAATACATATATATCTAATTGCTTGTGCTTCATTGGTAAGATTGAAAGCTTATTCCTGCAGATCAGTCAGCCATGAAGGAAATGCCAGAAATGATCAGAGTCCCAAAACGACATCTCCAGACAAGTAGACTGTTGTGCCTCTNAAAGACTGAGAGAAAGATGCAGGACAGTTATGGCAGAATGCATGATCTGGGATGGGGTGGGGGTGGGGGGGGAGGGAAAGGGAAATAAGCCTGAACTGAATTGGAAAAAATGTATGAAACGCACAAAGCATCAATAAAAACTAAATTTAAAAAAAAAAGAAAAATGATGTATGAAATACACAAAACATCAATAAAAAACAAATTAAAAAAGAATAGTACTATTTTGCATCAGTAGGCTACATTGCTAATAAAAAACAAAGAAGATTGCTGAAAATTGACTTCTCCAAAAAAGCAATGAAGAAATTGTTAAATTGGGGTTTGTTCTGTTTGTTTAGAACTTTAGAATTTAACAAAAAACTTGTAATAAGCATTTATTCAAGAAAACTACCTGTATCTTGGTAACAACAGTGAGCTTTCTGTTGTTCTAACTTGTCCTACTTCTAGTTTCCATCTTTCCTTCCTAGATACACTGTAGCTTTGGAAACTAGCAGCCTCATAATCACTGAACCAGTGAAGGCCAATTGCTTAGCAGAATTGGTTTAATAACTCATGTCAGACATCACATTAAAATATAAAGGTTGAAAACTATATAATCATCATAATAAAAAATCCTGAGCCCTATAAAGAAATAGTAAAATGCTTTCCAAACATAAAGAAAAAGGTAGTTGACAGTAATTATCCCTGAGTAAGCCTAGATATTAGACTTACTATACAAAAACTTTATACAGGGCATGGGCAAGAGGGTGTCAGCCCTCTAGGGATGTAGACAATAGGGCTTGGGTACTTGTGGTCTGTATCAGGGCTTTTCTCTCTCATAGAGGCCAAGCAAGGTTACAGTGACACCCTCCCCCCCAATAGGATGGTGGTCAAGGGTAAACACTTCTCAGGGTTTCCAGATCCCAGTTGACTACAGTCTTACATTCCACCCTTTTGTGGCATAGGGATTGGGGGCAATGTTTTTCCATATAGATGCTTCCCACTGACAGGGGGTGTTGAAGAGGGAGTTAAAGACACAAGAGGGTAAGGTGCTTTACCCCTGGGTGTCACTGGTGTCAGCATGGAGGTGTTCGTATTTGTCTGAAGGGGGAGTAAGTAAAAGTTGATTAAAACTTGTATAGGTGAGTTGCTGGATATGGTCTTGTAAGCACTGGATAAGGCAGAGAAATATTACCAGGATGAGGCATAAAGTTCCTAGAGGTCCAATCAGGGGATACAGACAGGATTCCCCCCCCACCCCCCGAAGCCCAGGAGAAGACGCAATTTTGGCACTCCCAGCCTTTGACATGGACCAGGCTGCTAAGAGACTCAAGAACATTTTGGCTTCTAGCTAAGAAACTGGTACTTTCGGGGGGATTCTTTTACTAAGATCTGAAGTTTTATACCCAAAGTACAATTTCTTGGGCTTTAAAGAAATATACTGATTAATTTCTTGTTATACCTTCCTTTTGAATGTTTAATTCCATACAATTAACTCAGATGAACAGTTTTGTTTTCTCAATGTTCCCAACTGTTAAGCCATCTCTCCAGTGGCAGAGGAGTTTTATAACCTGAAATTCTCCTTTTTTTTTCTGTTTAAAACTATTACCAAACCATTCTATTATAGTATTAATATGTAAAGTATATTGCTATACAAAAAGCTTTTTTTTTTGTCTTTTTGAGACATGGTCTCTCTATAGTTCCAACTGGCCTGGAACCTACTATGTAGGTCAGGCTGGCCAAGAACTCCAAGTGCTGGGTGTACCACCACACCCAGCAGGATTAGATTTTTTTATGTAAAGTTTTATGATCTTTATATACTCTATTTTTTAGTTTTATTTATTTATTTTTAGCTATATGAGTGTATTGCCTGCTTATATGTGAGTGCACCCATGTCATTCCTAGAATCAACTGAAAACAAAATCACAATTTATCAGAATTTTTGATATACAGTAAAGGCAGAAGAGATGTTTACAGCTATGAGTATCTACATTAAAAAGTCATAAAAATTCTCAGATTAACCTTAGTGATGGACCTCAACATCTTAGAAAAGCCAAACAAAATCAGTAAACAGAAAAAGAAATAATACAGTAGGGTAGAAATTAATGAAATGGAGACCATAAGAACAATAAAGGATCAATGAAACAAAGAGTTGGTTCTTTGAAAATATAAAGATTGACAAATGCTTAGTCAAACTAACCAAAAGAAAGACTTAGTAACATTAGAGGTGAAGGGGGTGGGCAAATACTAAATAGATACACTGAAATCTAGAGGTTCACTAGGGAATATTTTGAAAACATATATTCCAACAAACCCGAAAGGCCAAAGGAAATAGACTGTTGATAAAGGTGCCAAAAGCATACACTGGAAAAAGACTGCCTCATCCACAAAATGGTGCTAGGACTGGATTAGCACATGAAGATGAATGAAACTTGAACCCATATCACACCTTGAACAAAAAGGGACCAAATGCCTTAATATAAGACCTGAAATGTTGAACTACTAAAGGAAAACACAGCAAACATTTCAAGATACAACAAGCACAGGCACCAACTTTCTAAATAGGATTCTAATACTTCAGGAAATAATAGCAAGAACTGACAAACTATATCAAATTAAGCTCTCATACATAGAAGGAAACAAATTGGAGAAAGAGCTGACAGAATGGGAGAAAAGCTTTGCTAACTATTCATTAGACAGGGGAATAAAAACTAGAGTGTATGAAAAAAAGACCAAAAAGTAGAATGTATAAAGAACTGAAAAAGTTAAACACCAAATGAATAAATAAATCTAGTCAATAGGGTAAGCAGACAGTTCTCAAAGAAGTACAAGTAACCAATAAACATATGAAAAAAACCCTAACATCCTTAATTATCAATGAAAGGCAAATCAAAACTACACTGTGATTCCATCCTGCCCCAGTCAGAATGGCTATACAATCAAGAAAACAAATGGAAACTAATGAAGAACTAATGATGGTAAGGATGCAGTGGAGAAGGAACCCTTATATAGTGCTGATGGAATTATAAAGTAGAGCAGCCACTATGGAAATGAATATGGAGGCTCCTCAAAAAACTAAGAAACTGAACTACCATATGATCCAGCTTTACTACTTATGATGTATGCCTGACTGAATATGTCAGGATAATGTAGAGACAGTTGTATACCTGTTCATAGCAACCAAGTTATAAAATGAGCTGAGGTACCCCTAAATAGATAAACTGATAAAGAAAATGTGATACACAAAATATTTAGCCAAAAGAATGATAGTATGAATGATAATATGAAGGATAAAATGTCAGTTGTAGGAAAATGAATGGAACTAGAGGTGATGTTAAATGAAGTAAGTCAGACGCAGAAAGACAACCTAGGCACACTTTCTCCCACTGGGAAAATTGGGTATCTATAAATATTTTTAAGTATATAAATATAAAATGAACTTCATCAAAATGTAAAACTTACAGACTGTGTGAAAATATGTGCTGTTTGTTAAAGAATTTTATATCTACATTAGGAGAGATACTTGTCTGAAGTTTTCTTATGAAATTTTTGTAAAGCATTGCTATATTAGTTATTTAAATAATTATATTTTATAAAGCACTTTCTATCCAGAATTGGGTAAGAAGTCTCCCAAATCAAACAACTTAAATGAAAATGTACAAAAGATCTGAATGACTTAAGGAAAAAGGGAAGACTATAGGAAAGCAAGCAGGAATAATAAACGCCTGAAAAGAAATTACTTGTCATTAGGAAAATGGAAATTGAAAATGGGATGAGATACTACTATACACCTTCTAGAATGGCTATTTGGAAAGCAGTAACAAAAGCCAGGCATGGTGGTACATACCTTTAATCCCAGCATTCAAGAGGCAGAGGCAAGTACATCTCTGAGTTCAAGACCACCCTGGTCTACACAGTTTCAAAAAACAAAGCAATGACAAGAAAACTACCAGACATGCCAGGTGGCACCAATCTACAATCCCAGCACTCAACAGGCTGAGACAGGAGGATCAAGAGTTCAAGGGCAGCCTAGGCTACACAGCGAGACCAATCTGAAAAGTGAAAAACAAAACAAAACAAAAAAATCACTAGACAATGTTGGTGAATAGACCGAAAACTGGTATTCCTCATATGCAATGTAAAACAGTATTAAACTTTGTAAAATAGTCTTCAGTATCTTTTAAAAACGAAATAGCATATATTCCAGTTATTCCATGTATAAGAATCTTCCCAAGAAAATGGAAAAATTTACCTTCACAAAAAATATTTGTATGTGACTGTTCAACAGTAGCCTTACTCATAATAGAAACACAAACAACTCAAATGAACTATCAACCAATGAACATATCAACAAAACCTAGCTTACTCATACCATGCAATACTTCTCAGTAATAAAAAGGAATCAAGTAAAGATTGATGCTATATTAAAATGAACCTGAAAAACATTAGGCTAAAGGAAAACAGCATCAACATGATTCTATTTCTAAGCAAAGTTTATAGAGACAAAGGCAGCTCAAGGGGTGTGAGAGGCAGCAGGAATTAACGACAAATGAAAATAAGGAACTTTATAAGGTGGTGGAAATACTCTAAAAGTAGATTATGATAATGGCTCTATGACCATATAAACTTACTATGAAGTTATACAATTGTACAATTTCACTGAGTGAACTTTACCATTTGTAAATTAATCTCAATAAAACTGTTAATAATACCTAATATTGAGCAGGACATAAGTGACACCCAGCACTTGAGAGGCAGGAGGATTGCCATAAGTTCCAGGCCAGCCTATAGAATGAAGCCCTGACTGAAGAAAAACAAACAAAATGTATAGTTGAACAAAATTTAAAATATTTAAATATTTTTATATATAATAATGCTGAGAAGCCAAGACGGTCCAAGGAAAAAAATTCATATTCATTTACTAAAGTTAGCAAGAGCTAAAAAAACAAGCAAGAAAGTTATCATCATCATTATTATTAGCATATGTGTACATATACTATAACTGATTTCAATTTCCATCAACCAACTAGGACTGATTCCTATAAATCAATGTACTATTTTCAACAGTTCTTAAGCACATGCTCTCATGTAACAATATTACAAAATTCTCCTGGGGAAAGTGCTTTTTTGAGACAGAATCTGACTCTGTAGCCCAGGGTGGCTTCAAACTTGTAATCATCTTGCCTCTGCTTTCTGAGAACTGGCATTACAGACTTGAGCCTCCATAGTTAGCTTATAAATTTAAGTGTAATTCCTACATTTCAATATTACCTTGTCTACTATATTCAAAAATATCATTTAAAAATCTGGAACTGGGACAGGGAATCAACTGAAATAGTAAAGTTCTCCCAAGGACAATAATCCTCTGCTTTGAAAAAACTATGAAAAGACTCAGAAAAAGATACAGAGCAAGTATGGCAAGGTGCAGGAACTCAGGTAGGGTGGGGAGCATGGAAGGGGAGATGAGTCTAGATTGGACTGAGAAATGATGTACAAAATGTACAAAACTTCAATAAAAAAAAAAATCTAACAGAAGGCCCCATGTCCAGATGCTCTAAAATAGTTTCCAATACCTACTGGACATTACTCCTATAACTAATGTGCTGACATTACATGGAAAAGAACATGTAATACCTGGTTATCTGTTTGGTTGGCTGGCTTTGGATTTATTTTATTTTATTTTATTTTATTTTATTTATTTATTTATTTATTTTTTTTTTGGTATTTTTGAGACATGGTCTCCCTGTAGCCCCAGCTGTCCTGGAACTCACATTGTAGACCAGGTGGGCCTTGAACTCACAAGAGATCCGCCCACCTCTGCCTCCTGAGTGCTGGGATTAAAAGTGTGTGCCACCACGCCTGGCCTGGCTTTGGATTTTTTGAGACAGGGTCCAAACTAGGCCTTGAAGTCCCCATGTAGCCAAGATAACTTTGAACTTGTTTTCTTGGTTCTTTGTTTTTTGAGTACTCTGAATGTTAAACCTTTTGTCAGATGTGTGACTGGTAAAGAGTTCCTCCCACTCTGTGGGTTTTCTCTTCACTTCTTTGTTTTTTACTGTACAGAAGCTTTTTAGTTTAATTAGGTCCCACTTGTTGATTGTCAACTTTAATTTTTGAGCAACTAATGTCTGATTTAGACAGTGCTTTCCTATACCTATATCTTGTAGGTTACTGCTGATGTTTTCTTCTCACAGTTTCAGAGTTTCAGGCCTCACACTGAGGTCTTTGATCCATCTGGAGCTGACTTTTGTGCAAGGTGAAAGATAAAAGTTTAGTTTCATTCTTCTACAGGTGGTGATTCAGTTTTGCTAGCACTATTTGCTAAAGATATTGTCTTTCCTCCGGTGACTGTTCTTGGCCCCTTTGTCAAATATCAGGCGGCTGAAATTGCATGTACTCAAGTTTGGGTTTTCAATTATGTTCACTGATCTATGGGTCTATTTTTGTGACAGTACCATGCTATTTATTTATTTGTTTGTTTGTTTGTTTGCTTTTATGTGTATGAGTATACTGTCTGCATGTAGGTTGGTGCACCCATGTCGTGCAATGCTGCAGAGGTCAGAAGAGGGTGTTGGATTCCCCTGGAACTGGAGTTAAAGACGGTTCTTAGCTGCCATGTGGGTGCTGGGAATCGAACCTGGGACCTCTGCAAGAGCAGTTGGTGCTCTTAACTGCTGAGCCATCTCTCCAGTCCCAGTACCATGCTATTTTTATGACTATAGCTCTGTAATATAGTTTGAAATCTGGTATAGCAATCCCCCCTGCATTACTCTTAGTGCTCAGTCTTGCTCTGGTTATGTGGGGTCATTTGTGTTTCCATATGAATTTTAGGATTTTTTTTCCAATTCTGTGAAGAATATCATGGGGATTTTGATTGGGATTGCATTGAATCTATATATTACTTTGGGTAGGATGGTTATTTTTACTATATTAATCTTCTAATCCATGAGCATGGGAGATCCTTCCATCTTCTTGGGTCTTCCTCAATCTCTTTCTTCAAAGATTTAAAATTTTCATTGTAGAGATGTTTAATGTCTGTATTAGTCAGGGTTCTCTAAAGAAACAGAAGCAACAGGGTGAATATATAACTATATACAATTTATTGATTTGCTCACGTGACGGAGCTCAACAGTAGCGCTGAACTGGAGAGGCCGGGAATCCAGGGAACTGCTCAGTCCGCAAGGCTGGATGTCTCAGGAGTCCCAGTCTAGTGCTGAAGGCCCGAATGGATTCCAGGAGATCTGCCAGTCTCAGTACACGCTGGGATCCGAAAGGTTGATCACAGCAGCAAGACAAACTCACCAGATGAGAGAGAGGCAAGCC